>OX419756.1:7532527-8079366 GCA_948567375.1 Lunularia cruciata | reverse complement strand
ATAGCAGAAGAGAAGAAGTCTCTTCAGACTAATGGTACATGGGTACTAGCTGATTTACCACCAGGAAGGAAAGCAATTGGTTGTAAATGGGTTTTCAGGGTCAAACGTGGAGCTTAGAATGAGATCCTGAAGTACAAGGCAAGACTTGTTGCAAAGGGCTTCAATCAGAAAGCATCAATAGATTATTCAGAAACTTTTGCACCAGTTGCCAGGTATGGATCTATTCGCATGCTTCTAGCTCTTGCTGCAAAGAGAGATTGGGAAGTGGAGCAGTTAGATTTGAAAAACAGCCTTTCTCAATGGAGATTTGAGAGAGACTATCTACATGGATGTTCCAGATGGATATACGGAAGGCAAAGGAAAAGTATGCTTGCTTAAGAAGGCCTTATATGGTCTTAAGCAAGCTCCTAGAGCCTGGTATGAGAAACTAGACTCATACTTGAGAGAGCAGGATTTCAAACGAGCAGATTCTGACATGAGTGTGTATACTAGAGATGATGTATACATAGCTGTATATGTAGATGATCTACTGCTGTTGGGGAACAGTGAATCTATCAAAGGAGTGATAGATTTCTTGTGTTCTGTTTTTGAGATGACTATTCTTGGTCCTGTAAAACTCGTTTTGGGAATCAAAGTGAGCAGAGATAGAGAAGCAGGATGGATCCGAATTAGTCAACCACAGTATGTGAGATCCATACTAGCTAAGTATCAGATGACAGAGGCCAATCCTATCTCTACACCTCTTGATCTGGGGTGGAAGCACAGCAGAATCATCGATGGGGAGATGAATCTCTGTGACAAAGTGTTGTATCAGAGTGCTCTTGGTTCTCTAATGTTTATCATGGTCTGTACAAGACCAGATATCTGCTATGCAGTGGGAGCACTAGCTAGATATACTAGCAACCCTGCACAAGTACATTGGAAAGGTATAAAGAGGGTATTAAGGTACTTAAAGGGTACTCAAGATGCGTTCTTGGAGTACAGAAAACAAGGAAACATACTTGCTTCTACACTTGAAGCATATACAGATGCTAGTTGGGGAGATGACACAGATAACAGTAGATCAACTAGTGGATATGTTATCATGCTTAGTGGTGGAGCAATTAGTTGGCGTAGTAAACAGCAAACATCTGTTGCACTGTCTACTACTGAGGCAGAATTTATGGCTGCCTCAAATGCTACTCAAGAAGTCATCTGGAACAGGAGACTTCTTAAGGAGTTGGGTTTTGAGCAGGAGAGTCCTACTACATTGTACTGTGACAATACAGGAAGTATAGCACTCAGCAAAAATCCTGTACATCACCCGAGGACTAAGCATATTGAGATTAGAAGAAGATTTGTAGAGGAGAAAGAGAAGGAGAATGTAGTGAAGTTAGTTTACTGTCCTACACAGGAGATGACAGCTGATGTGTTTACAAAAGCATTACCTAAAGATAAACACATAAAATGTGCTGTAGAAATGGGAATAGTCCTAAACTCTCATTAAGTGGGAGTGTTAGTTGTGATAATCTCGAGTTTGACTAGATACATGACTAGGCTAGATACCTGATTAGACTAGATACATGATTAGGCTAGATACATGATTAGGGTGAAGTGAGGGCGTAGCCTCAATTAGGGCTCTGCAAAGCAACCTGCTAGAGCTTGCTTGTGTATATATATGAGTGCTCTCTGCTCATGTTTAGGTAAGTTCTCATACAAGGATCATTCCCAGCACCTTGTACCTTGTTTAGAGTGTGTTCTATGCTGCTTCCCACTGGGGTACCTTTCATGCTGCATGAGTGCTGTTGTGTACTATCTTTGAAGGCTCTGAGAGAGAGTGAGTTGAATATTGCTGAGTGCAATTAGGAGTGTCTACTCTGGTGAGACTAGGAAAGTTGAGTGCTAGGATGTCTGATACATCAGAAGTCAGAATGACTGAGGATAGACCATCTACTTCAAAGACTAGAAGGAAAGGTTCTCATCATAGTCTAAGACAGACAATGCGAGGTCTACCTTAAGTATTCATGTTTAAATCTTGCATGTGTAGGTCGCAGGTGGAATCGCAAGCCAGATGATTGTAGAAGAAGCATCTGCACGGTTCGGACCAAATCACATCACGGTGGCTGCAGATCACTTGTCATTGTGCAAACCAGAGAGCAAACAAACAAACATGTTCCAGCACTTAGTCCAGCTGATCGACCTTGCAAGCGTGCAGCAACAACAGGTATTGGACTTCGTTCATATCTGTTGTATGATCTGAGTAACTTAGGAAACACCACATGTGTGCACAGTTTCTGAATTCCACTTCGCTCGAACTATTATTGCAGATCCAAGAAACACCAGCTCCAGGTGCAAGTACGCAATGCCCTACAAGGCGGACGAAATCAGTCTCGAAGAACCCAGTGGGTACAGAGTCGCTTCTGGAAACCCTTACTGCAGAAATTGAGCAGGGGCATTCGTTTATTGGGTTTTGTGGAATGGGAGGAGTTGGAAAGACCACCCTTGCAAAGTTGCTGTACAATAAGATCAATGCCCGGTTTGGATATGCTTGCTTTGTGGACAAAATGAAGGAGATTCCAGGGGTCAAGAGAGAGGTGAAGAAGGAAGTCTGGGAACACATAAGTCCCCATCCTGGAGGTGATTACAAGGAAAGCAGATGGGATGAGATACTGGGGAAGAAACTCCTTGTCATCTTTGATGATGTCGAGAAAAGAGAAGATGTAGAGTTGTTGGAGGAAATAGCTCAAGAGAATGACGCTGAGGGAAGTTGTTTCGTAGTCACAAGCCGAGATGAACGGCTTTTCCATGGATTCGGCGACCAAATATATGTCTGTCGAGTACCATTTTTGGGGAGTGAAGATGCAAGACAGTTGTTCATTACACATGCGTTTCCAGGCAAGAATGAACCTCCAAATGAGTTGGGGGATATAGTAGAAGAAATTGTGGGAAGATGTGATGGATTGCCCCTGACCCTAGAAGTGATAGGAAGGTCAGTGAGAGGGAAAACAGACAAGCGGATATGGGAAGAAATTTCCAAAGCTCTACAAGCGGTAGACTTAAGAGGCCGTGTGAGGAGTCTGGAGGAGGATGTATGGGATAAGCTAAGGGTGAGTATCGACAATCTTGGAACAGAGGAGTTGGAAATGTTTCTTGATTAGGCGACCATATTTACAGGCCCCGGTGACTTTAAATATTTTGGCATGCGTCACGATTCGTCCTCGGGCAGTTGCTTTAGCTTTGAAGAAGTGATGACGGCGTGGTCATCCATGTACGGCTCTGCACACAACAAGTGGCAAGTCTTGATAGAAAGATCTCTTGTATACAGTGGAGAGATGGATGACGGCTGGGGTAGGTTCGTGCCACGAATGCACGAGCATCTCCGAACTTTGGGCATCAGAATAGCACTGGAGAAAGGTAGAATCATTGAGCACAACCCACTGGATGGTTACAAGGTATTTCCTGTTTTCTTTACAAACTCTTCCTTTTCCTTCAGCAATTCATTTTTCCCAACTAAATGAGATATATTGACCAGTTATGTTCCTAAATCTAATTCTTTTGTAAATCTAAACTAGAAGGGAGTCCGAAACACAGTTGTTCAGGTGAACATCATCGGGAACTTGTAGCCATTGTACTGGTTGTTATATTGGGAGTCATACATCCATTCTCCTCCAACAAGGAGAAACTTTGAAGTGGCGGTGCTAAAATAGGGTCCGTCTTGTATGAGTGCTTGAAAGTTAGGCATGAAGACCTGGAGTTGCTTTATACACAGCACGATGGACGGATGCGCTTGAACTATGATGGTTTTAGTTTTACATTTCATTCATGATAATTTTCTTTTTCTTTTTCATTTTTGAAGGGAGCTCAAGGGCTGGAGAAAGTGATTTTCCACCAAGTTGTAGTGGAAAATGAATATATGGGGTATGATAAAAATTGCTGTGACGAGGAAAGACCTTGTAAAATGCGAGTAGCATCGAGCATTATGTCACGACTTGAAGGACTTCGCTACTTGGTATTCCGATATGAGTGTGTCCAGGAGCCGTGCAAAAGTTGTGCAGAGCAGCATCTTCAATCACCACCCAAAATCACCATGCTCAGTTGGGTTTCTGCCCAGACCATTTTGTTGCGTTTGACCTTGAAAGAGTTGGTTGTTTTGCACGTAACGTCCTCCTATGTGCCCAGATTGAGGCAATCAAATCCTGCGCGAACAAGTTCTCGGGGATTACAAAATTCTGATAATAATACAATTCCTCTACAGGAGGAATCTTCAACAACCGTCCCGTATGAAAAAAAATTTCCCTGCTTCGTGAGAGTGAGTTGGTCTCTTGCTACTTTTGACTCACTGCTGGAGTCCTGTAGGCAACTTGTTCACCTGCGGTTTTACGATGTGCCTAGCCAGTCACTTCCGTATGCATGGGGGAACTTACCCCACTTGGAACGGCTAAACTTAGCTGGGTGTAACAACCTGCAGTCTTTGCCCGAATCATTTGGGGGACTTCTTGGCCTGAAGGAATTGCGGATGCCAAGGTGTTCAAAGTTGCAAGCCTTTCCTAACAGTTTCGGAGAGTTAGCCACCTTGGTGCACGGACCTGCAGTCATTGCCGGAATCAAGCGAGGGACTTCTTGGCCTGAAGGAATTGCGGATGCAATGAAGTTGCAGACCCTTCCGAGCAGTTTTGGAGAGTTAGCCCACTTGGAACTATTAGACTTAGCTCGGTGCACCAACCTACAGTCATTGCCGGAGTCATTGGGGGGACTTCTTGGCCTGAAGGAATTGCAAATGCGATGGTGTTTAAAGTTGCAGGCCCTTCCCAGCAGTTTTGGAAAGTTAGCCCACTTGGAACTGCTAGACTTATCTTTCTGCATGAAACTGCAGTCATTGCCGGAATCATGCGGGGGACTTCTTGGCCTGCAGGAATTGCGGATGGAAGGGTGTTATGAGTTGCAGGCCCTTCCCGGCAGTTTTGGAAAGTTAGCCCACTTGGAACTGCTAGAGTTAACTTTCTGCAAGAAACTGCAGTCATTGCCAGAATCAATTGGGGGACTTCTTGGCCTGAAGGAATTGTGGATGCGAGGGTGTTCAGAGTTGCAGGCCCTTCCCATCAGTTTTGGAAAGTTAGCCCACTTGGAACTGCTAGAGTTAACTTTCTGCAAGAAACTGCAGTCATTGCCAGAATCAATTGGGGGACTTCTTGGCCTGAAGGAATTGCGGATGCAAGGGTGTTCAGAGTTGCAGGCTCTTCCCAGCAGGTTTGGAAAGTTAGCCCACTTGGAACGGCTAGAGTTATCTTTCTGCACGAAACTGCAATCATTGCCAGAATCATGCGGGGGACTTCTTGGCCTGCAGGAATTGCGGATGGAAGGGTGTTATGAGTTGCATGCCCTTCCCAGCAGTTTTGAAAAGTTTAGCCCACTTGGAACGGCTAGACTTATTTAGATGGAAGGGTGTTCAGAGTTGCAGGCTTTTCCTAGCAGTTTTGGAAAGTTAACCCACTTGGAACCGCTAGAGATTCTCTGTACGAAACTGCAGTCATTGCCGGTATCATTTGGGGGACTTCTTGGCCTGCAGGAATTGCAGATGGAAGAGTGTTATGAGTTCCAGGCCCTTCCCAGCAGTTAGCCAACTTGGAACTGTAGGCATTGGAGAGTTACCCAACTTCGAACTGCAGTCATTGCGGGAATCATTGGGGGGACTTTGTGGCCTGAAGGAATTGCGGATGCAATAGTGTTCAGAGTTGCAGGCCCTTCCCAGCAGTTTTGGAAAGTTAGCCAACTTGGAATTACAGTCATGGCTGGAATAATTTGGGGGACTTCTTGGGTTGAAGGAATTGCAGATGCGAGTGTGTTCAGGGTCGCAGGCCCTTCCCACCAATTTTGGAAAGTTAGCAAACTTGGAACCTTAGCCATGGCCAGAATCATTCGGAGGACTTCTTGGCCTGAAGGAATTGGAGATGCCAAGGTGTTCAGGGTCGCAGGCCCTTCCTAGCAGTTTTGGGAGCTTAGCGTCAACTTGGAAAAGCTAGACTTATCTCACTGCCAGAAACTGCAATCAGTGGCGGAATCCTTCAGACTACTTCTTGGCTTCTTGGCCTGAAGGAATTGCAGATACCAAGGTGTTCAGGGTCGCAGGCCCTCCCTAGCAGTTTTGGAAGCTTAGCGTCAACTTGGAAAAGCTAGACTTATATCACTGCCAGAAACTGCAATCAGTGGCGGAATCCTTCAGACTACTTCTTGGCTTCTTGGCCTGAAGGAATCGCAGATGCCAAGGTGTTCAGGGTCGCAGGCCCTTCCTAGCAGTTTTGGAAGCTTAGCGTCACCTTGGAAAAGCTAGACTTATCTCACTGCCAGAAACTGCAATCAGTGGCGGAATCCTTCGGACTACTTCTTGGCTTGCAGGCCCTCTCCAGCATATTACCAAATTTTTTGTAGAAGGATTACCCGTTGGTATATACTAGTCATTGTGCACTTCACACATTCCACAGGATTTGAACTTGTGACCTTCAACTTAGAAAGTTGTAGCTCTCTCCAACTGTCCTACGATTATTTCTTTGTAACATATGTATAGTTGAAATTGATAGTTGAAGTTGAAAGTCTTTCCATAATGGATCGTAAACTTTCATAATCATTCCCCTACACTACAACGTTATCAATCGTAGTTCCTCTTGATCGATAGAGAATAATATAGAAATCAAAATAGCCTTGAAAGAAAATTTGAGTTGATTAATAAGCTCCAACACTAAGAAGCGTTTTATGAGATGCAGCGCTCAAGAGACTCACTAGTGAAAATCATTGATATGTTTATGGTTCTTAAACCCTATAGACGAAGATCGATCATTGCAATGCTGTATAATTCATAACCTGACGTACATATTAACTAAAAGTGGAAATGCTGGGTACCCTACGAGGTTATGCATGGTGACCTGCAGTAGAGTCTCCTCGGAATAGCATAATTTTGGCATAATAGGGCGACTGTTACCTTCAGTATCGTCTGTAAAGCATGCCATTTTGAAATCTGATGGCTGCGCAGGTACGCCTATCGGGATTTGATAGTATGCTGAATGTGTTGGCAGCAAGGTAACGTTAATTGTGTCTGTGGTGCGCACCTTACGCATGTAACAATCAGACTATGAATAGAGTTGGAATTCATCAACTTGTTGCGGATACTTAGGCCAAAGCACCGTTCAAGATTTCTTGAACGGTGCTTTGGCCTAAGTATTGGAAACTAAACCAGAAAAACATATATGAGTTGCAACTAACACCATATGAATATTAGAAGCCAAGACCCGGAACAACTTGAGTTTAACGTTGAGACTTAGTTGATCTCGAACAACTTGAATTTAACGTTGCATACTTTGCCTAAAATTCTTATGAAGTTGAAAATTTGTTTGTCTCTACTTTCAACACATTTTTACGTTACTGAACAGCAGTTGATCCCAGTACAGGATTACAAATGAGGAATTGACCATATTTTACACATAAAATTAAGGAGACACATTACAGTAGGAACGGGAAGTGAATAATCATAGAGAAATGTAAAATAAATACACAATCTCCTTAAAAAATATAATAATAATTATATAAATATTCGTTGGCTTGGTTTTGTATATATATTACAAGGTTGTGTCCTGTTTGTGGACAAGACTACACTTATGTATCGTGCCTTGTAGTTGGATTGATTTCAAGTATCACGGGTCACCAAACATCCAATTCAAGAGATGTCGCCCACTATACTTTCCTCCGCCCGAAGGCATCCCGGGAACTTTGTAGACAGACACGACAAAACAGACAGACAGACATGCCACAAAACCCAGTTATTAATGTAATTATTCCTGTATTGCCTTTTAAAAGATTGGTATGTTTATTTAAATTTCTCTAATTTTAAAAGAAATAAAAAAATGTGTAGCAATCGACAAAAGACTCCTGAAATTTCATGGATGTCTCTTCATACACTTGTGAACTTGTAAGGGACAACATTATCAAAAATCAACACAGCCCGGGAGGAGATCGAAATCAACACTAACTAGAACTTTTATCAGATCCATCTCAAGCAGTGGCGAATGAAATGATTTTTAAGATTGTATGCTCCATGCTCTTTAAGAACTGCGACTTGATCTGTACTGTTGTACACTACACAAACCTGCCGTAAACCAGTTTAAGTTCAAAATCGAAGGTTTAATCCAAGGTTTTGGCATGGTGGGTGCCATAGTGAGGACGGTTCCGACGAACTTTGCCATCGGGGAAAATCCTCGTTGTGAGGAGGAAAGTTCTCGACACCATGTAACAACCTATGATTAGATTTGATCGTCTTATTAAGACTTTGGTGTTAAGAACTTGTTAAGAACGGTGTGTGTTATGGCCGACGTAGGAAACTAAACATGCGCATGAGTTACAAGAAGACAACTTTTACAAGCCAGCAGCCAACTGCAATTGCAGAGCTCGGCACTTCTCATTTCCTAACCGGCCGAAATTATGCCGACTTTCGAAGCAGCGGATTATCTAACGGCGCGAAAAATCATAAAAGAGCATAACGGCGCGAAAAAGCATACGTCTGTGCTAAGGAGGTGAATGGTGCCATCTTTTTTGAGTCTCAACTCAACATTCATCAACAAATTTGATTTTAGTGTCTGCCATGACATATAAAACAAAGTAACCATCGATTTCATGTTTCTTTTTCAAAAGAAAACATTTTGGCAATGAGTAGTACTTTTCAAACATCAAGCATCTTGTTTTTAACAAGGGTCACAAACACCTTTCCTCTTTGTATCTCAAGAACACATTTAATCTAAACGAGAGAAGACATGATAATCCTGCTGTACCTTCCTTTCAACAAGTTTGAAGAGTATGTACAAATGAACAGGAAATCGTCCGACATAATACATATGCTCAGTGGAAACTTGATTTCCTGTGTAAAAGACAAGGTATGCGAGTCCTAAGTTCGTTCAGATTCTATTCTCCACTGACGATTTCCCCGATTAGAGCTTTAAGTGTGTGGATCCTTTTCTTACTAAGAGCATAAGAAGACGGGAAAGCTAGATTCTGCAGGATAGTTACATCTAGACATGATTTCCTGTGACTAAGCAAGGTGTCCGATTCCTGAGTTTGTTCAGATTTTATTCTCCACGGACGATCTTGCAAACTAGAGCTTTAAGTGTGGATCTTTTTCTTACTAGGATCGTAGGAAGACAGACTTCTGCAGAATAGTTAGTTCTTGTCAATAATGGGCAGGTCTATGTTGCTTAAAATCTACTGTAATGGTCTTTTGTCATGGTTGCTGCATAATTCAGGAAGGCACTGAAGTCTTTAATCTGACCTCATAAGTTATTTGGTTAAGAAGCATTCGCAGAACAGTGCCACTAGAATGGGTCTCCTGTCTTGAAGGAAGAGCTACAATTCTCCGCAGCACATTCCAGCTCTTGAAGCCCACCACCTGATCCAACTCGGTAAGTATAACGTCACCCAGATCAATGTGTGTTTTCTTCTAAGGTTGATCGTGTCAACTCTGATCACTCGAGAGAAAACTCAGCTATGGAGTCCACAGCTGATTCAAGTTTCACAACTAAAAGTCTTAGATAACACGAAACTAAAACTACGGGTCATCCATACTTGAGGTTGTACGATCTTACCTTTCCCCACATAGCGAGCTTCCGTCCCACTCAGAATGCGCTTCTGGATTGAAGAAGAACTCACTGGTGCCCTGGATATGAAACACCCAATTCAGAATTGACCACCTGTTGCTAAAGGAGAAGTTCAACAACTAGAGAAGTTGAGCACCTCAACCTGAAAAACTTACAATGTGCATTATGACACGGATGACAGTTCCTGGCAATTTCACTCAACAACTCATGACGGAGAAAAAGCACTGGGTATTAGGATGTTACACGACCCCGGCCGGATGCTGTCACGGCCCTCGTCAATAGTGGGGCCAGCAGGCTCCGCACGATAGAATGAGCATCCATCCATGAGCTTCTTGACTCACTAGGCTCCGCTCAAGTACATCAGCACATCAACTCCTGCATCGAGCAGCACACAACAACGTCCTCAGCTCGTCTCTACTCAGTTCTCTTCAATCATATGCCCGCGTTTTTTAGTTGTTTTGCAGTCTCTTTGATTGAAAAGATACAGTAAGAAGCTTTTCTTAAATTCACTAGTCATGCTCGGTATATTGTTCCCGACAAGGATAGTCGGTAAGATTATGATTTCAAATTTTCTGCAAGCAGGTTTTAAATGCAGTCCAAGATATACTGGTAGGATAGGAAAATAGACTCCTTCATGTAGTTGACAGATTTGGAAGCGATATCTCCGGCAAGTTTCACTGTAATATCCTGCGCAAAGTAGATGATAATGGAACTTTGTTGCGAGACAGGTCATGAACATCATAGAAAACAGAGACGAGTAAGGAGTACGTCGTAACGAGGGCCCGTATTCGACAATTATATTGAGTCATGATCATTGAATGGAAACACCGAAAGCTAGTTTACAGCCTATAAATCATACGCCTTCTTCATCTAAAGAAACCAGAAAGAGAGCGCAGCAGGAAAACAGGTCTTTATACTCTGAATTTCGTAGAGAAGACCAAATATTCCTTTTGTGACTGGCGAGCATCTGCGTACACCTAGAAAGAAGGCCGATCAAACGACTTCATGGATTGCATTCTGATTTCAGCACTGTTAGAATTCATGCCCTCTTTCAGTGGGATCCCTTGGTTTCCAACACTGGAAACCAAGGGATAAAACTGCTCCTACATTTGGTAAAAGTATATTTGGTATAAACTCATTTAATGCCAACTTTGAGTCTCATTCTGGACTCTTCAACTCCTGGCCAGGTTCGCGTTTTTCTAATATGCGTACACAGAATTGTCATTTCATTTCGAACAGTTGTGGTTCAGCCAGTCCCCTAGGAAGGAAACGTCCGGAGAAAATAACCGCAACCGAATGTGTGCAAAATTGGAAGTAAGTACCATCGTCTGGGAACCCGAATCTAAAATTTTAAACATGACCTCTCGAATTTGAGCGAAACCTTAGAGGAAATCCTTTGCAGATTTTCGGAAATGAAAGCATCGAATCAATCAATTAATCAATCCATGACGCAAAGAACTGGAAATAGAGCTGTCTATTCTCACCTGTGAAACTTTTGATTGCACTCCTTTGAACAACATCCCGGAATAATCTACAAATGCATCCTCGCGTGATCCGGTGTCAGCAACGCAATATATGATAATCCACGCAGCAAACATCAGAGTCAGAGTAAATCCCAGTCGTCTTCCTCCCCGTGATTTCTCCATCTCCAACAAGACTTCTTCTCCGCTCTCCTCAGCAGCTCTGCTCTCGAAACCACCAGTGCTGCATTGCGTCGGTGGTTTTGCTAAAACAGCTATTGCCCTGTAAACCCCCAGGGAAGGAAGGATACGGACACATCTATCTTTTTGAGTTTTTTTTAAACACATAGTATTGTTTATCTAAAATATATTCTTTGTTTTTTTAATAATAAAATTACATATGATAACCTAAATATTGTAGTCCATCATCTCAAGGCCAGATATTCCGAAATTGCATTGCGACCTCACTCTGCTGCAGCCCAAGACCTGAGTTACACAAATAATCTTACAAGAAAATTTTCTGATTTTAATTTTAATATGATACACGTGACAGTTCACACTAGGACACGTTGGTTTGACCTAGGAGCTTCCATTGACACTCTGTAATGTCACCACGCGGTAGATAGATTAATCTAAATTTTATTTAGTTAAAATATATGATATATTCTAAATACATATATATGATATATTAATTTATATAACTAATAAAAAAGTTGGAAAATAACGAATAATAAATTTGAAATATAAAAATTATATTTACTCAATTAATATAAAAACTTGTACTAATTAATCACGTATCAAAATATAGAAAAAAAGATGGATTCATATTGACATCCTAGCTAAACGGTAACCCCGCCTACCCCGCCTACCTACCGCGGCACTAGATGAAATATAACGCTTGAAAACACGACGAGCAACTATATACAAATATGTGCCTTTTAATGAGAAGGGCAACCTCGAGGATGAAGATCTCATCAAGCACGGACAAGAGTGAGACAAAGTAGATAAAATGAAATTAAATAATTAAAATTTATGATAAAAATATCGTTTAGTATTGTTTGGTATTTTATCAATTAAAATATTTAAATTATATAAATCATATTATCTATAAAATTAAAAAGGATTAAAAAATATTGGTTATATATATATATATATATATATAACTTTACAATCAATTAAAATATCCTAAAATATTTCATACAGTGTGATTGTTGTCCTATGTGCTCCTTAGTCTACAAACAAATGTTCCAAGGTTACCAATGGGCGTGAGAGATTGATTCGGGAGAATTTGCAAATGTGAGTGTTATCCTATTGATGTGCTCTTTAGTCTACAAACAAATGTTCCAATGTTATCAATGGGCGTTAGAGATTGACTCGCGAGAATTTGCAAATTCTGTAAGGATTTATGGATCTCGTACTTCGATTCCTTGGTATATATCCAATTGTACACTACCTACCTCCTCTCCGGTAAAGATAGTACTCCTGTACCCCGACTAGTACGTAAAACCGATCAAATCGAAAAAAGGCGACCGCATAGAAAACAAGATGGATGGCTTGAAAGGTTCCATCCATCGCCTTCACGAAAAAGGTTAAATAGGGCTAAGCCCCAAGTCAATTCCCGCAACCACAAAGTCCTCCGTCCAATGAGCGAGAAGGAAACCTGGAAGGAACCATGATAGCACGTGGAGATCTAGAAGGCCTTATCTGGACAACAGCATAATAGTCCAGAAGGAACGTGTAGATGCATCGCCTGGGCCAACAATGTAAATGACACTTACCAAAGACTACCGCAACTTGCCCACGATTCGAGTGAAGTTCTCAACAGAAGCCGTACATGTGCATCAGACAAAACTTAGAGAATCTGAGTCAACCAGTGGCCAACAAAAGCCACTAATTGCTCCAAAAAGTTGAAACCAATTGATTTGTTCGTACACCAGGAAACTTACATTGAATTCTCGGGGTTGCTTGACGATGGACACATCTTGCAATTTCATAAGTCGTGTATATTAGCAAAGACCAGACCTTCTCACGGTCAATGCTCAGCACGTGGGAGAGTTATTGAGATGGTATCTGGGTTTTGGTAGGTGAACGATACTATATTGAAATTGGCGTTCTGTCCGACATCCTCAGATTTCCTTTCCTACTGACAAGGATAGTTGATGTAACAACGTTGTCATCAATGATGTTGCATGTTAGAGGAAGTCTTGCTATACATTTCCAGACTCTATTGGGGCTAGCCCCATGTTATCTTTTTTGTCTCTCCCTTGTAAGGCTTGATGGGTCTTCCCATCGTTCATTCTTCCTACGCAATCGCCTTTTATGACATTTCCAGCAAATATGGATTTAAACGCACTTTGAGTTGACAAAAAGCCTTAAGAATACCGAAATCATAAAGGTTGAAGTTGCGTCGATGTGACATTGATATTGAGAATCACATTAACAATCCAATTTATTTGTACTCGGTTTGGGTAAAATGATATATAACAACTTCTTTGTATGATTATTCCAAGATGGTATTGAGAAGATTTGAAGAAATTATCACAGCAAGCTAGTATCACAGAGATTCTAGTTTACTTTCAAGAAGAATTTCATAGTAAATATCAAGATATGTAGTACGAGTACCTTGACTATGATATGATTAAATTAAATTGACCCATAGAACTTCTTATAAATAGAGTATATGATTAAGTTAAATTGATCCATAGAACTTCTTATAAATAAAGTATATCCAAGTGGGAAGATTTTTCTTATTTTGTATTGCCATTTTTGAGTGGTTATAACTAGAGTTACTGTTAATATTAGCAATACGAGAGACAACATATGTCTACACATGTTACTCTATGAACTTACCCTAAGTTCACTTCAATCTTATTGGGAATTGTCTGGAAATTCCTGATAAATTCAAAAAATAAAAAATAGTTTATGTTGATATTGGAAAGAACCTCGGAGTTCAGACCCAAAGAACCACCCGAGAACCCCAAATTATATGTTCTCTGATCCAATCTCCGGGGCCCTCAATCCAATCAATTGCGAATCAACACAGCAAGCGTAACTACAAGTTTAGAGCCAACGGACGTAAAATTTAAACCCTTTTGAAAACCAAAACCAGTAGAGATTCTTTTGAAAATCAAACGAGATTCATTGGGGGAGAAGGAAGATCCATTGCTATGTAGATTGGAACAAATAAATATGGTGTATAAAGTAGTATATTCACCCCATGGTGTGTTTTATTCTACCGAAGGTCCATAAGTGCATCCACTCACCTTCACATGGTGAATTGAGTACTGATTTCGAGCGCATTGTGATTTTCACGATAGCCACTCTTACCCTTTCTCCATCTCACTCAATATCTGCGGCGCTGGGGTTGTTATTAGAAGCAGCAGTCACAGCTTAAGCGTCGGAAAGAGTTTCAAATGAGGGAAGGACTTCTGGCAGGGACAGAAAATTGTTCCCTAAGACTTCAAGTTTATTGGCAGTTATTCTGCATGAATCGAAATATTTTCCCTGAAACGGCCGAACTTTTAGAATGATTATCTATTAAAACTATCTCAAGTTAAATAACTATCATGATTGCTAGCTTCCATATGGGAATAAAGATGAGTTCCCGAAGATTCAATAATTTCCCAATACACTTGAGGGGTGATAATTCAGCATCTATCTACTATATAGTAAATAATTGTTTCTACTAGTTTCATCAGAGAACATCCGACTCGTTATACCTATAAATTTAATATCTATATCATTGTGTACCATGAGGATTTGCAGAGTTAAAATATTTTTATACAATGGGATAACCGATCCGATTAGGTTCAGCCTGTTTTATCCTTATCCGATTTGATGGATCTTTTTATCCTTCTTGTTATCCTACGCGATTGCCTTTCTTACTTCTTCCCATCCTTTCTACGCGGTCGCCCTTTTACTTCCACACCATTATAGAATGGCCATCTCTAAATTTGTTGACTAACTGGTCCAGATCATATAAACAAGGGCAGCTGCATGACTGACTACCTTCGTGCTTGTTGCTCACGTGGGCTACAATAATACACGTCAATAGTGCTTTTCGCTAGTTGTACGTTTTCAATTGCCTAGTTTCGAGTCGCTACCGTATGTCCACGTTGGTGCTTACACGCACGAGAACTGTCTTAAAGTCACAAAGGAAGACAGGTACGGGGTAACAACAAGGATAAGAAAGGAAGCCCGTGAACCAGTACAAGGAGAAACTTAAGAGGTAAAATGGGTAGATATACATCTTGCAGTGGTCAAAGTGAACTTCCAAAGACTCAAGCTTGGATTAGAACCAAGAAAAGTCAAAAATCCCTTCTCTGTGCCTAATGCTCGGGGCTAGATCAATCAGCCTGGAATAACACATAGGATCGGAGATCCTTAGCAAGATCTGGCTTCTGTTGTCGAACTTAGTATGAGCGTTCATCATTGACTTGCCGGATTTTCTTTGCGCACGAAGATCGAAGGACCTTCTATCGACGATGCGCATATTTTTCCGAATCTTTATTATGTATTCGTCGTATGTGAACGGCCGGTATAGTGAAGGGTGTTCTTCATCGATGAGTTTCGATGGAGCCTCAAGGGATCTTAGATGGCTCTGGCTGCATCGAATATATGGTCAATTTCGGTCTATTCACTCGGTAACGAGAACACGGTGCTACTACGCTTTAAAATTTTCCGTTGCTCGAATCCTCTCAAATTACCAAAAGAATTTGTGTAAATATCAAGTCACATGCCGTACGATCTCTGCTGGTGTCTTCTTCACTCTAGGCGATTTTAGATGGAATATAGGATTCGCCGTACATGTCGGAGTGCAAACTGAAGGGAAGAGCAAATGGCAGTGGATTTCGTGGGTCACTTTCAGTTTGTAATGGAAAAGATCGAAAATGTCGACAGGAAATACAGCGGAGGATATGTCCAATGCAAACCATGGAATGTCTTATTCCGCCAACCAGAAGAAGTTGGCGTACCTCAAGAGTATCGCCAACGTTGATGACAACTGTTCCTCGGCTCGCGACTAGAGGAACGTCAACCCATCTATTACCCTCGCGCACCAAAATCACGATCTGTTCTCAACAATGTCATAATGTTGGGATCCACACGAGGTCCTGCACCAACGGTAAGATCACCTCGGGGAGACTCCGGATAGTAGTTTAGCCTCCGGGAACTCCTGAAAGGTTGACTTCTCCAGACCCAGATACAGTGCAAGAGCTGTAAGCAAGAGCTGTAAGTACTTTGAGCCCGATACCTCTCAGCTTAGCCCAGAATTTGTCTTGCGGAACCATCATTCAATGACATACCGATATCCGGAATAAGCTTTTAAAACTTCAGAATGACGGACAGTCACCCAATATACTCGTTCCAGTATTCAACCTCCTACATATCTTAATTGCACATGTGAAGTTTCAGTAATCTTTTGTACTGAAGTCAATGACTAAAAATGTGTTACATGCACATGTATGCGATCTAAGGGGGCTGCACATTACTCTCACCAAAACTCGGGTTACTCTCAGGCCAACTCAAATTTGGATAGAGGCCTCCATCCTACCAGCAGAGTCCTATCCTACTCGTAGTGTGAAACCTGTACACATTAACTCAAAAGCAAATATTCTCCGATGAATACGAGACAGATTTGAATGTAATCAAATGATTGTTCGAGAAAACTGGATACAGAACTTATAGGCACGGGTAAATTTGAATACTTGAAGAACCCGGGGAATAGAGGGCAGGATAAAACTTGTCCCCTTTGCTTTGGAATATCAACCATCATCGTGGAGCAGTATTACTCTCGAAGATGCCTGTGTGTTTGCCAGCGTATAAGTGTAATAGTTACAAGGTAGAATGCTGCACACTAACGACTCCAACACAAAGCAGTACGGCTTGGTCCAGGTTGAGAAGATTCTGCTCAAAAATGAAACAAACAACAGACTGAGAAACAGCACAATTCTACACATAGGGACGTCTGATCACGCACCTTCCTATCTTACGAAACTTTGTCTACAAAACTTCCGTGCTGCGTTGGGGTGAGATGGGGAAATATTACTACTGACAATACGAAAAGGCGACAGAATTCTGTGAGATGATCAAGATCAAGTTACCAGTACCTGAAAAGCGTGAATCTACATACTGGCATGTTTCACTTTTCATGAAGTGTATCCTTGTGGAACTTCAAAGAGTGAATTTGTGGTACTTGATGTCTAATTTGTAGGTAAAAGGTTGTTCGCGTGTGCTGCATATCCCACCTCCCAGACATAAAACTTTCCTCCCATAGAGCAAACAGAACTCATTACCGGTTTCCGACATCGAACTGCAGCCCGAACCTTAGTTTGTGCATGACCTAAACCGAAACCTGATTTTGAATTGAACAGGTGTGCGAGTCGACAATGCGGACTTCGGTGACAGAGACGTCGTAGTCTTGTTTACTGCTTCCCGAATTGAGATTGTGATTATGTTAGTGAATCTAAACCATCGAAACACCACTCAGTTGCCGGTCGGTTGATCTGTGTTACTGTTATGGTGTTACCCACCGTCCATTCGTGTGTCTATTAAGTTGTTACTATTGTGCCTTCGATTCAGGTTATTCCGTGATCATCCTAATTGTTGTCAAAACCCGTGAAAGGTGGGCAAAGTACAAGAATTGCTCCCTAGTGAACGTCAGTTTCGTATTGGTGGAGCTCTTCCCTGGAGATAAAATTGTACGAAAAGATGTAAAGAGACTGTCCAAATTGGAGCCCATTCACGTTCAGATCGTCTGTCTCTGTTTTTACCGCGTTTGGATGTTAAGACTTCGATTACGGTAACAACCGTCCCACCAATTCCTCACCCTGTTTTAAATCACAAGAAGATTATTTTCACACTCATTCTAGCGACGTAAGGCTTGTCGCCTTACGTCGCTATTCATATATTAGATATTGGACGAAAAGCACGATCCAAAAGTAAGTGACATGCTGGGTTATTAAAGAAAGGTACATATAAGAATGCTGTCAGACGAGGCCCAAAACTTGTATACTCATTTCTCAGTAATTGGTTGCCGGAGTAATATCATACTTCCACAAGATGGGAAGGAAAGTCCTCAATTGATTTCTCCTGACTGTTGGTAAAGTTGTTAAAAAGCACCAATAGGGGGTAGACGTCCACCTAGAAGCTTTCCTTTTATGTAAGAGTTATCTCATATGAAAAGGAACAGGATCACGGGCAGCTCATTGACTATGTCAGAAGTTTGCATCTCTCTAGCACGTTGGTTCGTTCGCAAAGTCAAGAACCTCCTTCAACCATGGAAATAATGCTTCTTTATGTTGAAGTTACCTACACCATCATTGACACCCGATGAAATGCGCTGGGGACGTAACCCTCAACTTGGCATTCATTAGCCGAGTAGAATATCAAACATGGTTTCACTTAGCAGTAACTGTTTTTGTCTGTTCTTAATCACAGCAGACAAATATTGGCTGAAGCTAGTTTTGATGTAAGAAGTCTAGAGTTGTAGACTTCTACCCAAGATTCTTACAGAATTGGATTCTCAGATATCAATGCCAGGGACGCGCGACTACTGTGCAACCCCCTCCCCTGCAGCATTTAACTAAGTCATTGTTGGCATACTTTGATCCGCTCTCGTACCTGGTACAGTATAGTGAGCTTTGCAATTTCTTGTTGGGTTAGCTCCTCTCGCGTTGCAAGCTTGGATGGGTGTTCCTTCTCGATTGTAGACATCGGGAGGAAAGAGCTACTGAACTCTCCTATTGTCTCAAGTTGACAGTTCATCATCTGCTTTCCCCCGTTTTGTTGGCCTCGTAGTGAATATCGGCATGAATCACCAGTTCATGCTTCGATCTCGTAGTAAGGAAGTGCGAGGGGCATGGTCATCGTGAAAAGCAGCAATCAGTGAGAAGCCGACATCGTTAGCTAAGAAGGTGGAGACAATCCGGTGATCCTGGGGATTGAGTTTTCTTCTACTACTGCACGAGACAGGTAACTTATTCAACGTGCAGTTCATGCACTCCAAAAGCTTCCTCAGAAGATTCTAAGTTGAGAGCGAGGGTTCGTGATTGACACGCTTGTGACATAATTGATTGTTCTGAGTTGTGTGCGACTCGATCTGATATTTAAAATTCTCAGGCATTCCTTCCTTTGCTTCCGTTTCACACTACCCCCATACGTTTGAAATTTGTCTGTCTCATGTCCCATAGTACTTAGGGTGGTTTCCCATGCGAAGGTTCGATATGTGGGTGCAGAGGACAAAGTCGTTTGATCTTTCTTTTTAATGTAAATTTCATTCAAGTTTGGTCACCCCATGTTACCGGCACACCAAAGCCTGGTGGCATAGACTCGGTTCATTTCCTCGTTGACTTTCTCCCAATCTCCGCGGTGGTCGCTGCACTCTGCTATATCCACCTGTAGTATCCCCTGCGTATTGAGTTTAGAACGGACCTTCAAGGGTAAAAATTTCCTTAAGAGAGGACCTCGGAATCCTTCTTAGGAAAACCAACCGACTCCGGAGAATATTGATTTTTTCTCGACCTTTCTCGACCAATATAGACTAATCAGAAATTGCCTTGGGACTTGTGAGCTTTCGAACAAGAAACTCGGTTGGAGGGCTCCTGACAGTCGACCAGCTACTTCGTTACTTCGTGGGGCACTATCCTTCTAGCGTTTAGTGTTTAAGGACTTATGCGCCTATAGAACATGGCAGACAGGGTAGAATATCCAGTCCTGCACTCTTCGCTCTAGTCCAACTGTCATCCACTTACACTACGCATCTTAATGCTTTTGCTTCACTTCCGAATGCATCTTCCTACTCGCCCGATTGTTTTCTCTACTTTTAGTTTCAAGTGTATCCTCTGTTTTTGCCTGAAAAGGCTTCCTTTATACATGGTGCATACCATTGCACAGCATCTACTGTGCAATGGTATACATCATGTATGAAATCATGCTGCTCATGGAATGGATCAATTGTCGCTTCTGCTTTCTATCGATTTCGCTTATGTTCCGCTCTGTATTTACTTGCTTAGGTCAGTTGGACTTCAGTTTGCCTCTGTTCATGTTCAAGCCTGCATTTCGTTGCTTCCATATGTATGTTCGGTTCGTATGGGGTGGGTCCTGAATCCCGCGTTTGATGAAGGGTTTCTACTCCCACTACAAATCTAAACCAATCAAAAACTCACATGGAAATCAGCCCTCAATATGACCTCAACCATCATATGGCTAGTCAAATCTATCGAAGGCTTGCGGAATCCTCTCCCAGGCCACAAGCTGTTCCATGTGAAAATAATCCAGCACTTGTACAGACTCAGTTTGTGCGTTCTAACTAGTTGTATCGCTATAAATTACTAATGCTTGACCTGAGAAAGATGTTCGGGGATAGCTCCCGACTTGTATTTGAAGATGATAAAATCGTTGCCAATTTGTAAACCGTCGAGTTGATTACTTTTATTTTCTGGAAGTGCAGTGTCATAATGGACATACCGTCAAGCAGTTGTAGCCCACGAGATTCTCTTTCTTCCCGCCAAGAGAACATCAAGGTATGTAAGGGCAAACCTGAGTATGAGGAATAACTTCTATCGATTATAGATGTTGACTAGATTCTGCCACAATGATTTAGCTCTATTGACAAACTTCGAGATACTCTGTTATAGGCTTCAATATTCTCTTGGTCAAGTAGCATTTCAGGACTGAAACAACCGGTAGGTTGTCGTACGAACAGATACTGTTGATCTCCCTTAGGGAAGTACCAGACGTTGTCTCACAGAGTTCTGAAAGTGTTTGAAACTAAACCTTTCAATTCATAATATTTTGTCTACGTTTGCAGCGGCTCCGGATCGATTCACCGACAACAACACGTTCTCAAGAGTCGGACCTTGGTATCAGCAAGGTAAAGCTTAAAGTGATTCAAAACTAAGGAACAGGCATGTGCCAGAATGTCTGCTGATGCTTAATAATTACTTGCTTGATTACCTTTCAAGCTAACTATCTCGGTGAGAAATTTATAGGGAGTAGGAGGGTCTTGTGTTTCGAAATTGCTACACTTTTAATTTTCTGTATTTGTCCATTTTTCAGGTGAGCGATTCCGTGTTCTTAGTGTACGATCCAGCAGTACCGCAGGTCGACGTTGTTTTCTTCCATGGCCTTCAGCATGAGCATCCTGGTGGGCTAGATGTGCACCTTTCGACTTGGACGTGCAAACATGACTCGAAGACAATCTGGCCCCAACGTTGGCTTCAAGCGCAGGGTGCGCGAGTCTTCTTCACTAAATATGATGCAAGTTTACAGAAGACCGACTCGACGGGGAGAATGGATTTGACGATAATAGCTGAAAATCTATTGAGAGAACTCGGTTGGGCATTCCGCACAGGACAAGAGTCGTCGAACAGTTTCCGACCAATTATCTTTGTCGGACATAGTTACGGTGGTCTTGTTATTAAGGAGTTATGCATTAAAGCTGCAGAGAGGGTGTTTATTGCATCTAGAGACAGATTTGAACAGAAATTGCTAAGAAGCATTAAAGGGATTCTGTTCTGTGGAACTCCCCATTCAGGGTCGGAAATGCTTGCTGGCATGGCAAAACAGATCATGAGCAGGAGTCCTTTGTTGCCATTGGTGAAGTTGTTGAGCACCGGGGGGGCCAGGCAACACGAGAAATTCCGCGAATTCGCGAGGGAAGCAAATTGGGAGATTTTCAGTATTGGAGAAGCTTTTGCTACAGAAATGAAAACCAGCGGATTCCATACGGTATATTATAATCTACAGAAAGTAAAATCTGATTTAATAAACGAGTTTTATGTTACTCAGAAGAATAAACTCCCTACTAATTACCAAATAAGAAATGCGTTTTTAATGATCCAGTTTTCGCAGGGTATCTCGCTTGAGAGTACTATTTCCTGCATAGTGGTTTAGTCTCAGACAGACAATGCGAGGTCTACCTTAAGTATTCATGCTTAAATCTTGCATGTGCAGGTCGCAGGTGGAATCTCAAGCCAGATGATTGTAGAAGAAGCATCTGCACGGTTCGGACCAAATCACATCACGGTGGCTGCAGATCACTTGTCATTGTGCAAACCAGAGAGCACACAATCAAACATGTTCCAGCACTTAGTCCAGCTGATCGACCTTGCAAACGTGCAGCAACAACAGGTATTGGAGTTCGTTCATATCTGTTGCATGATCTGAGTAACTTAGGAAACAGGACCTGTGTGCACAGTTTCTAAATTCCACTTCCCTCCAATATTATTGCAGGTGCAAGAAACACCAGCTCCAGGTGCAAGTACGCAATGCCCTGCAAGGCGGCCGAAATCAGTCTGGACGAACCCAGTGGGTACAGAGTCGATTCTGGGAACCGTTACTGCAGAAATTGAGCAGGGGCGTTCGTTTATTGGGTTTTGTGGGATGGGAGGAGTTGGAAAGACCACCCTTGCAAAGTTGCTGTACAATAAGATCAATGCCCGGTTTGAATATGCTTGCTTTGTGGACAAAGTGAAGGAGTTCCAGGGGTCAAGAGAGAGGTGAAGAAGGAAGTCTGGAATCACATAAGTCCCCATCCTGGAGGTGATTACAAGGAAAGCAGATGGGATGAGATTCTGGGGAAGAAACTCCTTGTCATCTTTGATGATGTCGAGAAAAGAGAAGATGTAGAGTTGTTGAAGGAAATAGCTCAAGAGAATGACGCTGAGGGAAGTTGCTTCGGAGTCACAAGCCAAGATGAACAGCTTTTCCATCGATTCGGCGACCAGATATATGTCTGTCGAGTACCATTTTTGGGGAGTGAAGATGCAAGACAGTTGTTCATTACATCTGCATTTCCAGGCAAGAATGAACCTCCAAGTGAGTTGAAGGAGATAGTAGAAGAAATTGTGGGAAGATGTGGTGGATTGCCCCTGACCCTAGAAGTGATAGGAAGCTCAGTGAAAGGGAAAACAAACAAACGGATATGGGAAGAAATTTCCAAAGCTCTACAAGCGGTAGACTTAAGAAGCCGTGTGAGGAGTCTGGAGGAGGAGGTATGGGATAAGCTAAGGGTGAGTATCGACACTCTTGGAACAGAGGAGTTGGAAATGTTTCTTGATACGGCGACCATATTTACGGGCCCCGGTGACTTTAAATATTTTGGCATGCGTCACGATTCCTCCTTGGGCAGTTGGTTTAGCTCTGCAGAAGTGATGACGGCGTGGTCATCCATGTACGGCTCTGCACACAACAAGTGGCAAGTCTTGATAGAAAGATCTCTTGTATACAATGGAGAGATGGATGACCACCGTGGTAGGTTCGTGCCACGAATGCACGAGCATCTCCGAACTTTGGGCATCAGAATTGCACTGGAGAAAGGTAGAATCATTGAGCGCAACCCACTGGATGGTTACAAGGTATTTCCTGTTTTCTTTACAAACTCTTCCTTTTCCTTCAGCAATTCATTTTTCCCAACTATATTTATATACCAGTTATGTTTCCTAAATCTGAATTCATTTGTAGATCTAAACTGGAAGGGAGTCCGAAACACAGTTGTTGAGGTGAACATCATCGGGAACTTGTAGCCATTGTACTGGTTGTAATATTGGGAGTCATACATCCATTCTCCTCCAACAAGGAGAAACTTTGAAGTGGTGGTGCTAAAATAGGGTCCGTCTTGTATGAGTGCTTGAAAGTTAGGCATGAAGACCTGGAGTTGCTTTATACACAGCACGATGGACGGATGCGCTTGAACTATGACGATTTTAGTTTTACATTTCTTTTATGATAATTTTAGTTTTCTATTTCATTTTTGAAGGGAGCTCAAGGGCTGGAGAAAGTGATTTTCCACCAAGTAGTTGCAGAAAATGATTATATGGGGTATGATGAAAATTGCTGTGACGAGGAAAGACCTTGTAAAATGCGAGTTGCATCGAGCATTATGTCACGACTTGAAGGACTTCGCTACTTGGTATTCCGATATGAGTGTGTCCAGGAGCCGTGCAAAAGTTGTGCAGAGCAGCATCTTCAATTGCCACCCAAAATCACCATGCTCAGTTGGGTTTCTGCCCAGACCATTTTTTTGCGCTCGACCTTGAAAGAGTTGGTTGTTTTGCACGTAACGTCCTCCTATGTGTCCAGAGTGAGGAAATCAAATCCTGCGCGAACAAGTTCTCGGGGATTACAAAATTCTGATAATAATACAATTCCTCTACCAGAGGAATCTTTGACAACCGTCCCGGATGGAGGAGATTTTGTCAACTTGTGGCAACCGGATCGGTCTCTTGCTACTCCAGACTCACTGCTGCAGTCCTGTGGGCAACTTGTTCACCTGCGGTTATCCAATGTGCTTAACCAGTCACTTGCGTATGCATGGGGGAACTTACCCCACTTGGAACGGCTAACATTACATAGGTGTGGGAACTTGCAGCCATTGCCGGAATCATTGGGGGGACTTCCTGGCCTGAAGAAATTCAGGATGGGAGGGTGTTATGAGTTGCATTCATTGCCTGAATCATCCGGGGGACTTCTTGCCCTGAAGGAATTGAGGATACAAATGTGTGATGACTTGCAGGCCCCTCCCATCAGTTTTGGAAAGTTACCCAACTTGGAACTGCTAGAGTTACATGCGTGCTGGATACTGCAGCCATTGCCTGAATCAATCGGGGGACTTCTTGCCCTGAAGGAATTGAGTATACAACATTGTGTTGAGTTGCAGGCCCTTCCCATCAGTTTTGGAAAGTTAGCCCACTTGGAGCGGCTACACATATATAGGTGCCCCGAATTGCAGTCATTGCCTGAATCATTTGGGAGACTTCTTGCCCTGAAGGAATTGAGTATAGAACGGTGTGATGAGTTGCAGGCCCTTCCCTTCAGTTTTGGAAAGTTAGCCCACTTGGAGCGGCTACACATAGCTAGGTGCCCCAAATTGCAGTCATTGCCGGAATCATTAGGGGGATTTCGTGGCCTGAAGGAATTGCGTATAGAAGAGTGTCCCGGCTACACATAGCTAGGTGCCCCAAATTGCAGTCATTGCCGGAATCATTAGGGGGATTTCGTGGCCTGAAGGAATTGCGTATAGAAGAGTGTCCCGAGTTGCAGGAATCAGCCACTTGGAACAGCTACAATCATAGCTGGAATCATTCTGGGGACATCTTGGCCTGGAGGTATTGGGGATGCTGAGGATGTTCAGAGTTGCAGGCCTTTCCCAGCAGTTTTGGAAAGGTAATCAACTTGGAACGGCTATCCTTATTTCTCTGCAGTCATTGCCAACCGTTTTGGAAGTTAGCCAACTTGGAACTACAGTCATGGCCAGAATCAATCGGGGGACTTCTTGGCCTGAAGGAATTGCAGATGCGAGGGTGTTCAAAGTCGCAGGTTCTTCCTAGCAATTTTGGAAAGGTAGTCAAGTTGGAACTGCTATCCTTATTTCTCCGCGAGAAACCGCCTAGCCCGAAGGAATTGCAGATGCGAGGGTGTTCAGAGTTGTAGGTTCTTCCCAGCAATTTTGGAAAGGTAGTCAAGTTGGAACTGCTATCCTTATTTCTCAACGAGAAACTGCCCGAATCATTGCGGGACTTCTTGCCATGAAGGAATTGCGGATGGAAGGGGGTTCACAGTTGCAGGCCCTTGCCAACAGTTTTGGAAAGTTAGCCCCCTCGGAACGGCCCGATTTATATCGGTGCCCGAAGCTCTCATTGCCGGAATCATTAGGGGGACTTCTTGGCCTGCACGAATTGTGGATGTAAGGGTGTTCAGTCCTTGCCCGGAATCATTTTGGTGATTTCTTGGCCTGCAGGAATTGCGGAATCATTAGGGGGACTTCTTGGCCTGCACGAATTGTGGATGTAAGGGTGTTCAGTCCTTGCCCGGAATCATTTTGGTGATTTCTTGGCCTGCAGGAATTGCGGATGGAAAGGTGTGTTCAGAGTTGACCTTTCCCCGGCAGGCCCAACAGTTTTGGAAAATTACACAACTTGGAGGGTGTTCAGAGTTGCATACCCTTCCCAGCAGGCCCCGCAGTTCTGGAAAGTTACACAAGTTGGAACGGCTAGACTTATATGGGTGCCCGATAATGCAGTCATTGCCTGAAATCCTGGAATGGTGTTCAGAGTTGCACAACTTGGAACGGCTAGACTTATATGGGTGCCCGATAATGCAGGCTAGACTTATATGGGTGCCCGATAATGCAGTCATTGTCTGAATCCGGAGGACTTATTGGAATGGTGTTCAGAGTTGCGGGCCCTTCCCAGGAGTTTTGGAGAGTTAATCAACTAATTTTCCTACGCGAAACTGCTAGCTAGATAGGCTTCTCTCACTGTCTAGACCTGAAACTGCAGTCTGTGCTGGAATCAGAATCATTGCGACTACTTCTTGGGTTGCAGGCCCTTTCCAGCATATTGCCAAACTGTTTTGTAGAAGGATTACCTGTTGGTATACTACTCTCCATTGTGCACATATTCTACAAGATTTGAACCCGCGACCTTCAGTTTAGAAAGTTGTTGATCTATTCAACTGTCACACAAACATACATATTGTTACTTGTTCGTAACGTCTATATAGTTGAAGTTGATACTTGAAGTTGAAAGTCTTTCCAGAATGGATCGTAAACTTGCATAATCATTCCCCTACACTACAACGTCTTCAACCGCTGTACCTGGGATCGATATAGAGTAATATTAAAAATAACATAATATAGAATATACAGAAAAAAAATCAACCACGAAAGAAAATTTGAGTTGATTAATAAGCTCCAACACTATGAAGCCTTTTATGAGATGCAGCGCTCAAGAGACTTACTAATGAAAATCATTAATATGTTTATGGTTCTTAAACCCTATAGACGAGGATTGATCATTGCGATGCTGTATATTCATAACCTGACGTACATATTAACGAAAAGTGGAAATGCTGGGTACCCTACGAGGTTGTGCATGGTGACCTGCAGTATAGTCTCCTCGGAATAGCATAATTTTGGCATAATAGGGCAATTGTTACCTTTAGTATCGTCTGTAAAGCATGCTATTTTGAAATCTGATGGCTGTGCAGGTACGCCTCTCGGGATGAATAGTGTGCTGAATTTGTTCGCACCAAGGTAATGTTCATTGTGTTCGAGGTGCGTACCATACGCATGTAACAATCAGACTATGAATAGAGTTGGAATTCATCAACTTGTTGGGGATGTGAAGAAATCTTGAACGGTGCTTTGGCCTAAGTATTGGAAACTAAACCAAAAAAACCTATATGAGTTGCAACTAACACCAGATGAATATTAGAAGTCAAGACCCGGAACAACTTGAGTTTAACGTCGAGACTTAGTTGATCTTGAACAACTTGAATTTATCGTTGCCTACTTTGCCTAAAACTCTTTTGAGTTTAACGTCGAGACTTGAACAACTTGAATTTATCGTTGCCTGCTTTGCCTAAAACTCTTCTGAAGTTTCAAATTTGTTTACCTCTACTTTCAACATATTTTCACCGTACTGAACAGCAGTTGATCTCAGTACAGGATTAAAAATTAGGAATTGACCATATTTACACATAAAATTAAGGGGATACATTATAATAAAAACTGGAAGCGGATAATTATAGAAAAATTTTAAATAAACACACAATGTTAAATAAGTTCATTAAAAATGGCTACATCAAATATTTATATTTATATCAAATACTCGTTGGCTTGGTTTTTTTATATATTAAAAGTTTGTGTCCTGTTTGTGGACAAAGACTGAACTTGTTTATCGTGCCTTGTAGTTGGATTGATTTCAAATGTCATTGGTCACCAAACATCCAAACACAAGAAATGTCTTCCACTATACTTCCCTCCACCCGAAGGTATCCAGTGAACTTTATAGACAGACCAAACCAGTGTGCAAAATGCACACAAAACCAGTTATTAATATAACTATCCCTGTACTAATTTTTTTAAGATTTGTATGTTTTATTTAACATTTCTCTAATTAAAAAAGAAATAAAAATGTGTAGCAATCGACAAAGGACTCCTGAAATTTCATGGATGTCTCATTATACACCTGTGAACTTGTAAGGGACAACCTTATCAAAAATCAACACGGCTCGGGACGAGATCGAAGGCAACACTAACAAAAACTTCTATCAGATCGATCTCTGGCACTGGGCGAATGAAACTCATTTTTAAGATTGTATGCTCCATGCTCTTTAAGAACTGCGACTTGATTTGTAGTGATGTATAGTACACAAACCTGCCGTACACCAGTTTAATTTCAAAGTCGAAGTTTTAATCCAAGGTTTTGGCATGGTGCCATACCGATGTCCATTCCGACGAATTTTGCCATCAGAGACAATGTTCGTTGTGACAGAGGAAGGTTATCGTCACAACGAAGGTTATCGAAACCATGTAACAACCTATAATTTGATCAAATTATTAAGACTTTGGTGTTAAGAACTTGTTAAAAATGGTATGTGTTATGGCCGATGTTGGAAACTAAACATGCCCATGAGCTACAACAAGACGACTTTTACAAGCCAGCAGCCAACTGCAACTGCAGAGCTTGTCAACACTTCTAAGTTCTTAACCGGACGAAGTTATACCGACTTTCGAAGCAGGGGATTATCTAAGGGCACGTAAAAGCATACGTCTCTGCTAAGGAGCTAAATGGTGCCATCTTTTTCGAGTCTCAACTCAACATTCAGGAACAAATTTGATTTTAATGTCTGCCATGACATATAAAACAAAAGTAACCATCGATTTTCACGTTTTTTTCCAAAAGAAAACATTTTGGCAATGAGTAGTCCTTTTCAAACATCAAGCATCTGGTTCTTGATTAGGGGCACAAGCACCTTTCCTCTTTGTATCTCAAGAACAGATCTAATCTAAACGAGAGGAAACATGATAATCCAGCGGTACCTTCCTTTCGACAAGTTTGAAGAGTATGTACAAATGAACAGGAAAACATCCGACATAATACATATGCTCAGTCAAAACTTGATTTCCTGTATATAAGCAAGGTGTGCGATTCCGGAGTTCGTTTCAGATTCTTTTCTCCACTGACGATTTTGCCGATTAGAGCTTTAAGTGTGTGGATCCTTTTCTTACTAAGAGCCTAAGAAGACAGGAAAGCTAGATTCTGCAGGATAGTTCCGTCTAAACATGATTTCCTGTGACTAAGCAAGGTGTCCGATTCCTGAGTTTGTGCAGATTTCATTCTCCACGGACGATCTTGCAAACTAGAGCTTTAAGTGTGGGTCTTTTTCTTACCAGGATCGTAGGAAGACAGGATTCTGCAGAATAGTTACGTCTTGCCAGTAATGGGCAGGTCTAGGTTGCTTAAAATCTACTGTAATGCTCCTTTTTTCATGTTCTTGCATAATTCAGGAGGGCACTGTAGTCTCTAATCTGACCTTATAAATTACTTGGTTAAGAAGCATTCGCAGAACAGTGCCACTAGAATGGGTCTCCTGTCTTGAAGGAAGAGCTACAATTCTCCGCAGCACATTCCAGCTCTTGAAGCCCACCACCTGATCCAACTCAGTAAGTATAACGTCACTCAGATCAATGTGTGTTTTCTTCTAAGCTTGACCGTGTCAACTCTGATCACTCGAGAGAAAACTCAGCTATGGAGTCCACAGCTGATTCAAGTGTCACAACTAAAAGTCTTGGATAACACGAAACTAAAACTACGGGTCATCCATACTTGAAGTGGTACAATCTTACCTTTCCTCACATAGAGAAGCTTCCGTCCCACTCAGAATGCGCTTCTGGATTGAAGAACTCACTGGTGCCCTGGATATGAAACACCCAATTCAGAAATTGACCATCTGCTGCTAAAGGAGAAGTTCAACAGCTAGAGAAGTTGAGCACCTCAACCTGGAAACTTACAGTGTGCATTATGACACGGAGGACAGTTCCTGGCAATTTCACTCAACAACTCATGACGGAAAAAATAGCACTGGGTATTAGGATGTTACACGACCCCGGCCGGATGTTGTCACGGCCCTCGTCAATAGTGGGGCTAGCAGGCTCCGCACGATAGAATGAGCATCCATCCATGACCCCTTGACTCACTAGGATCCGCTCAAGCACATCACCACATCAACTCCTGCATCAGAGCAGCACCCAACAACGTCCTCAGCTCGTCTGTACTCAGTTCTCTTCAATCATATGCCCGCTTGTTTAGTTGTTTTGCAGTCTCTTTGAGTGAAAACATACAGTAAGAAGCTTTTCTTAAAATCGCTAGTCATGCTCGGTATATTGTTCCCGACAAGGATAGTCGGTAATATTATGATTTCAAATTTTCTGCAAGCATGTTTTAAATGCAGTCCAAGATATACTGGTAGGATAGGAAAATAGAGTCCTTCCCAGAACTAACGTTCATGTAGTTGACAGATTTGGAAGCGATATTTCCCGCAAGTTTCACTGTAATATCCTGCGCAAAGTCGAAGATAATGAACTTTGTTGCGAGACAGGCCATGAACATCATAGAAAACAGAGATGCTCACTACGAGTAAGGAGTACGTCGTAACGAGGGCCCGTATTCGACAATTATATTGAGCATGATCATTGAATGGAAACACCGGAAGCTAGTTTACAGCCTTCATCTAAAGAAACCAGAAAGAGAGCGCAGCAAGAGAACAGGTTTTCATACTCCGAAATTTGGTAGAGAAGACCAAATAATCCTTCTGTCACTGGCGAGCATCTGCGTACACCAAGAAGAAGGCCGATCAAACGACTTCATGGATTGCATTTTGATTTCAGCACTGTTAGAATTCATGCCCTCTTTCAGTGGGATCCCTTGGTTTCCAACTGCTCATACAATTGGTAAAAGTATATTTGGTATAAACTCAATGCCAAATTTGAGTCTCATTCTGGAGTCTTCAACTCCTAGCCAGGTTCACGTCTTTCAAATATTCGTACACAGAATTGTCATTTCAATTCAAACTGTTGTAATTTAGCCAGTCCCCTAGGAAGGAAACCCCCGGAGAAAATAGCCGCAACCGAATGTATGCAAAATTGGAAGTAAGAACTATCGTTTGGGAACCCGAATCTAAAATTTTAAACATGACCTCTCGAATTTGAGCGAAACCTTAGAGTAAATCCTCTGCATATTTTCGAAAATGAAAGCATCGAATCAATCAATTAATCAATCCATGACGCAAAGAACTGGAAATAGAGCTGTCTATTCTCACCTGTGAAACTTTTGATCGCACTCCGTTTGGATGACATCCCCGAATAATCTACAAATGCATCCTCGCGTGATCCGGGGTCAGCAACGCAATCTATGAGAATCCACGCAAACATCAGAGTCAGAGCAAACCCCAAATCGTCTTCCTCCCCGCGATTTCTCCATCTTCAACAAGACTTCTTCTCCGCTCTCCACAGCAGCTCTGCTCCCGATGAAGCACATCGATCGAAACCACCAGTGCTGCGTTGCATCAGGGGTTTTGCTGAAACAGCTATTGCCCTGTAAACCGCCAGGGAAGAAAAGACACGGCAACATCTTCCTGAGTTTTGTTTACTTATCAAATACGTTCTCGAATTACTATAAAAATGATTTATTATAATAAAAAATTAAGTTTAATAATCTATATTAATAATGTAATCCGTTATCCCCAAGGCCGTATATCCCCCGAATTGCATCTCGAGCCAAACGTCTTGCAGCCCAAGACCAGAGGAAGTTTGTGAACAATAACCTGAGCGATAGGAAAGTACATTAATGTTCGTACTTGGAGGAAGAAACCCGAATTTGCATGCTATATGTATTTGTATTATCCCCAGGTTTTCAAAAAATTTTACGGATGAAGGATGTGACAAATGAAAAATAATTTTAATAAGAAATTATTTGATCATTATATTTTGTAAAAATTAGGAATTTTAAATAAATTTCAAAATTTCAAAATAATCAAGTTATTTCTTCACATGATATGCTCTCTCATCAGGGGGACAAGTAACTTGGTATTCAAGAGATCGAATTTGTCTTTACGAGGATAAAAAGCAACGGGAAGTTTAGAGGATTAAATATTAAATTGACTCGAGAGAACAATCCTGTTTACAAGATCTACATACAATAATGAAGATGTATGAACTCCGATTCATCCATTAAGGACGGTAAAAATAAATTTGAGTGATCTTGACTGATAAAGTTCAGGAAGAACCCTTGAAGGATGTGCCCCATTTCCTGAGAAGCAAAAATACTACTCAGTTATTACAATGAAACACTCAAAGCAAATATATATTTAGAGCGGTACAGATTATCAAGTGATTAAGATTTTGACGTTTGTACATTGGAATTTTAGTTGGCAACACTTATCAAAGGTGTAAGGAGAAGTGCTACACAATGTGGATCCATATCTTAAGTATTTTTCTCAATCTGGACTTGAATTGAACAATATCCTCTTCCGCTAAATTTTCCACTACTTTTCAGAAAGATGGCTAAATTACTTCATTGTTTTGTACTTTGAATAATGAGACTGATGAGAAATTTTGTAAACGAGAAACAAAACGCAAAGGAAATTCAAATGTGGCTTTCTCGTAGCACCTGGCCATAATCTTTTAATCGATCGGTGTGCTTAATATATGGTGAATTGGAAGGTGAAGAAGAATTAGTGTCAAATATAAAATAGTAATACTAGATTATAGTATGTCATCAATGATTTTGTTAAAATAATTAAATAATTGATGCTTAATATTCATGAGTTTCCTTCTAAATCAACCGTTAGAGATTTTCTAGGATTCATCTCAAAGAAGGAGGTCATGTGGAAATGAGAACACTCCAAGGTTATATGATATAAGTTTGATAATACAAGTGACGTTCACACCAAGACAGCTGGTGTGAATGTGGAGGTATCCGTTGATGCTCTGTAAAGTCACCACGGGATACAGTAGATTAATGTGGATTATACTAGCCAAAATCTATAATACATCTAAAGAAGGAAAACATATAAAATGTTGTAAAATAAGATATGTACACGTGTTTATAATATTTTGATCATGTAAAAAGATAAAATTTAGGGTAATATAGATTGATGAAATTTGAAATGTAGTGGTCTACATTGACTTAATCTGAATTTCATCATTAATTATAGCATATAAATGGAAGTGACCAAGCTTCCTAACTTGTAAGTAATTGCTTGAAGTTGTACATAATATACATTCCTATGATTTTAAGGATAATATTACGATTCTCATATCATTTTAGAAATATTTATTTTAGTATAACAAACATATTTATATAAAATAATCATTTCTAATTTCTAACTCCTTCATTCTTTTTCAAAATCTCTATTAGTGTTGTCCTAGCTAATAAGCTATACTAATTATATGTCAACACTAATTACCTAGGTAGAGTACCCAAAATCTCAACTATCAATTTTAAGTGTGGACCCCTCCCGCACTTATGAATGCAGAATCTGGCACAACATTGGGAGAAACTCTTGACTCGCACTAGTAGGGTTTGTGTCTTCTTCTATGAAGAAAGGATGCAGTGATTCCCCCACAATTTCAAATTTTGATATGAAAGTTAGAAAGAAAAGGCGATAACATAGCAAACTTAAAGGATGAGAAGACCTTATCAAGCCATACAAGGGAGAGACAAATGAGGTAAAAAGGGGCTAGGCCAATAGTATAGATATGAGATATCTGCCTCCTGCACCTAAGATATCTGAGCTATGCAAGTTATAAGGTCTACAAACAAATGGACCATCCAAAGAAGCATTACCTAGTGTGATTGTTCTCCTATGGATTTCACTAGCCAATGCTCTCTGTAGAGAAATAGCCACATGCTGCCTAAAGTATGCTACAAAGTGTGAGAGTGAGAGTGGTACCCCATGACCTCTAATATGATAAGCTCTCATGCACTCCTTGACAAATGTGTCAAATGCCATGTCCATCATTCCATATAACTCCAAGGCTAGAGGAACAAAGAGATGACCTTGCTACATACCCCTATACTTGGAGACCTTACTTGTTGTTGCTTTGCTTGTTGCACATCTAGGGGGATGAGTAATCATTCCCTCCAAAACTGCATCATGCGTTGTCGTCGGGAAAATAGCCCACGTGTACCCTTGAGGCTTTTGGTGTGATGAATTTTCTTTTCTCTTGTATTTGTTGTAAGGAACAGGGATTTATGATAATATATCTCGGGTGTGGTTTTGCTATCTTGTTTTGGGAGAAAGTGAGGAGACAGAGAAGGGCTGAGGGTTTTCACAAAATGCCAAAAGATTTCGAGAGGGTTTGGCAGAGGATTTCGAGAGGAGTGGCAGAAATTTTCGGGAGAAGAAAGGAGTAGGGTTTGTTTTGAAAAGGGACAGAGGAGTTTCGGGAGAAAAGGGTTTTTTTTCAGGAATGACAGGAGGAGTTTGGGGGCAGAGGACAGAAGGTGGGAGGAAGGAAGTGAATCGAAAGGGGCTGGAATGATAAGGAAGGAGTAGTCATGAAGGCTTTTAGGGACAGAGGAAAAATCAGGAAAAAGAAATTTCGAGTTGGACAGGAGAGGGTTTGGCAGGAGGAGAAATTCTCGAGAAGCTGGAGGGTTTGGACAGAGGAAGACACACAGGAGAGGATTTTCGAGTTGGGGATTTTCGAGTTGGACAGGAGGGCTTGAGAGAGCAGGGGAGAAAATTGCTCGAGAACTGAAGGGTGGAAGAGGAACAATCAGGGCCAGGATTTTTGAGTTGGACAGGAGAGGAATTTCGAAATGTGAGAGTGCAGGGCTGTGCTTGGGCCAGGAGAGCAATTTCGAAATGTGAGAGGGCAGGGCTGTGCTTGGACCAGGAGAGCAATTTCGAAATGTGAGAGTGCAGGGCTGTGCTTGGACCAGGAGAGAAATTTAGAAATGTGAGAGTGCAGGGCTGTGCTTGGACCAAGAGAGCAATTTCGAAATGTGAGAGTGTAGGGCTGTGCTTGGACCAGGAGAGCAATTTCGAAATGTGAGAGTGCAGGCTGTGTTTGGACCAGGAGAGGAATTCTGAAATGTGAGAGTGCAGGGCTGTGCTTGGACCAGGAGAGGAATTTTCAAAAGGTGAGAGTGCAGGCTGTGCTTGGACCAGGAGAGGAATTTTTGAAATGTGAAAGTGCAGGGCAGAAAGTGTTTCATGAAGGCAATTTTCGCAGGACTGTGATGGGTTTTGGTGAGGTGCATGAAGGCAATTTTTGCAGGAATGTGAGGGCTTGAAAGTGCAGGGCAGAAAGTGTTTTCATGAAGGCAATTTTCGCAGGACTGTGATGGGTTTTGGTGAGGTGCATGAAGGCAATTTTCGCAGGAATGTGAGGGCTTGAAAGTGCAGGGCAGAAAGTGTTTCAAGAAGGCAATTTTTGCAGGACTATGAAGGGGTTTGTGAGGGCTGCACGAAGACAAATTTTGCAGCAATGTGAAGTGGTTTGGTGAGGTTGCAAGAAGACAATTTTAGCAGGTACTGTTAGGGACTTGAGAGTGCAGGGGAGAGAAAGGTTTCTTCTTGAAGGAATGAACAAATGTGCAGAAGAGGAAGTGCTTGGACAGAAGGGCAATTTTCGCAGGTCTGAAGGGCAGGCTGCAGGAGTAGCAAAAGAAACTCTCACAAAGGTGAGAACAGGACTGAGGAAGAGGGATTTATGTGTGAAGATGTTGATAGAGTGTTGAGGGACAGAATTGGAAAGAGAATTTTCGCAGGTCTGAAGGGCAGGCTGCAAGAGTAGCAAAAGAAACTCTCACGAAGGTGAGAACAGGACTGAGGAAGAGAGATTCAATGTGAAAATGTTGATAGAGTGTTGAGGGACAGAATTGGAGAGGAATTTTCGCAGGTCTGAAGGGGATTTGCTGCAGAAGTTGCCAAAGGATAATCTCCCGAAGGTGAGGATAGGAGTGAAGAAGAAAGATATAATTTTTTTTGGGAAGATGTTGTGAAGAGTGACTGAACAAGCAGTGATAGGAGCTAGTCAGGAAGAAAAGGAGGAGAATTTCGAGGTGGCTCAGCTCATCTGGAACAAAGGCAAGAAAGATTTGAAGTTGGTTGGCCTATCTGAATGGAGTGAATCTGATATGCAAAATAGAGCATAGGAGAATGAAGAGGTTCAGAGGGTGAATTGCCTTGCCTGCTGCCGGACAGAATATATGTGAACTGCCGGCTGAGTTGATGATCAGTTGCAACCTTAGGGCAGGCATTGTCTTGACTAGAACTATTTGACTTATCCAACCTTGTGAACTTTGTTGTTGAAACTCCTGTGAATGATGAATCTTAGAAGCGGATTGTGTTATGAATTGTGACTAGAGTTGAGGAAAACTCCATTCTAGGAACTCTCAGTCCGGTCCATGTGAATAGCCTAAGTAAATGATCTGGAGGCCCGGGTTTATGTTTGGTTAGATCACTCAGTTGTTGTTTCTTTTATTTTATTAAAGGGCCACCTGACCTAGGTCTATGAACTGCCAGATCCCGAACCATAGCTTGAACCTGACGTGAAAATAGAATATGAGACCAGGCAGAGGTAGAAACCATAACACCAGACTAGCATGACAAGATTAAATTTATGAAAGTCAAGGATAAAACAAAACCTTCAGGGAGAGCCAACCTTAGGGAAACTGAAACAACAGGTTCATATAGAGACAAATTCCCGACAAACCAGGAGTAGGGAAGGAATGTCAGTCTATGGGAAAGACCCAAAAGAAGGACAGTAGGGAAAACTATGCACAAGCAGCCATGTGCTCGGCGCACTCTCAAGACCAAACGTTCCCCATGACAGCATAGGATCTGTAACTACAACATTTGCCATTGCCACATGATCATCTTGGACCAAATATAAGTCTGCTCTGACATGTGTTGTCTACAAAGCACGAGGAGCACTTCCTCCAAGCAAGGCATACACTCTCTTGTGCCATAGCAAACATTGTATCCCTGATGGCATCATGGGCACCTTTGTCCTCCAAAAGGACATAGTGTCATATGGATCATTGTTGCATCTAGTGTAGAACTACACTCACAAGTGAGTAATAAAGATGAAGACGGGTGGACCAAACCTGGGTAGAACCTCATCATTGTAAAGTAGCTAGTGTGAGTTGGAATGCACTAATTCATGGTCAAGTTAAGATCCAAGAGCCTATACCATTGTTGGAGCAAAAGCAAAGACGTGCTCCAATGCCTCAAAGAATGGACGGGTCAACTAAGACAGAATGTAGTGTATGTTGACACTATTGCTCCATCAAGGAAGAGTACAAATCTCTAGTCCTTTGATGCCCGTGGGGATAGTCCATCTCTCATGTGCTACAAAATAACATATATTTCTACTCCTTTGCTGGAACAAATGGTGTGTCAACCACATAGTTCAAAATTTCTAAGTAATTTAGATTAGGCTACAAGTAGCACATTGTCATAGCTTAATGTCAATGTATAGTCAATAATAATAGTTTGTTCCCATGAGAATACTATTTGGAAATGCCTGGAAGTGAAGTGAAACACACAAATCATGTTTTGTTTATTATCTCCTATTTAACCTCTTGGACAGAAGCCAAACTCATAAGAGGATAGTGTCCTTTATGGTGCACTACAACAAAAATAAAATCATCAATCAAAAACTAATCACTTTCACTCTAAAATCTGGCCAAGATTGCTGCTAAAGGTGATGGTTCATTCAACTCCGAGTTCCATTCCATTCCAAAGGAGCAAACTACGTAAATTTGTTCTACCTTTCCCAAAAGGCACAACTTGCAAGATTGAGCTTGTTACTACTTCATGTCTAAAGTTTGTTATTCCATGGTATTTCTTGCAAAGTGAGCTTCCCAATCCACTTGTTGCACAATCTCACTCCTTCAAATTCTTCAATGCACACCTAATCAAGGACAAGTACCTGCCTGGCACTAAGCATTGAGGACCTATTGTGAAATTCCTCACCTCTACTCTTGATTAGACATTGAAATAGCACGCGAAATGTAGGACACTCAACTTGCAAAGAAGTGAGAGCACTCTTCACTTGTAATAAAAGAATGAGTGAACAACACAAGTCCCAATAGCACTTTACCTTATATACAAGTTTGGCTCCCAAGCTGGAGGGAGCAAAATCATCAAGTGAATTCTAAAATATCTAAGTCTAAACCGTCCATCGTTGATTCTATTATCCTAATCATATCTTATCCTTATCACCTTCAGAATGATTAGGCTCCTGCATATGTTAGGGGAGATATCAGACCCCGCTTAATCTAACTAGTATACAAACCCAAGGGCCCTCCTTTTCCAGTATATACAATTTCAAGTGCAATGCCATTCCAAGTGCACTTCTCCTCAACTCTTTACAACACCAAGTGCACCTCAACTTTGAGTGCACTCCTCTTAAATACATATAATGCTAAGTGCATGCATGACTGGCCTATCAAAGTGCTCAACTATTGTACAAATTGAGTATCTAATCCTTTCTAAAGAGTGTCTATCTTATTGAAGGACTTCCTTTTGGGGAGTGACTTGGGTTGGAGCTATGGGACATGAAGAGATTTGTTCACCTCTCAAGTATATAATTAATTGATATGTATGTGCTTCATACCTAGCAATTTCCAAGAAGAAGGTCTTGCATACTTCATTAAACTTTTTATCTAAGTGCTCCTTCAAGTGCAAGGATAGGTTGTTCATGCATTCCTCCTAGTAGGCCTGATTCTACAAGTGTTGGACTACATCCTCAATTCATGGCATCTAGTTCTCAAGGCCCGCACTACTCCTTCTTCTTTAGCATCTCCATGAATAGGGCCTGGGTTTCTTCTACTTTGTGTTGTGCCTTCAATTGATCTTCCTCTCTTTTTTTTACTGCTTGCTCCATGCGGGCTTCTTTTCCTCTAGCACTTGGAGGCTTTTTACATGATTCACTCATTATTTCATTGCCTCCTTGCAAATTTCTAGTTGAATTACCACTTCCATCCAATATTGTTGCATCTATGGCTCTAGCATCACTTCTCTGTCATGTTTCTTCTGCAAAGCATTTTGAGTGTTGTCTAATTCTTGGCACTTGTTGTGAAGTTGGTCTTTGGCTTCCTTCTTAAACTGCTCAAACTTGAGGTGAAGTGCCTTCCAATCTCCCTTAAACTTCTTGGTCTCAAATGACTGATCATCTCATTCATTCCCAACAATAGCACCTCTTCTCTTTAGTTCCTAGTTCTCCTACATCAAGGCACTTACCATCAACCTTTCCCTGTACATGTCTATAGCCTTTGTTGCCTCCTCCTTCACCAAGTCCTCTTTGGCCTTCCAAGTGTAAATCTCTTGTGAGAGCCCGATGTCAGCATACTTGCAATATATTTGGTAAGAATAGGTCATTCCCACAAGGATATGGTTTGGAATTGGCTAGGATTGAAGGGAAAGTGTCACTTTGTCACAAGTCAACTATTGATATGTATTTAACCTCTTGGGCAAGACAATTCCCAAAAGAAGGTAGAGTACCCTTTTGTGGCACACTAAAATAAAAATAAAACCACTAAATCACATTCACTGATGATATCTCATTCCAAGAGCTCCTAAATCTCATGATCAGTCTGTTATGTTGGCATCTACCCCAAAAATCTTTCCTTCACCGTTACCTATATGATGCATACCACAACACCAATGAGAGCATTCTAACCTTCCCAGAAGGCACTTTTTTCCACTATATTGTAGGTTCATGATACTTTATGCTATATTGAGCTTTTTATTACTCATGATACTTTATGACACTCATAGCTGTCATGGCTCTCAATGCATCATTCCAACTCTTCAAAACTCACAAGCCTGATTGCCCTCTCACACCTCAACACTTGTGTTCCTAATTTGAGCTTCTCACCACCACTTGATTCAATGATCACAAAACATACACCATATTGACATTGATACACTCATGATCTAATAGGTCCTTAGGCATCATCCTCACAATAAGTCAACTTTGCAAACACATAAGCAAAATGATTGCACATTCACAAGTTTGAACAGACAAGTATGAGATGGAATTCCAATATATGCTAACTAAATCCGTATTAAATCAAGGTGACTCCCCTTATACCCTCCATTTCAACAAGATGGGGTGCATTCACAATTGTGGATGCCACAACCCCATTACTATGAATTAAGACTAACCCTATTTTACCTAATGGGTTGTTATAGATTAAATGCTATAGCAATGCCACCTGCAAAGAGGTGCTTACTATACACTCTACTAATACTATGAATTTAGCTACACATTGGGAGAAATGTCCTAAAAATCAAATTTTTACAAAAGAATCAATTTTAGTGTACATAGCCTTAATTGCTCAAAAAATTCCTATGCATTTCATCATGCGGTGTTATGTTGTGGTTTGCATAGCCCATGGTTATCTCTACATTAGTGGAGTAGGTTGTGTGACAGATCTGACAGGATGAGACATTACCATGTGAGCAATCTATGGACATGTATGCAATTGGACATGTGGGTTATAATCTTATCATGTTCAAGGGCTCTAATATATATAGGTGAGGGAGAGTGGAGAGACGGATGTGTTTTAATCAAGGAGTCTCAAGGGGAAGGAGGACATTCGGAGTGAGAGTTGTAGTAGAGCGTGAGTGTTAGAGCATCAGAGACGGCATTTGAGCATGAGATGTTACATGTTCCGGATCTGCCACTCCCAAACCCTTTTCTCATAAGGCTTCCGATTTTACACCATGATGGTTTACTGGATTGGATGGTGTCACATTTTGGGGCAGTATTCATGGAGTTGGTGATGTGAAACCCGGATCCTATTGTCCTTTTGGTGCTACTTATGAACGTGTCTGGAAGTTGACAATCTATGTGCTTTTATATTTGGGGAATGCCTGAATTTTTGCTCATAAGCTTCAAGGTGAGTTGTGAGGTCCATTTGTCAAAAAGTGAATAAACTAAAAGACAAATTTCCAAGAGATTGGGTCCCAAGAGAAGGAGTATAGAGGTTTTGACCATCAAGGGAGTTTGGAGAAAGCATTTGAGGAGTGAAGACCACGGTTGGACAGAGTAGCTAACAAGCTACAATCTGAAGATTGAAATAAGATGATTTGAGTAGATTTTGAGAGGGATATTATCAATTGAGTTAAGAGTGTAGAATTCATGTCCAAGAATATAAAGTAGGCAATTGGGGGAACTTCTTGAAATATTTTCATGATCTGTCCGTGGGGTTAGAGAGTAGTCAGAACTATTATAGCTTTGAGAATAAGAAAATCTAGTTTTGGAAAATTAGATCTGATAGATTGAAGTTGAAGCTTTTGAGATGTAAGGTAGTGGAGAAGAGTTGATGATCAGGTTCAGAATTTTGGTCACCCCCAAGTTGTGGTTTGAGTCCCCTTATGAAAATTTCCAAAATTATTGTTGGTTAGGGTTTACACCTCTATGTGAAGGTTTCATGTGAATTCTTGAAGTAGAGGATTCAAGGTTAGAGTACACTCTTCAAAGTATATAGGTCAATATATAGGTCTTCAAGGTTAGAGTATACCTAGGTATCAAGTATACTTGGATCTATAGAGCTCACAAGTTAGACCAACTTAAGAATTGATCCACATCTAGGGACTCGGATTGGATTAGGCTACAAAAATGCTTTAGGAATTTAAACAAGAACACAAGCAGCTATTGTGAAAAATTGATTGGCTCTAGATTTATGGACAATGAGATATAATGCAAAACATTCTACTGTAAGTATTATCATAAGCTAGATACAATAATTTTTATCTTCTATCTTGATTGGATGTCAATTCTCCTATCTTGTGACTATGATTGAGAGTTTCAGGTTGCAAGATTGTTTCTAATGATCAAGTGTAATTTTGAATCAAAAATCTGGGAAGAAGTTGCCAAGAACTAGAGCAAACCCTAAAATAAGGGTTTTGAAATTAAGGTGAAAGTTGCAAAAAACATGGCCAAATTTGAGAGGTTGTCAGGGAAGCTATAGTGATCTGACTGAGGCCTCTTTTATATCATTGGAAAGATTATCTCATAAGCTTTCCATTGAATTTTAGAACACTTGAATCTAAGCTACAAAAAAATATTTTTAAACATATGAGTTGCGCAGAGTGTTCCCTCTCAAGAAGACATAGGAATTATCCACTTGGAGTAGAAATTTGTCAAAATCTGAAGTCCAGATTGGATGAGACTTGGAGTACAGGTTGACATGAGCTTGATGACAAAGGGAAATCTCTAAAGCTCTTTTTGACAAAAAAGAATATAGAGTTATTGCCGTATTCTTGTGATTAGATTCTCTTTGTGCTTGCATGTCTATTTGTACGCCCAATTGGTTTGGATTGGTGTGCAGGCATTGCACTTAGTATTTTTCCTTCTAAGAGTGTTATGTGTTCTTAGTTTTTTTCCTTCTATGAGTGTTGTGTATTTCTTATTGGTAGTGCTAGAAGTGATGATCAACAGACCAAGAGTGTGTGTTGTGATGATAGGTTAGGTTGCACGTCACTACCCTTCCTAATAGCAAGAATATTAGTTATGAGAAAAGAGTGTTCTAATGGTTGGGTAACATGCATGTTTAGTCAAGTAATTTTGGGTTTACCTCTAGCCTCTAATTTGTATTCTCCATAACTATGCACCCTATATGTTCCCAAAGAGAAAAAGGAAAAGTATGATAGTGGAGACATCCCATCATGATGAAGTCCTCAACCTAATGAAGTTCCATCATAATGAAGTCCCATCACAATCTACTTCCTTGACCCTCCTTCTCCTTTATACTTCCATATCAGCTCCTTGACATGTTCATTATACTCTTCTAGTTTGTGGTGGATATTGCATAAGACACTCTTGAACTTGCCATCATCATGCTTGTGCAGCTTCTTTGCTAGCTTGGTTAATGTTTAGTGGAAAGATCTTGGCTACTAAGGTGTGTATTTCTGACTAAAATTCTTGCAGCTTAGCTTGGTGAGCTTGGGTCATAATAGCCAATTCCACTTGAGTCTTTAGCCTATTAGTAGTGTCCTCCATGATTATAAGAACTCACAATTGTTCCTTGTCTAGAGTATCATGGATGGATTGCAACTCCATCTCCACTTTTTGTATAACTTTACTTGGAGGATGTTGGCCATGTCTTCATGGTCCATCAAGATCATGGACAACTCCTTGATGCACATCTTGGCTACTTCCAAGGTGGCATCACAAGATTGCTCCCTTTCGCCTTCTCCCTCCACAAACTATCCAACTTCTCTTCAGAGACATCAACTCCTTGTCCCTAGCATCCAACCTCTTGGCATGCTTCTTCTTCATCCCCTCTACTTGCCACTAGGATCTACCTTTGATAGTTGTCAAATTGAAGTCTAGTTTGGTAATTTGTTGCTTTGAGCTTGCTATCTCCTCCTTCATCTTGGAGATCTCTCAATCCTTCTCTTATGTGGTCAAACTCTCCTCTTGTGTGGTCTTGTAATCCATAGAGGCCTTCTCTTGTTGAGCAGACCATGCCTTCATCACTGCAAGGTCTGCCTTGATGCTCCATAATTCCTTTCTGTGCTTCATTAGCACCGTGCCATTGTCACACTTCTAAGCCTTGTAGTTGTTGGATAGCATTGTGAACTCACATTGGTTTGTCTTCAAGGGTGCTTCCCTATTTTAAAGAGTAGGTTCAAGGTGAAAATTTTGAGCCTTCAAGGAAATCAGGTCTTCTTCTCTTTGTGGTGCTCCACTCCCTCTTCATGGTGCCCCAAGGCCATGGTCACCATACTAACCTCTCCCTTCTGCCCGTGCCAACCATTCCTGGAGACAAGCCATCTCTTGATATTCTCCTAGGTCCCAATTTTGGTTGTCCTATGCACCATACCCCTTGATTTTCATGAGTTGGGCTCCAAGCTTTGTGTGTTCGCTTTGACCAACTCTCTCTCCACCAAATGTTTTTCCCATGTGGTAGTCTAGATGTGGAACTGCAAGAAATTGATCAATCTCTTGTGGTCTGTCACCAAAAGATCAGTTTCTTGGTAGGCAAGGAGTAGTTCTCCCAAAGTCTTCAATACTTCCCGACATGAAGACAACTCAAGATGACAACAAAGGATAGTTGAGAGTGTACATAAAGGCCACTCCGTATACACCAGTATGTTCAACTTAGGCTCTAGTGCCTCTTGTGGTGAGGTCAGCACAAACCTACTAACAAGCAGAAGGTCCTAATTTGGGGTGAAGACCATCAAAGCATGCTGCACTCCTGGTGCTCCCGAGGTGCTTGTTGGTTCCCTTCTTTTGTTTGAGACTCATTCACCATTGCCTCCTTGAGTCTAGCACTCTTAGGAGGGGAGTCAATTCCATAATAATTTGGTCTAGGTCCAAGGACACCCATCTTCTTGGTCCTTTTCCCTTCTCTTTACTCAAAAAACTCCTTCTACTCACTTGGGATGGTGAGGGTAGGGCAGTTTCAAACATCAGTTCTTGAGGTGGAATTACCACCTAACAAGGGTCTTCTTGAGGAACAGCCAAAACCTGTACTGCCACTTCTTCTTTGTGTATTGGTGTTGGGGAAGGAGTCCTCTTCTATAATTGGGATATCAAAACCTCCTCCTTGTCATCCACCACAACATCTCCTTGGTTTGGGATGGCCTAGTCTGGCATGTCTACTCCAACATTATTGTGAGAGCAGATTGGACCTCCACTCCCGCATCTGCTTCTACTTCCGCCTTCTCAAAAGACATCTTGATATTGGAGAATGAGTTCTTCTGCTCTAGGGGCACTACTCCCATAGTCGGCAAAGGTTCCTTCTCTTGTGCTATGAGCACAATGGCTTCACTAGGGCCACCTAATGAGTCTTGGTCACCCCTTCATCACACGGTTGAGATTTGTCATTGGCCTAGGAAGTCTTATCCTCCAAAGAGTCCATTATTGGAGGATGCTTGTGTCTCTTCCTAGTCCTTGGCAAAGTCACAACCGCCTTTTGTTTGCTAGTTCCCTCTCAAGCAGCCTTGTCAATAGGCACTCATCTTCTGAAATTTCATGAAGGAATCTTTATACTTCTTGATCTCACCTCATATCCTAGTTGGTTTTGATAATACCTCAAGAAATAGCAATGTGCCAAGAAGAGATTTCTCTCCTCCTTATGTAGTAGTCTCATCTTGATGTAGAAATGCAGCACAAATGGTGAGAGGAAAGTAGGTCCTCGCATCATTTGCAACTTCTCTGTAAGCTCTTGGGTGTGATGACAGAACATCTTTGCCTAGTCTATGGGTTTTCCTTCATGCATTAATTGGAAGAAGGTAACTTTCTTTTTTGTGAAGATCTGAACAACTTCATCACCAAAGAGATAGTGGTGCACTGAGCATGGTCATGATATCCATGCACCTTCCAACCATTCCCCATCTTCTTGTGTATGAACAAGGATTCAAACTTCTTCTCATTTTTTCCAATGGTTGGGGCCATTCTTGATCAATGTGCATCACCCCTAGTGTTGAATCAGACCCTACCCCTTTCTGCTAGTGCTCCTCAGCCCATGCAAACACATTTCTTCTCAAGTGGGAGAATTTTGGGTTCTTCTTTTTCCTTGAGTCTCCACTACTGTTTGGAGGTTTACTGTTAGGAGGTTTGGGGAATGCCAAATCCACAATAGGAAATAGAAATGTGTTGAATTTAGGTACTCAGCATAGCAATAGTGTGCACCTACTCCGAGTGATGACATTATGACACCAAAGATCTTCTTTGGGAGAGATATCATGTTAGAACAGCACAACTTGAGTATAATCCTCAGTTCATACTCTCAATCCTAATCACCTGCTCTCACAATTCCTCAAATTGTACAAAGGCTCTAAGCTCTTCTCACTTCTAAAATGTTCCCATCCACACAACTCAAGTGCTCCAAGAATGGTTAGAGCATCAAGACAATTTGATCGGACTTTACTTCCTTTGAGGCGCTGCATTTATACAATTCAATCAATATGTTTGAGATTTGGCAAGCATTTCTAGTGAAGCAGCACAAGGACTGATGGAGACCAAAACTTGTTCTTTATCCTATGTGTCAAGTCCTCATTAAATAGGAAGTTGAAGCGTTACCTATTGATGGTGGCTCTCAACATGTCATCCCACACTCATGTTCATAGTACCTTTGTCCAAACATCTCCTTTATGACTCTTTAGGAGCTTTGTGATGACTAAGGTATAAGCCATACTTTATTCCTTCAAGCATCATCCTACTTAACATAATGCACTTATTTGGGCAAAACAACAACAAAAAACAAAAAATCTACCTAAGGGAACATCAAGTGAGTTGTGACACCTCCTTGTGCATGGCCTTGATCAATATGGTGTAGTCCAACACATCATGGCACTTGGTCTAGTACTGGAGCATTAGTCCTTCCACCAAGTGCAGGGCTAGACCCATTGAGTGGATGATGAAGTTCATGCCATCTTGCACTTGCACCGACGTGGATGTTGTAGGTGCCTCCCTTACTTTGATTTGCAATTTTGGTGCAACTTCATGAAGATCAGTAAAAATGTAAATTTTCTCTTCTTCTTTTGCATTGTTGGTGATGCATCATCCTCCTTTGTTTGATCATTGGCCTCCTCTTCTTCTCTTGGCCAAAGTTCTTGGTCCTTTGAGCACTCACCCAATCTTGTACTTAGATTGCAACTTCTTCTAGAATTGTAGGCTTTAAAGATGCTAGCTCATGCACTACCTCTTCTTCTAGAAAGTTTTCTTCTTCATCTTTGGGCTCCTTGTCCATGTCCTCGTCCTACACTTGAGGAGCAGATTGAGCATCCTCCCAAGTCTTTTCTCCTTCTTCATTATCTCTTGAGGTGGAGGTAGATTCTTGTAGAGTGACGGACTCCTACTCCTCCTTGACTTCATCTTAATCAGCTTCAATGTCCTCAACTCCATCTTCCAAAGAGGACACTTCAATAGTTTGGGTACTTGCCTTTGACTTCTTGGCTAGAGGAAGAGGTTGCTATGTGGGGTGGTATTCTTCCTCTTTGGAGCCTTGGGCAGGACCACCTCTTCATCTACATGCACCAATTGGCATGTTTTGCAAACTTAGCATCCACTAGTCAGTACTTGGCAATCTGGGTAGGTCCTTTAGGTTATTCCTTGAAATAACCTACAAAATGAAAGTGGGTAGAGAACCTCTTTCTCTCTTCCTTGGTTAAGAAGTTCATCCCCATGTAGTAAAGCACTGTAAAGGAAGCAAGATACGTGACTCCCCCTTTGCCTTAAAAATCTCAGTGTAGGAGCTTGCACTGCTTATCAAACATTTTGGCCCAGTCTTAAGGCTCTCCTACATACATGTAATCAAAGAACACTGACTGGCCATTGGTTAAATAGGTAGTTTGTTTCTATTTGAAGAGTTTCATAATTGCTTTGTTTGGCAGGGTTCCTGTAACTAGCTACATGCCATCCATTGTTCCTAGAGTATTTACTATTGAAGTGGCTTTAAACTTTGGGGGTCAATTCTTTGTCTGAAAATTTTGGTGTCTATTTTCATGGCCTCTGCAAACCTAGCATCCAGGTTGAGTACCACTTGCCAATGGTCCTTGGTCCTGTTCCATGGATTACACCACATTTCCCTTGAAGTTTTCTCTCTCTTACCTCTCATTTCATGAATCATGTGGAAGTCTGATAACTCCCAATTCCAAAGTAGGAATCCTAAGTGCTTACTTCTAATAACATCCATCCTATAGTAAAAATCCCATTTCTTCATAGAAAGGGATCTAAGGATGGCCTCAAGAGCCTTCCTATAAGTCTTGGGAGTGACTACAATGATTCTTGCACACAAAAGGATGTTACGAGCTAATGTTGTACTATGCCGAGTACCCCTCTTCTTACCAAGTATCTAAGATCATACTAAGTGTCACTCTCAGAAACAAATCCAAGCACTCACTAATTTACAGCTTTGCAAGACACTACTTGATCACCTAGGGAGATGAGTTGAATTGCAAAAAGTGCCACTGCAAGCTAGGCACTTGAATTTATACACCACGGTCATTCTTCAGCATTCTAGCTGTTACAAAGCATGCAGACACTCATTGTTATGTAGGCAAATGTATTCCATGTTGCCCTTGGGCAAAGTCACTCTCCCATGTGCCAAAAATTCATTTGCCAACCACTTTTTCTTGTGCCACACTTGTCAGTTGAGTGCCAATGGTTATCTTGTAGGTAATCTGCCCATGGCAGCAAGTACCATTAGAGTTAAGTGCCATTGGAGGTGATTTCAAATTCTGGCAGTTCTTCCCTTTAAGTGCCATGGTGGCACTTGGCACTCTAGTCTGTATGCCTCACCAACCGGCACTCCAAGTGTTGCAACTCCTGCAAACACTCCAATGGTCCTTCAGCACTCTAAGTGATGTTCCATCCTCAGGTACTCTAGGTCATTCCACACCTCTTAAGTGCTTCTCATCTCCTATGTGACACAAATTTTCTTGCCACCTTGGTACTTGGCCATGGAGCTCATGTGACCTCCAAATTATTTCTTCCTATCATCACTCGGGATATCCTACATCACTCCAAGTATCTGAACATCCAGCAATTAGGCTTGCTTGCAAGTACTCGGGATTATCCTACATCACTCTGAGTACTTTTCCTATCCTAACTTGCCAAGGTCACTCCTCCAAGTACCTATCTTCTCATGCATGTCTCCCAATAATCTTATCATTCTCCTTGGTTCTCTTAGCACTTGAGCATGATATGGTCAATAAAGAAAATTTAGAAGAAATGGGAGCATCACACACATCTCAGCATGAACAAGAAAGGACAAGTACAAGGGTTAAATATTCAGTGAGACATTCTCAAGTTGAAGGATTTTAGCCCAACATCATGCATATATGGTAAAGGCTATATAAGAAAGAGAACCAAATTCTCTTGAAGAAATGATGCATCATGCAGATTGGATGCAAGCCATGGAGCTTGAGTAGGTACAAGGCAAGGTTTGTGGCAAGAGTTGCTCACAACAATATGGAAATAATTTTGATGAGACTTTCAGCCATGTTTCCAAGATGTTATCAATTCATACTCTCTCAGCATTAGCCACTTTCAATAAGTGGAAGCTCTATCAGATGGACTCAACTGATGAGAGAGCTTGATGAGACTTCAACACTTTTCCTCAATGGAATTTTGAGGAGGAGGTCTACATGATCAAAAATCTTGGATATGAAGATCCAAGATATCCAAAAAAAAAATTCTTATTGAAAGAGTCTCTTAATGGGCTTAAGCAAGGTCCAAGAGCTTGGATTGCTGAGATAAATTCTTATCTTTTATCCATTAGATTTCAAATTTGCAGTTCAGATTCTTCACTGTACAAAGTACAAGTTGGTGACAATATGGTTTTGTTTATCATCACTGATAGTTGTAAAGATCTCATTTGGCAAGTACAATATCAGTTGAAAGGAGATCTTTTATGTTGAAAGGAGAGTTCAACATAAAAGATTTACGAGAACTCAAATACTTCTTGGGTGTTTAGTTTATTCAAGATGGCAATAACTTTTGGATACTATAGTGCCAATATTCTCTGAACATGTTGGAGAAGTCTGGTACGATGGCTTGTAAGCCTATTTTTACTCTTCTCCCAACTTCTGTTAAGTTAAATGTCAAAGATGGTGAGTTGTTGGCTGATCCAAATATGTACAAACATATCATTGGAAGTCTGTTTTATTTAACTCTTACTAGACCAGATCTAAGCTACGTTTCGTCTAGTGAGGTGATTTTTGCAAGCACCAAGGAAGCCAGATCTTGATATAGTTCAAAGTTTGAAGGATTTTCCGTGCTGTACAAGGTTTTACTGATGCGGAGTGATTTTACCTTATATGAAGTTTACCATCCAATTTGGTATTCACGATTCAGCTGGTGGGTTACCCACTATACAAGATTTTACTGATGCGGACTGGGCAGGAAGTGCTCAAGATTGAATATCAACATCAGGTTATATTTCAACCTTGGAAGTTTTGCAATTAGTTGATCATCAACAGAAGCGGAATATAGGGGTACCACTAATATAGGTACATGTGAATCTATTTGGCTTCACAAGATTTTACTGATGCGGACTGGGCAGGAAGTGCTCAAGATTGAATATCAACATCAGGTTATATTTCAACCTTGGAAGTTTTGCAATTAGTTGATCATCAACAGAAGCGGAATATAGGGGTACCACTAATATAGGTACATGTGAATCTATTTGGCTTCACACCTTATTAGAAGATGTAGGATATATATTTCATGCTCCTATAATCTTATGCACAATATTAAACTTGCTAGTATTTCATGTAAGGACCAAACATATAGAGGTCCATATCATTTCATTAAAGAAAAGGTATTGGCTAGAGAAATAAATCTGCACTATCCCTTTATTCCTCCATATGATCGCATATATTTTCACAAAAAAATTTACTAGAGATAAATTTAAATATTTCAGATCTCATCTAGGAGTTTAGCTGTTATATTGATATTAGCTTGAGGGAGAGTGTCAATGAAATATCACAACGCTTAGTGCTTAATGGACGCAGGAGAGTTAATCCTTAGTCACCGATTACTCTTTACTCACCATTTCTCGTTAGTCACTACTTTGGACTAAAGTGATGAGTGACCCGATCTACTTGTGTATCTTCTTCCCTACCTATAGAGTTAATCCTTTAGTCGCCGTTTATCTTTTACTCACCATTTCTGGGTTAGTCACCACTTTAGACTACGGTGATGAGTGACTTGATCTACTTGTGTATCTTCTTCTCTACCTATATATATTCGAGATAACGGTGTAACACTAGCATAGGTACTTCGCGTTCAAACTTTCTTTCAAATGAATTGACTCGTTTAAGTTGCAATTGAGTGCAAACCTGGCGATCACTAGCAGTATAAGAAGCACAACCATCCCAGAACATTGAGATATGTAAGGATACTGGATGTTTGATTCTACTGTAGTAATGCAATGCTAATGCGTCAATTCTAGAGGGATCTAATCTTTTAGGAAGGGCTGATTAACATGTATGATCGAACGATTTACAGGCTAACTGGACTCCGAAAGCTGTAGACTTCGAGAGAGATATACTACTGGGTGCCACAGTGCACCCAACAATCGATCAGGCGTTTCCAGTAGCAACTTTCTTTATCTTGGGACATCTACAATCTGGATTCTGCCGCTGGGGCTGTTGTGGTTGCTAGTGCGTATTCAGCGGCGGGATCATAATTAAAGCGCTTCCTTGTTATCCATGATTCCTTGTGGACAGCTACCATAGGGCTTGTCAAATCCACGCAAATCATTAAACTTTTGTCGAGCCTTAGATTCCATATGTACAGCAGATTGATGCCAAGGGATACAGAAAGGGGGACAAATCAAAAGACAGCGAAGCAACTCTGGAGAAAGAGTCCAAATACTAGGATATGCATTCAAATGTTACAGAATGGATCGCGGCGGATTTGATGATTGACGGATTCTTCAGATCACCTGTAACTTCGAATACAAGGTCTGCTGAGTTTCTCAGAATTCTATTCAGAAGACCATGGAATTGAAACGTGCGGTAAGTTTAGTAGCTAGCTATGGACGAGAAAACTTCCTAAAAATACAGTAGCTTTAACGAAACGAAGGAAAGATTGGGGTAAAGGTTCCCCAACAACAGAAAACACTAGCTCTATCTAGTGAATTTGCAGACCAATTCAGAGAATCAATTCGAATGAATTTTAATTAGTCACTGCATTTAAATTACTTGAGAACGAGATTCATGTGCTGGTTTGAATTAGTCACATGAACACTGTGTCTCGAAGAATTTTACTTTTGATTGATTGTCGGCAGGTTCGAAGCATAGAACGGAGCTTTTCTTTTTCCTCTAAAACTTCTTGATCCTATCCTGAACTGTTCGCGTACATATATAAAATCAAATGCTGAACTAAACTGTTAATTTGATTAACAAGTATTCAAAATTCCGTACATGATTACAATTGATACGGGTTCTCTGTGTTAGATTCCACAATGAATACATATCCATATAAGTTTCATAACTTCCGAAATTTTCCTCACCTCCACCTGCATCGCCATCTCCAGCAGCAGCCTCACTAAAATGCACCTCCGCCCCCACCTCCACCTCCACCTCCACCTCCACAGTCACCTCGGCCCACACCTTCACCTCCACAGTGTATTGATCCACCCCCACCCCCACCCCCACCCGTACCTCCATCAACATCGCCACCGCCCTCGCGTCCATCTCCACCGTCCCCCGCCAGCTTCACCAGAAACAGGCTCCAGACTTGTTTCTTCCATAATGATAAGAATCGCAGCTATAAATGTCTTGTCTATTCCAGGGTTGACAGTGACATCTATCGTCACACCATTACCGAAGAACGAGGACTTCCTGTCAGCCTGTGCATCATTGAAACTCAAACCTAGCCCGAACTGTCTGAGCAATGGTAATGTGCTTAACGCTATCAGTTCTCTAAAAAAGCGAAAGTCATGCTCCTACTCACGGAATGTGATGGCATTAGATTACTAGAGTCAAATGTCTATCCAGTACCCATGCATTTTGTGTCCTGGGACTCAGGATTTTCCTGGTTACTATACTCCAATGCACCTCGTATCAGAGATCGGATTCAACACTAATGAAGAAGGCAATCCGGATCACATATCTACCGCCAGGAGCTTCTTTCATTCTGTGGGAAGGGAAGTCGATGTGAGGTACCTTTGCAATAATTACGTCGTTATAGCATACCGTGTGTAGTGCTTTGACCAAATATCTCCATTCAGAGTGAAAGCCTCCTTCTCCGGACCCTTTCCTGCCAATAAAATTTTAGAAGCCCAGCCCCGTTTCATCTTGAAGGTACCGGTAGAGGGTTTAAACTTCCTCATGGTAAAGAGTGGACGATCCTGGATGCTTGTATTTACACCGCTGAATACCTCCCAATTTGAGCTCCGTGTACCGTACTGATTTGACGTATGCAGTCAACACCTGGAAACAAGCTCGAAATATGACGAATTTTAAACGTTGCTATAGTCTACCATACTCGCTTCCAGGAAACACGACCATGAAGGAATTGCGTATCAGTTACCTCCTAGTGTATGAACACATACACAAGAAGGTAACTGACGTTTGCTCTACGAGCTGATAGATTTGTTTCCAGCATCTGATTCCTACTCATCTTCAGAATTTATCTATTCACCTAGTCGGAAAACAGATTCACCTTCATAAATTTATCGTCGCTCAAAGTCACTGTGAAGTAGAGGGCTTGAAGCTCATCATGATCATATCCAAATTGGCTATCTGTAAGGCAATAACTCTTAGTGTGACCTAGACCTTGAAATACTTTCTTCATTTATGAAAGCGTCATAGCATATTTATCTACTTAAGATCTTCTGTTTCTTACCTTCCTCTCCGCCCTCAAAATAACATTGCCATCCTCGATTATTAATGTGGCTCTGCGGCCGCGCACCGGATTGCCATCTGTAAAGATGAATTTGCCTCCAACATCCCACACTGCATATCTGGTTTCCCTGCACCAGCCTGACCGTGACTTGAGTTGGAGCTGCCTCACTTGTGGCACACAGAAGGATGAACCAACTGATGCCGGTACAGCCATTGCATTTGCAACGGGCAGTAAGTCACCTCTCATACTAGCTTCTAACAGGTTGGAGCTTCTATCGGAGTATTGCGCAAAATCCCGGTTGAGAACAAGACTGATTTGGCCCGGTAGATATCAATGAACAGCAGTCTCAAATCCTCTGCTAGCTCCATTGTGAGTGCGATCAGAGAATAAATCAACAATGCTCGGATGCACTCAGTGAAAATTATAAGTAGTGAAAATATTGTCTCTGCTGATCCAGCTACCTGGAGTAGCCATGTACAGTACGGTCTCAGCTTCTTCCAAAACGTAATCGAGCTCCAAAAGATAAGTATCAACGGAGACTCAAAGTCAATCAAGAAAGGAAACGTATGAAGAGCTTGAGACTGAAGTCAGCGTGAAGAAATGTAAGAAGTACAACTCCAACCAAATTTTGAAGCGAAACATTCATTCTGTAAGTCACCAAATTTGAGCACCACAGTCCGGTGCGCTGCAAAATATGCTCGACTATTTGAGAAGCTAATTCCAATGCGTACTTTGCAGATCTAGACTGGAGCAACTTGGGAACCGAGTTTCCCCACCAGAGTCCATGTTGACTGTCAGAGGCTCATACATTCAACAAAACACATTTTAAGTTGTGGGACAAGGGTGTTCTGTGTAAAGCAAAACATTTATCAAAACGCGTCAATAGACAGACCAGTATACGGTTGATATAATGTCCAATAGAACCCCTCCAAACTGACATTCCTGACCAAGTGTTGGCAGTTGGATCTTCGAATGTCACCTACATATTGAAGCTTGACACCCCGTGGGCCTTCCTTTCAAGTAGTATATGCTACTATATATCTTAGACGTAGAATAATTATTGTCCAAATTCTCTTTCTGAGATGTTGCCAATCATACATCGCCATGGTAGTCCCTTGACTTGTGGGACTCTAAAAGAACTTTTTGGCTAACCTATCGAACTCTGAGTCGCTAACATTTTAGTGCTCTGGCTCCATGAAATCGGTGATGACTTGATAACGATCTCCGGAACGACTCCAATCTAACATCAGCACCGAAAAGTGCAATGCTGATGATTTGAATGCGAGGATTCTTGGCATGCATACAAGGGCAACTAGAACGATCCCGTTGTTCAAGTCGGATGCTCTACAATTAGGCCTCTGTGAAAGATAAAACTTTACCTTCTTCACAGGTTCGAGATACAGTTTGTTCTTGCGGTTTGGCCGGAGACTGTGCCTGTTTGCATCGATACATCCATGCAAGTGTAGATCTCTCCTTCCAAAACAAACAGATTCCTTGTGAGATACGATCATGCCTCGTGGTGCTCGTTCTAGATAGAGATAGACTAGAAGGAGTCCAAGAGCATATAGCACTAATACGATTTCCTAAATGATCTCCCTTTGCCAGCTGAGGCCAATATCAGATTCTTTTTCAACGAGAGCTTGAGTTTCCAGTCCGAGATACCGATAATAGAGTAAATTGGAGTCTCAGATATAATTTATGTCCATGCAACAGGTGAGAATGAAAAACAGTCTCGATAATGTGATATGTATGTCTAGTTAGAAATAAAGTCATGTGATATGTGATCTTTGTGACAATCAGGAATTAAAACATTCTTACTTACTAGTTGATAAATGTAATTTTTATTTTATGAAGGTTTTTAACTAAATTTTATTTGCAAAAATATTTTTTTAGCAATTTAAATTTCCATGCCAGTCCGAATGTAAATATTTTAATAAAATATTTTGAATAATCTACAGATAGAATAAAATTAACCATCTATGGTAAATCTATAAGTTTTATATGCATACTCAAATATACATTAAAACAATTAAAATAAAAAATTAAAATAAATTTTTATCTGAAATGTTTATATTCTAAAAAAAAATTTAATGATTTTCTATATCAAGACATAATGTATTTGGTGTTCCTTCCTCAAACTTAGCTTTCATGAATTCTGTTAGAAAAAGTATTTAAAATTTTCAATTCAAGTATTTTCTAATTTTTTTAATATATTTTTAAATATATACAAAAAAATAATTTCTAAATAATATAACCATTTAGAATTATTTCATATGTGACGAAAAATAAGCATTTTAACTAGGTATATGCAAAGTAGGCATTTATCTCTTCAAAGCAAACCTTGGCCTATATCTATATATCGCAAATTTAGATACCTACCCATACATGACAAATCTTACAGACCTGGACCTGTCTACGGCAAACTTAGACACTTAACTATACGCGTAGGTATCTTACGCATAATATAATTATGCTTCTTTCCTAAAATTAAAACTAGTAGATATGAAAGGTATGTTTTTTGTACAATTGCTTTTTCTTTGGAGTAAAATAAATTATTATTTTCTCAAATCATGGTGAAAATGGTTTATACATTAATATAGACAATCAGATTTTAGTAAGAAATCATAATTTTAAAATAATTTATCCTTTTAAGCATCTACCGATTTATGCAAAAAAAATTATATCTTAAGTTTTCAACTAAAGAGGGCTAAAATTTAATATTTTATTGCCAAGTAAACAGATTTATCTAGTAGAAAATGTGAAAAAAGAAGCAAGCAAATGATAGAGGCATATGCATCATATTATATTTTTTATATACTTGTTTTATCGAAATCAAAATATATGCCTTCTTATTTTACTTTCATAGAGAAAATTGACCTTATCCACAAGAAAATTATAGTAACTCAAAATACGGCATAAATGTTTTTACGTAAGTAGGAAGATAAATATTAAAGCAAGAATTTAGAGAAACACCTATGAGATTTATACGTTATACACAGTAATATTGATGTAAAAAATTATTATTACATCAATATAAACATTAAATATTTCTTTAAAAAATTATTATATATTATTATATAATAAATTTATATGTAACGAGGATATCAAAGATAAGATTTCTCTAGAATAGAAGAGGATACTCAAGGGGTTGTAATCCAAATCTGATAGTATAGAAGGAATTTTAGAAGAGACTTCTGAGCAAAATGTTTTCTGAAGTTAAGGTACACGTGTATGACCTGTGCCAGACCAGACCTATCCTCGCACTTTAAATGCTAAATGCTTTTTATGGATATTTTCGTCTTAGTAAAGATTTAACTGAAACTCAAATTCATTTTATTATAATAATTGCACATGATAATGATATAAAATTTCGTTAGGTATATAACTTTTAGAAAGTTGGAATAATTCCTCTACTATTGGACTTAAAAGGATTGGACTTTAATTTTTTGTTTTCCACTGAATCTACTGTAAAACGAAAATTATCATATCACTAAAAGGATTCCAAATTTCTCATCTAATGTTTTAAATATTTAATACAAGAGGTTCATTTTAAAAGATAATTATTTCTCTAGATAGTACATAGTGGATAATTATCAAAAAATGTATGCATTCTTATGCTAGTACTTGGAAACTAATACTTTCAAGATTTTAGTAGCTAAAAAGGAATCTAAAATAGACGTGTGTATATATATCAAGTTAAAAATTTTACAAAGAGTAGAGAATTCATAAAATATATTTTTATCTATGGTTATTGTGAAATGTTATCTAATATATAATAAACTCAAATATCACAAGATACACTCAAATCCACTACAATTCCTTCCCATCCCAAGTATTAGTGACGCAAGAATATTTGATAGAAATGATTCTGCAGATTGTATATTCTGCATAACGAATTTTATATGCAGGCCTTCAATTTGCAGATAATATTATTGATATAATGCTAATCCAAAGATTTACGTCCAGGATAGGAACCGACGAATCGTAGTATGTTTATCACTTAGTCCCAGTTTCTTCGAGCAAGCCTCCAGCTCGAACGCTAAACCCTAAACCCTAAGCTCTCCCGTTGGACGAGCACTACGTGCCTCAGACTGAAAGGGGCATGAACGACGGAAAGGTATGATCCGAGAACCAAATTGAATCAGTCAAGTGGGCGTATTTAAAACCTGCTACTAAGATACGCGGATCATCCCTTCTGTGTGGATTGTGCAGTTTCTGGATTCCGAAATCGCATTCAATTTTTGTCCTCCTCACTTAAATTCAGACAGAATTGGAATATTCTGACATGGAATGACATCCTGAAGTAACTCGAACTTGACAGAAAAATCCGACTTCATGCGAAGCTAAGATCTTATGATTGTGCTACAATACACACGTTTTCTAGCATTTGCCACATCAACTAAGAGATGACTATGTTTACAAATCGCCACTGTGACAGTGCTATAGGAGGGGAATAGATCAGTTCTGCGTACTTAATTTGGTGATCTTTAGCATGCGAATTCAGCTTGATTCAGACATCTCTACTTATTTCCCATTGAAATTTCTCTTCTTAAGGAATAAGCAATACAATCAAAAAGAATCGGGGCTTGATTTTAGCTAGAATACACCTGACCTTTGAATATTAGAGTATATCATCCGTTTGTACGACTTGCTCGCTCTCCGGAAAACAATGTCCTCTTTTACAGTCCAACCTTTCACGGCTTCCGGGGATTTTGTGCAAGCCATGGATGCCTTAAGATTCCATCAATGTCCATTTCTAGCCCTGGAGGACACGGAGCTAGCGGTTCTGGCCCTAGCTTAGCAAGCAAATCATAAGCTGCATTATCAAACTTCAGCTTCCGTCGTTTAAGAAGCCTGAGCCTGTCCACTTTCACATCTTGAGACTGGGAATCTTCCCAGTCTCCGATGAGCATTGCCAGCAAGATTATGCCCAGGGCTTTTATATCCGATGCGAACACGAGATTGGGGGAATGTGGTCTTGCAACGATCGGCAGCTCATCAGGGCTCAACCACTCGCTTATAAAAAATGCATCGGCTTTCATGGTTGCTCCCTCTGGCTGATACGTTGCTAGAGAAAAATCTACAAGCTTGAATCTCTTAAAACTGACGTCCTCAAATATGATATTTTTGGGATGCAGATTTCTGTTTACCACACCATATGCGTGCATGAACTGAACAGACTGTGCCAACTGCTTGAAGATTATGCGCGCTGATGTGTTGGTTGCAAAAGGGAAGAAATCAATCAGTGAGGACCATCTGCATAAATCTGTAACGACGTAGACATAGTCCCTGCTTATGAGAAGGTCCTTGAGTCTGATAATATTGTCGTGCCTGGGAAGAATTCTCCTGAGGATTAGCAACTCTGTATAGAGCCTGAAAAACTCCATTTTTGGACTGTTCGGGAAAGCTTTGTGATCTCCGTGATTCGGTAATTTCTTCACAATCTTCATGAAAACTCTCATGTCAGGTTCTGTCTTGGGTGTACACACGGCAATATTGGTTCTAACACACTCTGCTTTCATTTTTGTATAATAGAGCGTGAAAACTTCGTCATCAGCTCTGAGTAGCGTTCTATTAGGCATAATTCGCTCAAGGCGATGTGAGAAGTGTAAAGATTCTGCAGACTGGCGAACCTTTTCTTTCCCTCCTATTTGATAACCCATCCCAGGTCTATTAAACTCGCTGAACCTTCTCGTGGATGATGCTGCCTTTAAATCGGGAGGTGGGGAGATGATTACTTGTGGTTTCCCCGTCACTGCGACCACTTTTTTCTTTGGGTCGTCTACAAGCCATGGATGCTGACATATGTCGTCAATTGTCAAGAATTTCTCACCTAAGGCCGGTCCGAATGGATCTGGACCTATTTTCTTAAGCAAATCTAAAGCTTTCGCGCTGAAAATAGGTCTAGGTTTAGAATTCGCCGCCACTGCGGGGAACATCCACTGTCCAATCATCATGTAGTGCAAAATCCTTCCCAAGTCCCTGACATCCTTTTCAGGAATTCCTATCTTCCTTTGCAGAATTACCAATTCCTCAGGAGTGAACCATTTATGAGCATCGAAGTCTCTATTGATTTTCGTTGCCAGTCCTGGAATATAAGAGGACAAACCAAAGTCTATGATTCTGGCCTCATTGAACCTTGGACTGAAAGTAAAGAGAACATTCCCAGAGTGCAGGTCACCATGCACCACACCATACGAATGCAGAAATCGAACTGCATTAGCTAACATGCCGAAGATCCAGCGAGCGCTGTCTTCATTGCATCGTTGGTAGAATTCCTTCAGGGTCCGGGTGGAGCACAGTTCGGTCACGATGTAGACAAAGCCGGGGCTGATCATAAGGTCATGAACTTGGACAATATCTCTGTTGCTAGGAAGAATTCTGTTCAAAATCATCATTTCTTTGTACAGATTTACGAGGTTATTCTCATTCTCTGTTCTCTTCGGAAGACATTTCATGGCATAAAAGTTCTCCGGGGATTCTGCGTCCCTAACTCGGTAGACAACCGCACACGCAGTGCGTCCAATTTCGTAAGGATCTATGTAATGGTTGAGAAAGTCTGCATCAGTCGCCAGGACCTTGACCTTGATCTCGGGATCAACGTTTTGGAACTTTTCTATCTCTTTTGGATCAATTTCCTTGTCTGGTTCCTGCAGTAGTACTTCCAGTTGAGTAGTGTTGTTCCCCGGAGGTCTAACTTCACTCTGCGGTTCAAACTTTTGCACTTTCAATCTGAATTTCCAAGAATTTGAATTTCATTTTTAAGAAGTGCTTATGATCTTCTCTAATTTGTTGAAGATTCAAATCTACGTTGTTGTATGTCTTTTCATACATTGATGTGAGTAGCATTGGTGTTATCATTGGTGCCACTAATAAACCTGTTGTCAAAATTAGGAGGTTTTCACTAGATCTTGTACACGGTTTCTGTAAACTTTAAACTTAAACATTACCTGGTCACTGGTTGACACTCTAGATTTGAATCAATTGAGATTTTATGTTTTGTCCTTTTTCTCGCCATTGATCAGATACTCTTGAATTATCAATTACTTTGTAACGCACAGATAATCTTGAAGTTGTTTATATGGTAGCTTGTCCACTATAGCGGGCTTCAGCGTTTAAAGAGGGTCCAAGATTAATAGCGTTTTTGCCCCTCAAAACACTCTTATGGATACACTAGAACCGTTATATCCACGCTTTGAATCTCGTTGATCAATTCAAGACTTATTTTGAAATAATGCTCACTAAATTTTTTGCATCACAAACTTGAACATTGATTTATCTGCAGATGCAGTTAGTTATACAGACTTACAAATGCCGTTGGTGAATTTCATCTTATGTTCCAGTTTGGTTCGAACCATCTAAACGAACGGACCTGCTTCTGATCATGGTGATGAAACTCGTGAGCTTGCTGATTCGAACTGTCTCCTACGCTTTCCCCTCCTGCAGCTGCTATTTTCTCGTTGCCAAACGATGCCGGCATGTGGACCTCTGCCTTAGCTCCCGAAGAGATTCCAATATGAGCAATCTCAACATGATGGGCAGCTTCTGTAGTAGATGATTGTGACTCAGCGAATGGAGAAAGTCTAGCAGGAGCATTCTCGGCAAGGTTTACAGTTACTGCACCAGATGGTGATGCTGAGAGTATGAGCTTTGTAACTTCTTCCTCAATAGTTGTGGTTTCCTTCTTGAGACTTTCTCCGCCATGGCTTTCATGCATGCTGGTCTTGCTAACAGACGTGTTCGGAGATGACGAGCTGGTATTTACAGACCCGGAACTTGAATATTGAATCTTTTGTTCGACAACTACATGTTCTTCCCTCTGAACCGTAGTGGATTTTATTGAAGCACTTGATATTGAAAGCTTTTTAATCTGAGATTGAAGCTCTGTGTTCTGTGCATCTGCACTTTCATGCCTCGCAACTTTATCTACATGCTTTTCTGCGCTCACTACATCCTGTAAAACCTCCTCTTTTCTTGTGAGTGATCAAATTTAGTTAAATTCTTGTCAACAAGATCCTCCATCCCAAAGGATAGAGAAACTATGAAAAGGAGCTCTGAAAATACAATGTCTGAAATCTAAATCAGGAATCTATTTGAACAATCTGCAGTCTATTGGCCATTGGCCGTGTAGATTCACCTCGTTTCTTTCTCCAAGAAAGTTGCAACCAACTTCCCTGAGAATTAGCTTCATCAAAGCTGCTGTAGATGTGTTTGTCCAGTTCGTGTACCGGATTCCAAAGCAAGATAACAGACCACTTGTGACGCAGGAATTTACAATCATGCAATTGAGCAGAGGGGAACGACATTTCTACCAAGTCTAGTCTATGCCACCTGGTCTTTGAGAACATTGAAAATCCACTTCCCTATTTTATTCTTTTCCAAGTTTTCAAATCAAAAGAAGATGTGAGAGGATCGTGCCTAGGTTACACGGAAGACTTAGATTGTTAAAAAACCCTAAAACTTGTACCACTGGGGTTTAGCGTTATGAAATCATGTCCTGAGATGATTTCTCGATTGAAGGAAATTTACCATTGCCTCCACTGCTCCTGTCGATTCATGTTTTCTTTTCCCACCTTTCCCGGGAGCTTCCCTCTATAAACAATAATTTGATTTCCAAACAAAGTTTTAAACTGGCTAGATCGACTTCTTTCAAGTACCAAGATCGTTACCTTCGCAGACTAATTTGAAATCAGAGAAATTTGAAATTTACCAGTTTGTGACTGAGAAAGTTTAAGAGCTGAAGTGCTGAGGACAGTTCTCATATGGATGAAGGAGGAAGATTCAACAAGAAGTGCTTTCAAATTTCTTCTAGGCATAATACGATAATCTTGAAACGTTATAGGTTGATAACGCATGTCCAGTTATAAATGATTGATCCTCTTATTCAGATCCTCAAATGGTTGCACTTGAAATGTAAAGCTAGACTTATTACTGGTTTTGCAGAATTAGACGGTAGTACATGCAAGCCTGAGCCCGAAACCCTGCTACTGCTGTAACTGTTGCCGAATGACAGTTGTTCAACACAATTGTGCTTTACTATCCATGGAGAGGCAAGCTACTTATGTACTAAGAAGAGGTCGGTTTCTCAAAGCGACGGAGATATCATGCAAACGAATTCCATCCGACACAATGGTGCAACACAATTGAATCGTGAGTTCATTTAAATATATGGGAACTGGATCAAGTCGACAGGCAATAGGTGTGTCAAGGGGTAGCAGATTCCATTTGAGTTCCCATCAAACAATTTATTGGAAGAGATTGATCGGTTGAGGGTGGTTTAAATCTATAATCGGACTTGAACTATACTTTATAAAGTAGGGAGAAGTACCTCTGAAGGCATGGTGCTTATGTGGAATCCCTGCAGAAGTTTTCTCGTGAGATTCGAGAACCGGAAAGTACCTGTACTTATTTTAGGGAATTTAGTATGATGTTGGCTAGCCCCTAAGCCTCCATCTCCCTGAATTACCTGCGAAGAATGTGAAGACACTCGTACGAAAGATTCCTGACACAGAACTCTTTATCTCTTGACTCGGATACTGTACTGTCGGGGACGAAAATGTTAGACAAAACCTTTTGAGACCATCTTATGTGCCCGGATCGTTCAAATCAGATGCCCAATCAGCTTGATGCTCGGTTTCTAATACATTTAGTCGCGACGCTTCACTCAAGAACAAAATCCCATTGGGATTTAGTTTTGAGCCAGTGGGATTTATCATTGTTGGAGACACAGGACGCGAGGCGTCGTCACATATCCAGGAAAGTTAATCTCAGGGAATTTCATCACACATCCGAAACTCCATTGCTTACTCTGTCATGATCTACAATAGGAGAATAATCTGTTCCTCGTGGCCAACACAGGTTCCCAAGGTCGGGAGCTGACGGATTGTATAGCAGAAGTATTGGTCCTTCTAAATCGAACTAAGTTTGTCGGAAACTGAAATCTATTTTACATGTGGAAACAACTTACAACTTCTCAATTTCTCAAGAACCATTTACCATGTGAACATTTCCTTGAAGAGAATCGTAGTGCCAATTGAAAGGGACGATTCTCTAGGATGAACAGAAACCCACTGGTCGTCTCAGATCAGAGAGTCCCCCTATAATGATTTCTGATGCGCGGCGACGATTGTGGACTAACGATACTCGGCGATTCAACCTGGGTCGTTCGACACGATTTAAACCCATAATGGTAGCTCGCGATATGATCAGGCTCGGCCATAAGTTGTCGCTTTCAGTTAGCAAATTGCCCAATCCAACCTACACAACCGAGTGTAGGTAGCCTGCAGGGTTGCCCGAAGTTCAAATAAAGGGCTAACGAATGAGCGTAAAATGGCGTCTCCTCGCCGCAGAGATCGAAGTCTAAGATGACGTATGGCAGGATCGAAGTCTAAGATAATTTATGGCAGGTCCAAAATCTAAGATAATTTATGGCAGGTTCGAAATCTAAGTTATTAAGGCAGGTTCGAAATCTAAGACAATTTATGGCAGTTTCCTCATACCGACACTATCGGGGCTTAGCCCTATTTTACCCCCTATGTACGGCTTGAAAGGGGTCTTCCCATCCTTCTTGACCTCACAAGCGGTCGCCATATTCTCAGATGATTCATAACACCTTGCAAACACACTGACTATGAGAGGAGAAATCCAAAGTGGCTGCTATCTTAGCTAGTATGACAGCCCCAACAACAATGGGTACTGTTATTCTCAAGCAAGATGCCTCTCTGATAGTTCTCTACATTTCATTTCACATGTTCGATGGAAACATACACACCTCTGGAACTCTTGTGCTTCAAGTTTGACATTTCCCAACTTCGGTCTATCGAATTGCACGCTTACGTCACCTGGGCGTTCACAAAACCGGAAACGAAAATATTCAAGTTGGAGAGACTTTGTCTCCACCGTTTTAGCCTCTATTCGCGTTTCATCACGTATACACTCACCTTGATCCAGGCACTAAGGAGACCAGGATGTTCGTATTGTGAGCATAGTTGATTTACGCGATCCATCAAAAGCAGCACGTAAATGCCACAAACATACAGTACAAGTGTTGTAGGTGTACAGAAAAGCCATCCGAGTGTTCAGCTGCTTATCCAAAACAATCACTTCGTGCAAATTGATTTATTCACAACCGCCAGTGTGGTATCTGCTTTATGTGTACATGAAAAATATTTTTAAACGTGTAGAGAACTGGGCCTTCTACTACTAAAGGGTCCCCCACTGAACTCAAAGTCTTTACAAATGAAATAACAGGGGTTCAAAACTGAGGCTGACATTCAGGAACAAATAAGGGTACAATGGCTTCCACGACCTCCGTGATTTTATTCTTCAAAATTGGCAAGTGCTCTACTCAAACTTAGAGGTAAACTCTCGTGGCCCTGCGGGGTCAAAGCGTGGAACCACTTTAAAAGCGAATCAAGTGACGTTCTCCCGGAACCTGGTGAATCATCAAACTGTGTCCTGGATAAGCTTGATAACTGTAACAAAGACTGCGCAGCTGCCACTTGTACGGTAAGTGAAAACATTGATGAGACTCCGTCAATGATAGTTGATTTTTGATCGGATAGAAGAATTGCATTCAGACTTCTCCTTAATTCTTCCACACCTGGAAGCTCGACGCCGTCGATCTCGATTCCTAACCTTTTGCGTCCAAAGAGAACAAGTATGCAAGTCGTCAGTATCTTCAACTAGAAGGACGTCCACTGCTTACAGGAAATATGCAAAACTTAGCCGCTTCACAGGATCAACAGCAAGGAGAAATCCATCTAGATATTACATCCTAACTGAACATGAAGTCGACCGTGTTACCTACCAGCCAAGAATGCCGATAGCCTTGGCGACATACACAACAGTGATCTCAGGAGCTCCGGGTTCGACTAGTTTCCAAAGATGCTCCCCAATTAGGTCGTTATAAGTCCACTCCCAGCCCTGATATATCAGACCAAGACGTCCATGATTAAACATCGATCAACACTTAGGAGTGAAAAGAAATCAGATAAAGTGCAAGATGCGAATGATATGAATAATCATCGATTAATACTTTAAGAGTAACGAGCAAACACAAACAGAATTGCAAATTGCGAATGATAAGAATAGAAGGTGCAAAAGATAAAAAGAAAAGGTAAATGCGGAGGAAGAACATCGGGAAGAGTAGGAAGAGTAGAGAAACAGCATTAGAGGAGTGCGAGAGACTGAGACGTATCGTCTGTACGAGGTCGTCTGAGTGGGAGGAGCAAGAAATGAGTAGGTCCCGCGCAGGAAAACAGAACCCTCCGTATTATACATAAAACGGAATATATAATACACACAGAAAACACCAGTATATCCAAGTGGTGAGTGAGCTCATTTTTCTCCACATAGTGAAAAGATGCAAAGACGGTGTCAGGTTCATCAAGAATGGAGTCGGGCTAAAGCCAGAAGTAACTGTGCCAAAAGGACACGAGGGATAGAGCTATATAACAGAAGCACCGGCCCGCTAGTAGTACTTCCACAGTCTATTGACCAGGTAAACGACAGAAACTTTCATCACAAACTATCTACCGTTTAAAAGAAGTTACTATGCGAAAATTCTTAAAGAACTCAAAATATGGAAGTGGGAACGAGGTAACTGTACCAAGTGGCAGGCAACCAACTCCAAGGCGTGCACAACCTCGTGGAATTTCTGCTCCAGAGCCTTAGAGCCTGCTCCTCTGAAACTAGTCTCCTTCCTCTTGACAAGATTTGACCTGATCCTGTAATCAGTTGCGTAAGTGCACTGCCAGCAACACCAGTTCCCTTCATTTAAGTCGACTTCTTGGATAGTAGCTCCTCCGTCTCCTTTCGCAGGCATGGCACTGAGAAGCTTTGGTTGAATTGCTTCTTCATTTCCATCTAAACCCCTAGAAGCTCGAAGTAGATTTTCCTTCTGGTCAACAGGGTTACTTGGGTTTGACTTTTGAGAATCTGCAGAGCTCGTGATTAAGTTGGGACTTATCACACTACGCAATACTCCCAATATTTTCGGGAGAAAGGCTTCAAAATTGATGTCACTCTCTTGTTCACCTACCATACCCCGAAGAAACTGCAGGTTGCTCTTCACGAAATTGCACAGTAAATCCTCGTCGATTATGCCACGCGTGTCTCCGCTCAAAAGAACGCATCTATCTTCACCAATAGTTCCCAACAGCGTAGAAAGCTCACCTTGCTTGACTGCTTCAGCATCATTTAGAAGCTCAAAAATTACGACGCGAACGGCTTGACCTGAAACATTGCTCTCGTCCATCGCAAATATGTCCTTCCCGCAACCAAAAGCAATTGAAGAAATGGCAGCGAGAACCCACAAACTGTCCTTGTTACAGTACCGAAGGAGTAGAAACAACGACTTCTGCAAGTAGCAAATTTCCCCACTCCTGCTACAGAGACCAGCAAAAAGCTTGCTTCCGCTAATAACACTTTGAAGTCTCCTTACAATTGAGGCCGATGGTGGAACGTGGAAACTTGGGGCTGCATCACTCGTGTCTTTCAACCTTTCTTTACTTTCTGAACGAGCCACTGGTTTCACATAGCCGTGGATTATAAATTCCTGTAACTGCTCCACGATTTCAAGCTTAGGCTGGAACTCCATCCCAACAAGCTCCAGAAGGACCTCAGCTTTGAAAACTGCAACAGACCGAACACAAGTCAATGGAAGGCAACAGATACAAGAAGGAAACTGATGAGTCAATTTTCCCGTGATCTGGTAGAGCCAACAAAAGGAAGAACTATTTGCTTTTCGAGGGGGCAGTGGAAAAGGTTTGGCAAGTCAAACCCACGTATTACACAAAAAGGCGCGTCCCTGAGCTGCAGACAGCCTCACCATGCAAGCCGGGGAAATAAGAACACGTGAGACTTATAGATTGAGACATACGCAATCCCGGTAACGGATTCTGTAGTAGCAGAGATGAAACTATTCTAGCATGAATGATGCAAGGGTTCCAAACTAGAAGCTTTCTACACTATGTTCCTGGTGGATAGCACAGGAGAAAGCCGTCTTCAAAATCGTAGCCAGAGATACACCACTAGCACATTTCGTTCTTTAGTGGTTAGTTTAAAATAAATACTACCTGATCGTTGAGCGGTTTCTCACTGACCGATTTATTCCCGCGACTTGACTCGTGAAACGAGAAAATGGTTCATCCAAAGGCCCAATGATAACATGCATGATAAGAGAAACAGACGCACTGGAGGTAACGATTTGTTCTCACCTTTATCTATAATCTCCAGGAGTCGCCCCAAAACCCCAGATTGGATACGCTCCAAAAGCCCGCAATGAGGTGCTTGCTTTGAATAGGTCTCAGTATCCAACATTGAATATGCTTCAATCAAGGCTGCAACGAAGACGGACACCAAGTTCCTGAAACAGCAACGCCAACAAGATAGTCGTCTTGTAATTAATTATATATGCAATCCGAGATCCAGTTGATTGCCGGAAACCTTGTACAAAAAAAAATTTAAGTATATTCGTGGCAGTCTTGAAGTTGTTGGCTTGAACGTAACCACATCAACGTCTAGGGAAGAGATGAAGTTTACCGACTCGCTGAAGGTAGGCAGGCAATCATTCAAAGGACGAATTAACTGTGGTGGCACTGATAGTGTTCACGACGAGAAATTATCAAGCGTGATGTATATGCTCCGGGGGAGCTAATGGGATCACCCAGACATCCATGTAAGGCAAAGGACTCTATTGTGCTGTAAAACCATTTAACAAGAAATTGGAAAGTGGCAAAATCTAGAGTAGAGGGAACAAAAGGACTCATATAACAGAGGTAGTTGAGAACGGTCTGTCGTTTTAAAGACCAGGACGTTCACGCTTCTGAACAGGTAAATTCAGGTAGACTTATTTACTTCCTTATGTCATAAAGGACTCAACTTTCATGCGCAACGACTCTGTCGACATCTTGGTATAAGGAAACGTGACTCACCCCCAGAACCTAGTTGTTCCCGTCACAAATTGCACGGTACAGTGATAGGAATTGTATTTATTCCAACGTCTGTCATTTAGAGCAAGAAAGACAGGAAAATGAGAGACGTGATGAGGTTCTCAGTAGCCAACACGGCCCCAGTCAAGACAAGGAACCTGCTGACTAAAACACACGTAAGTTTATTACCTGAAGTTTAAGGGTTTATCAAGCCATTGTATCCGTGCTATTATATTCTTGACCGTATTTACCATGTCAAGAAGATGACTCATCACTTGGTCTACTCCAAGTAAGACAACGCGAGCTCTATGATACTCTGTAGGGCTCCAGGTGATAAAACCCTGGCGAAATCTTAAGTAGCTACTTCAGGTACCTTGCAGCACGCAATTGCAAAAAGTTGCACTCTAGATTACCCTCACTTAAACTCGCGCATCATTCAGCAGCTCCTCAGATTTGGTATAGCAGGTTCGACAGACAATTTATTTCATTTTCAAGTATAGTAGCTCCTTTAGGGAGATTTGAAGGTAGATGAGACTGTGACTTGCACGGAACAGGAATCATTGCAGAAAACAGCCAACAAAATTACACTTCAGATTACTCGATTGTCACTTAAAACTCCCGAATCATTCGGCAACTCGTCAGATTTGGTAAATCAGGTTCGGGAGACTATTTAATTCATGTGCAGTGTAATTTCAGTCACTGAAAATCTATTGACGACCAGACAAACAACTGGTGTCCAGGAAAGGCTGCCAAGCAAGCGGCATGAGAGATGGCTTTTCCGGCGTAGGAATAAACAGTACGGGATTTCTGTGCTTCAGCATAACCCACCTCGGTAATAGACGCGTCTCGACCAACATCGCAGCTATGTCAGTAGCATCCGTGAAGCTCCTCATTTCAAAAGGAGGACCAGACTTTAGCGCGCCTGTAAGGGAGTCTCGTATACTCCTGATAGAATGTGCTATCTCCTTTGATCTCCCGCTTTCATTTAGTACAGCCCCCCCTGGAGTATCAACCAGAACCTCAAAACCATCAAGATCAACTGGACGGCTCAGCTCTTTCACCTCAGCTTCAAACCGGGTCCCTAGCAACTCTTCCTCCGCCTTTGTTCTACACATCAAGTCCTGACCTCCTTGAGCTTCTGCTCGAGATTCACAAGAAAAAGAACTCAGTGAATCCGTAGAGTTGCAACTGAACGGCACCACATTGGCCTCTTGTGGTAGTAGCACAGAATCATTTGGTCGACATCCCGTAACTTGAACCAAACCATTCTTGTGGACCATTCCTATCCTCAAATTTTCTTTGTCTTCCTTCTCGGCGCTACGAACTATATCGGAGATCTTCAACTTCTTATCACCTGTGAGAGGAAAACTATTGATAAACAGTGGCGAGCAGGTTTCTTGGCATCCACTCTTGTCAATGCCGTCTGCTTTCAAAACTCCTTTCGCTTGGACAATGCCAGGGCCTTCTTTATCCTCCTTGGATTCACATACAGTCGCTGGGACCACTGGATTCATCTCCACCGTCGAAGTCAATTTGTCAGGAAGCGAGAGACTGCAAGTTATTTTACGTCTACTCTCATTAGACCCATCTTCTTCCATCGCCGTCTCTCCGCCGAGTATGTCGGGATCTTCCAACCTTTCAGAAATCTGGAGGTCCGCTCTGATGTTTGTCGGAAGAGACTCCTCCCTTGGGCGTGTATTCGGGAACGATTCGATGTCAATAAACTTGCTCCCCTCTTCACATCCATCTTCCTGGACAGGAGGAAACACGTCTAGGAAGAGAGCAATGTCTTCCAGACTCATTTCTTCTGGAGCTAGACATGCCGACGGACTGCCCAGGGCTCCGCCCTTGCCGACCGGCGAAGGTATGTCTGGTATCGTTGGCGAATGCAGAACTCTTCTAGTCCAGCACTCAGCCGCAAGGGTATCCTCACCGACGTCAGAGTCACTGTCCCATCCAAGACTTTTGCCTTCTAAGATATACTGAATAGCCCTCTCGGCATCCATATCCTGGCTCCCATCCACATCGCGGTCTTGTCCTGTACCATTGGGACTGCTTTCCTGGTCAACATTCATGCCGGGAACTTGTTGATTTGCATCAGCACTGGACCTTCCTCCTTCGTTCGTATCCTGACGAGCCAGTAACGCCTCCCGAGCGCCTGTCACAGTGAGTCCATCCTGTTCTCCTAACTTCATACATACTTGAGCTACCGCATTTTCACCTGAGTTTGGTAACGCAAATGGTGGAGTTGACTGAACTGGGGTGGGTGGCTCCGCTGCAACTGAATCCCAAGAATTGGACCTGATACACTTACTGTCGAAAGTATCACGGCTCTTCCCAGCAGCTTGAGATGTTCTAGAATGATCTAAGACATCCAGACTCGTTGTGCTACTATGTTTTCGAGCGCATTTTTTACTACGCTTTTTCCTGGAACACGGGTCCAGATCCTCATCCCTAGGTTTCCGCTTCCTGGTCTCCTGGACTAAGGTCTTGGAGGTTTGCTGCTCACAATCACTACTCGCTCCCCCAAATTGCAGCACCCGCTGCAAGGCCACGAACTTCTCCTCCATTCTTGTGTGAACTTTTTTCTCCTTGCTAAATAGCTTGGTGATGTCTTTCAGAAGAGCAACTGGGAGCTTCTCCTTCCTTTGACCTCTCACAACCTTGTTCTCTTCTGGTCTTGTAGTTTTGGAACTCTTCTCCGATTCTAGAGAAGTTGCTATCTTGACAGTGTTCTCCTTGTTATTTGCACCAATACATTTTCCTTGTCTGACAGACAAGTTTGTGCCGGTCAGCCCAACAGCCGCACAACTTTCAAATAATGAGTTCCCACGAGAACTAACAGTGGCAGGTGGAAAATTTAGAAGTTTTGATTCATTTTCTCCAGCTCCTCTAGAAGATGGCGCTGCTCCATTACCACTGTCTGCCTTAACTCTTCTCAATGCTTCAACCTGTTTGTAAGAAGTCTTGGCATTCTGCTGCCCAGATACACACTTGAGAGAAGGAGAGTGAACGCCACTCTCAACGGGTACATGGGTCCGGTTTGCAACAGCAGGAGCAGAGGTGCTCATGGGAACGAATTCCGACTGGGGAGACACAGATATTGAGGCCTCTGGGCTTACAATACGACTCTTGAAACCATTCACTGAGCTAAGTTCCGTTGACAATGTACTCTTTCCAACAGAAGAAGAACCGAGTTCTGCAGGAAGTCTCGAGCCACAGCGTTTGCGTTCTGACTGATCAACAGCACTATCCGTGTGTCCAAATTTAGAGCTCAGCTCACAAGATACCCCTGAGTTCCTGGTTTTAGATTTAGCTGTGGTTTGAGATCCTCTGTTCTGCTGCTGACTCTTGGACAGAACCATCCCCCTGTTTGGCACCGTTTTCTCTCCACTAGGAACCGCGGCATTCGAAGGCCTGGCCGTTCCAGCATCCAGGAACCTATTGCGTAGTTCCTGCTGAAGATGATTCACTCGATGATCAAGGGCGGTATTTTGCTTCTGCAAAGTTGCCACTCGTGATACTAAAGATTGGGACGTCTTCTCGGCAGAAACCGCAATCTCTTTAGCTGCTTTTCCATCAGAGTTCAGACTTTGTGTTTCTTGCTGAAGAATGTTCACTCGCTGATCAAGAGATGTACTTTGCTTCTGCAAAATTGTCAGTCGTGATACTAAAGATTGGGACGTTTTCTCTGCTGCAACCGCAATCTCTTTAGCTGTCTTTTCGTCAGCATTCAGATTTTGCGCCAGTGACGAAACTTTAGAGGATAGGGTGACCGCGTTATTGACCTGCGGATGAATATCTCAACGAGTCAGCAAAATGCACATTCAGAATCTAGATAATATTTTTAGAAAAGCTGATGTGCTCTACGCCTGCGAGTGTTATCAAATATATGCTTGCCATGATGAGCGAAATGAATGTAAATTGGGAGCAGGATACACTATGTATTGAAATATATGTGGAATGAAAGCAGAAGCAATTCGTAAAACGGGGAATCCACAGCTACTGGACAGACCCGACACAAGCTAAGCACATTAGGATGTAGGCGACGAGGACTAGCATCAAGAAGCTTGATAATCTCATACATCCCATGATATATGAAGAATACATTCCATGACAAGACCACTATGATGCGTTTAGCGAAATAAGAATCGTCCCGGAGAACAACACGAACGATAGAGCGCAAGGAAGGAAGTCAGCGTTAGTGAGCAGTCTGCATAGTGAGTATCAAATCGCAGCATACACAGAGAGGATGGGCGGGGAACGTACCTTCGTGATCCCTGAAAGAAAGGGGTACTGCGAAAACGACGCAACGAAGCGAACACAACAAAATCGAGAAGAAAAGAGCATGAGAAGCAGAAATGTAGATAAGAGAAAGTTGAGAAGGCGACTGTAGGGGGTGAGGAAGTACAGTAAACGAAGGGGGCTGTCTAATTAATGGCGGGCAAGGATAAAGCCAGTTTCGAGGCTAAGATATCCAATGCCCTCTCCTGTAGAAGACAACAGTGTTTCTCGAACCTTTGTGGACACAGAGTACAAGAGGGTACAAAACAAACGAAGTGGTACAAAAGAATAAGCATGAACAAGAACAGTATACAGGAGAAAAAATCCGCAAAATATTAATACTATGGTGGGTCGTCAATTCCTGCACAATTATGAGTAACATAAAAAGTAATAGCAATTGCAATTACAAGTATTATTAATGCTACCTGTAGCTCCTTCTCCTTTCTGATTTAGTTATGCTTTCTTACCGCTTCCTCTTCAACCTCCGTGGGTTTTGTACCCTCATGTACTCAGTATGCTTAGAGATCTAATAAACATGTCCCTAAGAAACGGAGTATAGTGGAAAATATTTGCGAAATGGGGGCAGAAGCCGTTCGAAGAATGGGCGATCCAGAAACGACTTCGTAGGAACAGAGAGCACGCGTACGGAAAAAACGAGCAAGCATGGACGTTTGCAAATTGAATGGAAGCAAGGAAGTACGCAACGGGAGATACACGGATTTGCTTTAAAGCAGGAACGGACATCGATACATTTCATAAACAGCATCTGCAGTGAACTAGTATGCATCGTGAAAGAGAAGAGACGACCTTCTGGAACAGAAACGGAGGAACCATCTGAATTTGAAAGCAGAGGAGAACCATAAGGCAAGTACGAAGATCCATTCAGAAGCAAAGGGAAAGCATATGACGAGTAGGAAGGTCCATCAGGAAGTAAATAACAAGTTGTACCTCTCGTCCCGAGCTTCTGTTCTTTTGCTCATGAGTGCCAAGGCAAACCCGAGTTCTACTGAAATGGTGCTCACTACATGACGATATATAGGGAGGCCGTATTCACTGTAGCCTTCCTATGACAACGAAAGTAGCAAAAATTCACAATCTGGTATGTAATTTACCACAACGACAGCAGAGAGAACAGCAGTCAAGCAGCAAAGTGGAAGAGTGAGTAACTGACCTGGGTATCAACTGTAGGTTGAGAATTGGGAAACTTACCTTTGATGTATATGTAGAATGAAGGATAGAACTGAGAAACAGAAAAGGGAGAATTGCAGCTACCATTCTACGCACATGCAATTGTCGAAAAAAATAGAGTAATTTTTAGAGAAGCAAACACAGCACACAGTGTAGTGATCCAGACACAAGACGAAGCATTGGAGATAACTGATGTTAGTGAGACCAAGAAGCATTCCTTAAGTAGCAAAGGACAATCAGACCCAATAACTGTTAGTGCACTGGTGAGGAGAGTGTCATTAAAGCTCGTCCCGTACATAAGACGTGGGCAACCATGGTTCATTCTAGTGATATGTTATGCAGTATAGTGAAACACGTTGTATTTAACGAAAATGTAACATATTCGAACATGAGAGCAGAAGCCGTTCGAAGAACAGGGGATCCAGAACTCATTACGTGCAAATGGTGTGCATATGAAATGTAAACATGATATGTGCAAATCGAGATGAGAAATGAAACCCTAAAGAAGGTAAAGAATCTAACAGATTGAATGCGAGGTTAAGCACAAACGAAATATCACTTTATCCTGATCAACAGCAGTAGAGAACAGATATACCTCATGTAATCGATCAGCACTAAGTAAAGCATGTAGCGAAATAGACAAGCCGTAATTGAAGACCCACGAGTCAAAACTAAACCAATCAAGAGAACTAAAATTGGCAGACTGGACAGAAAACATGTATAGGAACCATGAAGCAAAACAACAAATGTGAGTTGAAGCGAAGGGGAAGAGAGTGGACGGTCTCTAGGCTGAGAAGGAGCGAAGCCTCAACGGACTGGATATAGAGAAATGAGGACAGAAGCCGTCCATCGAACGGGGGATCCAGAACTCATTGAATGCAAATGCTATGCACGATATGTAATGTAAACAAGATAAAGAACATCTGGTTGAATTAAAGCATGAGTAATTGTAAACTGGAAGCAATGAAATAGCAACACCAACATCCTAGTTGCATGCATCGAATAAACAGAAACAGGACACATCTAATGAAAGGCGAGGAAAATGTCATTAGGGAACAATTTAATAGCAACTCGCATATCTGAGATGCTAGTATCTAAGAAGCGGAAACAGAACACCCACATGAGTAGAGAAGTAAATACAACAGGAAGAAATGGCAACAAAACGAGCCAAATTAAACAGATTGAGATAAACAGGAATCGAGAGACAAGTACGAGTCTGGAAATCGCAAATCGTGGAAGGCGTAAGAGTCAGAGCACCGGAAGTATGAAGTCGTTCTGAGAACGAGGAAAGACGAGCAAGGTGTCAAAGGACTGGATAGAGTATATCGCAGCAAGCCCTATGGACGCTGGAGTCCTGAGACACAAACTGAGGGAAGCAGAAGGCGGCCATAGTAACCCTAAACCTCCACTAAACACATGCGACTTCATCAGTGACTCACGCAGTGCAGAAGTAAGTGAGCAAGTGTCAGTACCCCTGGTACCGAGTTTCTGCTCGAAAACTCATGAGTGCCAAGGCAAAAGGTAACATAGGACATTGACTAACTCCGAAAAGTTTTACAAAGACATGAGTAAACTCCGTACAGTTGACTAACTTTCCCAAAGTTCCAGTACAAAAGAGAATGAAAACCTACTCAAACTGAAACTGAAGAATCACAGCCATACCTTGATCATGACAGTCTTCTCGAAACTTTGTAGAGAAGATTGAGCTGCTTCTACAGCTTGTAATGCTGCGGTAAGACCATGTACAGCCAGCTTCATCTGCAAGCCAGGCCAACACAATGTAATTCATCCTCAGGCTGCAACCACAGTCCTCAGCAGCTTAGCAGATCAAAAATACAGCCGAGTAGGGACGTAATGTCAACAGGTAGGTAATTTCTTGATTTGACTGCTGACTTCAACTCGGTAAACAACCTGAAAGCCCACAATAGTTCACCTGATACGCTTCATGTACTTAGAAATGCATGAAACTAACGGCATCGGGCCTAGAGAAAACCGAAGAAACCGATACACAACAAATTTGACACCTCGCTATCATACCTCGCCACGCACTCGATCTGTCTCCAGGCGATCAGATTTACTGTTTCTTTCGACAGCATCTAGACGATGTAGGACACGAACAAGTTGCTCCTTCATCGAAAGGTTTTCTTCTTCGATCTGAAGCCGTAATCGTTTTTCTTCTTCCGCCTTCTTCCTTTCGGATTCCGCACGCATTCTCTCTTTCTCACACTCTGGCAAGGTCAACGTAACCAATCAGTGACGCGCTGAGAACAAAATAAAAGTAGGTAGGTCTTCAGTCCACTCCCTAACGGTAAAGTTTTACTTTCTTTGATGGAATTGTATTCTTGGGAAGTACTGTGTGTGGTTGTTGAAGGCAGGAACCAACATTAACAATAAGCTATGGAAGAAGCTATACCTTGTCGGAGGGTCTCATTGACTTGCAGTACCTTCTCTGTAGCTTCCATCTTCTCCTTGAGCATTCCGATGGCTTGTCGTAGTTTCTTTCTACCAGCTTCGCTCTTCTCCAACTTTTCCGCCATCTGTGATTTAATCCAGGAGAAACAGCTTTTAACGAAATCCGTTGTCAATTGGCCAACTATTTCCGCAACAACCAGACGTAAACACAGCTTAAATCTATCTGACAACGTAATTACGAGACACGTAGACGTGGCTCGATGTGGACTTGATATGAGCACTTTCCCAGTATCACAAAGTGAGACAGATCCAGTTAAGAATTATAAATATGATTCGTTACTATACGATAACTCCGAAAGGCAGTTCGATATATATTCCAGGGGTAGCCAAGCAGAGGATCTTACTAATGTTCAAGAAGAATGATGTGAATTAAGGAAATGGTGCTGTCATGATTCTCAGGTCAAAGCTCAACAATTTGGAAAAAAATAAATTATCAAAAGACGTAGTGTCTTTCCTGAATCCTTCTCTGCCCTAACATCTGAAAGTCTCTCAATTCCGCAATCAACATAAAAAAGATTCTTACCTCTTGAAGACACTTATTCTGATTATCCATTTCTGCTGACGGCTTGAGTTTCCCAGCCAGGCAGTCATTAGACAGGACTGGCATCGCGTCCTGCAGCATTCTTCACTCAATCCCGCATTGGTTGCCACTCCACTTCCGGCCTCGAAAAGACTCATTGGCAAACTCTAACAACACGTCTTCGCATAGTCTGGCCATTCGTCAAAGATTGAAACCCCAGACTGAACCGCATTGCCCCTTCCTCCAGACACATTCTTGCCATAAACATTCAAGCACCTCACGCGCTTGCTAGGGTTAGGGTTTAAGGACCACGCCTCGACCTTTCAGCTGATTCTGAAGGAGAAGCGAGCTTTCCTTTCCACATTCTCGATGTCATTCGACCAGACAGACAGGAACCCTCGGTTTCAGAGGCCTCCCCCTAATTTACTTACGGTCAAAGGCTTTTGCTCTAAAATTCAGGCGTTTCAATCTTCACCCGAGACGTTCTTGAAGCTTCTTTCGGGGAATCTTCCCCCTGAAGCTCTCGTGTGTACGTCCGCTCCCATTTTGGTGTCCGCCGTTTGCGATGACTTTTGTTAGTTAGACATAAAAATATTAGCTCGGACGTCTTCTACTTAAACACTTCTCAGTCTTTTCCAGATAAATTGATATATTGATGATGTACAAAGAATATTAGAATGTAAGAGAATTTAAGATAGTAATTAGAAAAAATTTAAGTGATAAAATTAAATAGAAAATTTTATATGGTTTTAAATTTTCAAATTACAAAGCACATAATATGTTATACTTTATAATATTTAACTTTTAGTTCATATCATTTAATAATAATTTTATCAACTAAATCTTTCTTCATCTAAATTGGTGAAGGAAACACTTTTACACCTTTTTAGATCATTGTAAAAGTTGCCCTTTATTATTTTATGTATCTTTATTGTATTTCTTTATTCGTATTATAACGAATGAGCTCTTGGTGAGATAACATGTTTAGTTACTTTTCAACAAAATATCATAAGTATCAAATTTTAAGTATATCAAATTTACATTAAGAAACTCGATTCCGTTTTTGATACTTATTATGCGTAAATGATATTTTGTACAAAATATCATTTTACACATCATTTACAACTTGGAGATTAATGGACATGTGATATGTAGAATTACTTATAAAATAAGACTAGAAAACTTGTAAGTCCAGTGGATAATTTATGACATCTAATTTTAGAATTCTACTTGCCTAAGTACTTCTTTAGAAACAATATAGAAGTAAATGTACTATCACTCCCTTGGATTTTTCCCATCCTTGTTTGCTAAGGCGTAGGGTCTCTCGCTCTCTTATTACAAAGACTCTTGGGATTGGCAACATTTTAACATTAGTTAACAACATTGGTTGTCAAGTGAACAGCACGGTAAAGCATAGGGAGGTACCAAAAAAGAGAAATAGATAATATGAAAGAGAAAGGCAAAGGAAGTCAAAGAGATGACGTACCGGATATGTATACACAAGGAAAGCTGTGGCTGGTTGCTAAGTGGGTAGCAAATTATACAAACAAGTTGAGTCACATCAAACAAACCGCCAATCAAAAGGTCAAAAGCACAATTCGACAACTTATCCTTAAATATATAGAACTGTTACTATGTATTATACAGTTCTATTTGAAGTTTAATTTTAGCTAGTAATAAAAAATCTTATATATATACATAACAAACTTGTACAGCAAGTTATTTGGAAATGTGATACACCTCTTTAGTAGGGATGAATATCTAAAGAGAAGTATGTTTTACTCTTTGACATCTTGATTTTCAAATTTAAATGTCAAGTGGTTAAAAACTTATCTAATTTGGTTTACAACATCTATAATCCGAATATCATCCTCTATGTGTCCTTTCCAAAAGACATAAATTAACTTGCCAAAATAATAGACGAGCACACAAGTTTAACGCAATAACAACTACATAATCACTTTTCAAACAAAGGTCATAAAAAAAATGTAATTGTTAAAAATAAACATTTATTATATAAGAAAATAAGTATAAATATCATAAAACACACTAATGTCCAAGGAGTGAAAGATAACCAATAACACAATTGTACTAGTACTAGTAAGAGCAACGGAAGTACAAACATGATGTTAAAAGGACTCGCAAAAGCACTCGTATTTTAGTGTGGTAACTATAAGAACAAGAAAGCATTCTTCAAGTGAAGGTAGCCCCAAGAATAAAGACAAGACAATTATAAACGTTTGCAAGCTTAAGTGCCGAAATGGAGAATAGTAAAGAACGTAAGTTTATTTGATTATACAAGAAGATCGACAAGCGGCCAATAAGCAATATAAAGAAGGAGATTGCAAGGACTAACTACACGTAGTAAGCTAAACCTACCATATAATTTTAAAGGTTATTGAATATTATATAGATTCTCTATAAATTAAATTGCAATATAAAGAAGGAGACCGTAAGGACTAAATACACGTAGTAAGCTAAACTCAGAATTCAATTTTAAAGGTTATTCAATATTATAAAGATTTTTTTATATAAATTGATATGGAAGTCCTCACTAACCAGTACAGTTTTATATTAATCTTGAAATTATAAAGATATTAATCTTTCACGTATTCTAAGAAAGGCAAGGATAAAATAAGTGAAAGGAGATGCATTGCCTTCATCATTAGACTTCATAGTTTGCCGAAACATTTGACAATTAGACGAAAGCAACTTTGAAATAAAAAAGGAAATGGAGAAGGATAATCTTTAAAGGAGATTCAGTAGGTATTACAAAATTGGGTTTTACAAATGAGTCGTTCGTGGGGGTCGTAGTACGTATTGTCTTTTGTCAAAGTTGTAGTACTTCGTACGATGTTACGAAGTACCAGAACTACCTCGTCAGTTGGACGAGGCAGTCAATTATAGCCGACGTTAACTTCATTGGCAACTCAAGAAAGTCTTCCTTAGGACCTAACTACGATAAGTTGTACTGTATACAGGGTGATATCCCTTGGGAAACTAGACTATCGACTATGTCAACGAGTGATACTACGTCGACTGGCCGCTACTACGTTGAAACTTTGAGTTCTTGAACTCCCGCTTCGAGCTTACCCATCCTTGAAGCCTCCACTAATTTCACATTCCGCTCCCTGAAGCTTTCGACCTGGTTTCCCCACGAGGTGCTCGGCCAATCTACCATAATGTGAGCTACCAGCGACGTATTCTCCTGGTATGCTCTCACCAGTGCTTTGGCGCTCGTTTCAGTGTACTCTGAAGCACCTGCAAAAAGTTCTTGGAGACATGGCAATTGACCTGCTTCTAATAATGATGCTAATTCTAAGAGTCCTTTTTCTCCCATCGATACGTTGTCTAAATACAAAATTTGAAGCTTATTCAAGTTTCCCGATCTGAAGGCTGTCGAAAGCGCTATAATTCCCTCGTCTCCAATTGAGACATTATTTTGGATATCCAGCATGTTCAGGGAGGAGAACTGTGGTGACCGTAGCATGTGAGCCAAAGCTTTGGCTCCCCGGACTCCTATATCACAGACTCTGAGGTCGAGTTGTTTGAACTCACCTAACTTGCTAGATTCCATAGCTTTGAGCAAGTGGATAATCCCTTCCTCCCCAGCCACGCCTCGCAGGGTTAGATCTTCCAGATGCGGCAAGTGATTTGATCGAATCACAGCTGCAAGAGCTTTTGCTCCTTGATTGTGGAAAACCATGGAATCATCGTTGTCATTTCCAATGTGTAGGATCTTTAAGGAAGAAACATGGCCTGTTCCCAGGGCATCTGCAAGTGCTATCAAGCCATGCTCCCCAATACTGTTATTCATGAGAAATAGATGTTGGAGGCGCTTTAGCTTTCCAGATTCTAACGCTTTCGCCAACGCTTTGGCACCTGCATCTCCTATCCCATGATTCATCTTGATATTCAACATTTGCAAGTTCGACAGATTGCCTGTCCCGGTTGCCCTGGCGAAATCCCACAGCGACTTCTGCGTCAAGCGGTTGTAGAGAAGACTTAGCTTCTCCAGTCGAGGAAAACTTCGTTGCTGGAATGCTTTGGTAAGTGCAGTCATGCCTGCATCGCCGATGCCCGAAATCACCACCGACGATTGGCTCTCCAGTTCTTTCACTAAGCGAATTTTATGTCTTTCTTGCGTTTTCGCCGTAGATACTCTCAACGGCTCTTCGAGCTTCTTGAGAATCTCTGTAATATCGGTCACTGGTTTTGAAGTTCCTGTCATATTTCCTAAAGTAGATTGTACCGAAAAATGATGTAAAGAGCTAGAAGACGCCAGCTTGAAAGCTGAGCGAGACGCAGTATGCGAGTGGATGTCACGTAAGCTGCCAATGAAATCAGCAGATGCGTCGGAAATTTCAGCACGAGAACTTATGTTGATACAGCAAGTATAAGACAATGAAATGGACTACTGTGGCCTGGTTTTGGTATTCCAATGGAGAGACTTGTGCTGCTAGCGACCCAAGAACGAAGAAGGACGGGATTTCTAAGATCGGCACGTGCAGACCTTCACATTTTGAGAAAATTGCACTGGTATCCAAAACGTTCATTGCAGTTGCATTGCAGTCCACTCTGACCGGGAAACTTGGGCTAGTAAGACCAGACGAGCATGTAGGGTCAGTAGCTGCATTCATGATCAACACCTGGAACACCGAAGTTTGCAGGTTTGTCGGAGAGAATCCAGGAAACAATATCTCTGAAGAATTGTTCTAACAGCGGTTGGTTCGTGATATAACTACACCATGTACAGATGTTGCTGAATCCTTCTCAGAATTTTGATCTGCGCATAATATGGTTCGAAAAGTAGCATTTTCTCTGACAACCTGGTGAAACCATGCATCCCTGGCAGCGCACGAACCGGATAGTGTGTGCATGATGTGTTTTCTTCGACAAGATTGATCGATTTCCTCTTTATAATTCTCCTTTCTGTCGTTTTGCTTGTCACGTTCTAAGGACGAGCTCGAGTAGAGAACTTGTGCGAACTGTACGCGTCTTCTATTCATGTCAATGAACGGCAGTCGAACACTAGTCGGCACACTGTTGTTTGCTGGATGTATGTTTTATGAATTTAAAGGACGTGAAGAAGGCGCTACCCTTAGTGGGCACGAAGGTAGAGCTGGCTTTTCAGTTGAACAAACTATGCGGTCCACATCCACGACTAAAAGAATTCAGGGACTCGTCACTCTACAGAACTAAGTGGCATGAAAGACCATTGACAGGTAATTTTGTCTAATAAAAGTCTATAGATATAATGCTGCATATCTAGAGATCCATCAGCACCTCCTTGATCAATCCCAGTACTTCTACTTGTTCCTCCTCGAGTACTTGAAGGCGCATCTGTGGTTGTTAAGTGCCTATGCCACGATTGAAGCTTATAACTTTTAAAAATACACAATAGCATATCTCGTGTAGAATAATTCTCTTACCTTGAGCACCATGTGATGATGTGCATATATAAGAATATTTCTAATTCGATATTGAATACAGGTGGGTAATCGAAATCTAAGACCTAGAAACACGAGGAAAGCAGCACCTGCAGATGAGTAAAGGAAAGTTTCTTCAACGTCCCGTGGCGTGGAGAGAGACTTACAATTTCAATCACCGCCGATTTGAAGATGATAGAGTTGTTGGGTCCATAGGTTGGTGGGAACGGTACGGTGTTAGCACATATTGCATGGTGGAGAGCATGTAGTAAGTACTGACATCAGGGGTAATTTCTCCTGTGGATGCCTTTGTGCACACCTTCAGATATGTCTTCCATGGGCTTGAACCTATTTCTTTGAAGGATCTGCACATTTGAACCCTCATACGATCTACTGTGATTGAACTCAGAGGAGGTCAGATGAGGGTTTAACTGTGCAGATGTAAGAAGATGCATGCTTGTCTGAAGGAGGTCTTTTGTTGAAGCTCCGCGCTGGATGTAGTATCACGAGCTGAGTGGATCGAGAGTAAATGGCTAGCTCCGACTTCTGTAATTCGGTTCTGTCTGTTCAGGATCATCGTCGAAACAAACCGCTCTGAAACAGCGATAGAGTGCAAACAGGACCACAACAATACACAGATCAAAATAAACTTTCAGTTATCAAGGGTACATATGGTTCTTTGTCAGGAGAAGACGTGTTCAGTGATCTAGATCGCACTTATTCATTTTACAATGTTCATGTTGGAACTATGCCAGCCTTTTGTCATTTAAAATCTGACGATGAGTTGTTTCAATTTTGTTGTCAGCCACTTATTCAGAAATGAAGAGCAACACATGTAGAGGTATCCGCCCAATTAATGTTCTTACTTTCAGACTTTGAGACGCGGTCAAGAGATGCCAGTAAGGATTCTGTCTATGGAGGACCTCTTCTTTAGTAAGAAAAGGTCCTCAAGCTGGTTGGTAAGTACAAGTATAGTACAATCTAAATTCTGACTATGCGTTATGCTGCAAAGGACAAACATTCACAAGGTTGTAATTGTTCAATTTGGCTTCCAGCCAGATTGAACAATTACATAAGAATGTATGTAAAGAATGTATCCCAGGCTCATGATACCTTCCCAAGAATTAGCTAGGATATTGGGCTTCGGATATTGACCAACAAAGCTTAATCTTCCGGTTTTGCTCCATTCTGGCTTTGTTTCGTATCAAGTTGTGGTACAGCAAGCATCGTATAGAGGATGACAGGTCATTCAACCTCCTTATTATGGGGATATTTCAACCAAAGAAGCTATCAGAATGAATGACCGAATAAGTTATTTGTGGTGAGTCTATATACAGGCCTAGGTCCTTCGACCGTGGGCGTGGACCAACACTATTCATTACAGTCAATCAGTCACTGTACCATATTCATTAACTACATCACCCGAAGTTGTGCCTTCACGGCGCTCAATGACATTATACATGTAGAATCTCTCTCTCAAATATCACCTTCATATCAATTGTAACTTTGGAAATCCTTTTATAATATATATATATATATAGAGAGAGAGTATCTCTAAGGAATGAGTCCGTGGCACATGCAAGCAATTGCAATAAGCATAGGGTTAGAGTCCTCCCATAGGAGGACCTCCGTTACACCATTCAGGAATAGACAATGGCCTTTAGAGGTCCTCCGATAGTATCTCAGGTAAGTGGAGAGGAAAGGTTCTTGATGTGTTGGGTGTGCTTATTGCAACTTCTTGTTAATAAAGACCCAAAGCCTTAGTGCATTGCAAAGTGATTGATATGTGCAGTCAATAAAAAGATGTGAGCATGCTTGGAGAGACAGCAAGTGCTCCTCTTCTCTGTGAGTGTTTCATCTATGAGGAGACACTAAAAATAATGATGTAGGTACTCAAATATCTCAATTGTTAAAGGAACAAAGATATCCAAGGACAGCCGGGGTGTGTAATGGTACTCCTTGCCTCTAGAGGCAATGGTTGTTGCTTCTTCCATCTCTACGCCTACCCGTTCCAATGACTCTTGTTGTAGAGGGCTTGCCACCACCACGTCATACAAGGTGCAACTACCATCCATAAAACTAACAGTATTTGCTTGCATTAGATGGATAGATTGTCTTGGTAGGTTCAACTATTGCTCAATCTGAACATGGGCTCGTGTTGTTGTAAGATCTAAGCTATTGTATCACAAATTGCATCATGGACTATGGTGTGCTCTCCACCTACTACACATCATAAAAAAAGTGTATCCCTTGCATGTCATATGAGGAACCACATGCGCATTGGTCTAGAAGCCCTATGAGAGCTGGATGCAGTAGACCCCAGCCCCGATCAGAATATTGTGGTAAAGCCCTAAGAAGTAAATCCAAAGTAGTCAATCAAGGGTGAAGCCTAGAGCCGTGCTCTAGAGACTTCCCCTTACAAGAGAGGATCCTAGCTCTATTAGGTATAGGGGCATCAATGAGAATGCTTGTAAGTGTGGGAGTTTGTATATGCTCATTGAAATCCACTTGAAACTTCCTAGACTCTAAGGATAAAAAGTCAATAAATTTGGGAAGTGACATGCGTGCAAGGCCTAGCAATAAGTCATGAGCCAAACAAAGATACAACAAGAAGGCATAAGTGCATGAATCCACTATCATGATAGGTTCCAACAAAAAAAGACATCCCTTATGTAATAAACTCCTCACTAAACAAAGGACCACTAGGACCCATGCTCCAATATGTATTGTTGGTGCTTTAGCCGCTTGTTGTATGAAGCTGCATCTACTCATGACTATAGGAAGAGCTATCTATTGAGAGAGGTGGGAGCATGTATGACTCATCTGAGAGAGGTGGGAGCATGCATGACCCTAAGAGAGTGGAGAAAGTGTGTCAGATGGTGCTGTCAAACATCCAAAAGTGTGGCAACAATATCTCTTAAGGTGGGAAAGTTCATGCCAAATATGAGGCCCTTGTTAAGTAACACTATGAAAGAATGAAAAGGCTACTTAGTATTCTGCAATTGGCGGAGGAGGTGCATATGTGCTGTGGCCTAGACTATGGTGTCCAAGATCAATGCAATACAAAATCCTCCTATCCTAGAGGAGAGCCCAAAACTCTCAAACCACCTGTGGGGAATTGGAACCTTGATGGGAAGTTAAAAGATGTGAGGATTGTGCATGGGCTCCAAACTTGCATTTGCAAGTTTGGACTCATAAACCCAAGGCCTCCAAGCTGAATGTGAAAGCAAAGACCATTCAAACTATACCCTTTAAAGGCCCACGATATAAGTGTCATTCAAGAGGAATAGGAATAGACAAGATAAATAATCTATTTTCACCTATCATAAATTTGTGTAATGTGCTACGGCAAAGAAAGGCCTCCTTAGAGGATTCCTTGCCATGTGCACTCAATTTATGTCAATTGTGAAAATTTCCAATAGCAATATTGTGCATATTCAATAGAGTTGTATCTATACCATAGAAACTATAAAAAAGGGATCAAGGAAAGGATCTAATCTCTAGTTGAGCAAAGAACATGGAACAGTGCTAGACAAGAAATGGTACTTAAGGCATTGGAGATGGCAACTTGGACCACCATCCAATCCAGATAAATATCCAAGGATGTTCAAATGCACATAATAACCATCTTGCATCCTCTTGGAGTAGTCACAACAAACTAATGAGGAGACAAAAAGACCTTCATAGTTGTAAGCAAATAGTACAAGAAACCAACCACAAAAGAACTTCTCTAGTAGCAATGAGGATGATGATAATGAGGATAATGAGGCACATTCTTGAGGTCTCCTCAAAGAGCTAGGAGACAAGGAGCACCAAAGAGACAAGCTGTTTGGCAAATGACCCAAAGCAATATAGTGACAAAAAGCAAAGAAAAGGGAAGACTAGAATTTGTAGTATTTGGGTGGAGGCAATCTTAAGATGTCCAAAGACCAGCCCGGAACCACCTGCTAAGAAAAATAGACAGTGGAGTAGGGCATGGGAAAATAAGGACTTTATCATTGTAACTCCTCATCTGGTTCTGGTTGATAATCATTGAGGAAAGAAAGAAGATCCCAACATGTTTTAACTTCTTTTCTAGTTGATAATCATGGAGGAAAGAAAGAAGGTCCTCAGTAGTAGTTGGTAGAGGGAGGATCTATAAAGAAGATAATGTATATGAGGAGAAGAGCGCTAACCAAGAGGATGAGAGTGTTTGAGTTGCTTGTTTATAGTCACCTACTTGACCCAACAGTAAGGAGCAACAAAAGTCATGGTGCTTTAGAGGTAAGGCATGAAGCTATGGAGATAATTTGATCAGAACAGTGTAATTTAGACACTCACATTTAACCCGTATCTTACTCTCCCAAGGCTCTAACATGAAATATACATATAAAGACGGACTGTAGACTAATTCAAGACACTTTTCATAGCACGTGGGATATGGAAGTTTGGATAAAATCTTAGTCTAATGGGCCATCCAACCGTCCAATTTTCAATAAATACGACCTGCCATGACCGACCACGTATCAGATGTGAGAAGGGCATTGATCTTCCACAACTCTCACAAGTAAGCGACAATCGTTGTATTTTTTTTCCACGGTCTCTAATCTCAAACCCTCCTAATAATCACCCCGTCGCGATCAACAGCTTCTAATAGACGTAATACAATTGAAGTCCCTAATCGCATGTCCAAATCAATGGTCCCTAACCGCTCAGAAGTCTGCTAACTCAAATTCGAGCTCAAATTAAAAAGCTCAGAATGCTAGAGCAGTATCGTCTCGATAGCAAGGTATATAGGAGCTTGGAGATAGCTCCGGTTCTTTGTGCCAGAAGACCCTCCACTCCGCGTATTTTGTTGACTAGCGGATACACAATGAAAGTGAATCTCGCAAATCTCAAATGCTCACAGTTAGTTGCTCAAGTCCATCAGTCAGTATTCATACTGTCTGATTAATTGCAAATATCTATCTGTTTACTGAAAATGACTTCCTCCGGTCCAGAATCCAGTTTCAATTATCCATCGTGAGAATTCAAATATACATTTGTTAAATTCATATAGTCGTACATGAAAAGCGAACAGTTATCTCTCCGAACAAGAAGATGGTTATGTTATCTCTCCAAACATTTTGCTAATTAAAATTCTATAAGATTTGGCAAGAGAAGTTTGACAACTTTGAGTTCCCATGAAAAAGTGCAGTTGCAAAGTGTGATTTTTGTACTTCTCCTAAGGATAGGTTAATAAAGGAGAGTGAGAAGTATCCCTCCTTTTAAATGGAGAATTGCCCGGTGAACAACTTGGTAGCATCTCATGCTAGTGCCAATAAAATACTTCTATACTATAAAAACTATGTCAAGTATCTTTGCAACCTATGTTAACACATTGGTCTATGGTGTAATCTTTGCTATAATCAAGTGAGAATGTTGAAAAGGTACTTGCTAAGATATAGGATAATCATCACAGTAAATAGCTCCAAAATTTGGCCAAAAACCAAGCTATGGTATTGAGTACAAATATCTTTGGATATTCAGTCTTCACAAACTTTACTTGTTTGAGGTCTAAAAGGAAGACGTATAAATCCAAGAGTTGCATGAGAGAAACAATAGAGGACATGAGATAAGACTTACATTCAAGTCCTCAGAATTAGACCTTGTGACATCATAGTTATGCTATGGATAGATATTCAAGCCCATTTACACTTAAGAGTCAACCAATACGAAGATTGGAAATTCTAATAATGTGTCAGTTAAATGCAAAGTATTTAGAAGAAAACTGTAAAGATAATCTACCTCCAAAATTGAAATAAATACACGAGTTGAACAATGGTAATCTAATTGCAAATGTGGACAAAAGGAACAAGGGAAGAGAACAATGCGTCCCAATATGATATTTATATAGCCGTTAGGAATCAGATATGTGAATGTGTCAAAGGTATAAGTCTATAAGGATAAAATCAATAGGCAAGGCTGTTGATATTTTAGATAAAGGAATTGAAGAAGAAAAGTGCAAACAAAAGATATTTCGACGAAAGAGGTTGCCAATACAATGGCTGTTGAATTTCTCAACAAAGATAAAGAACAACGTGCTCTCAAGTCTAGAGAGTGCATCAAACTTATCTCTATTCTTATACCAAATATGAAATTTTAGATGCTTAATTAATATTTTTCTTTCTTCTTCTCCTTCTAGCTACTTATTTTTTGTGCATTATTTATTTTACTCAGTTTCTAAGTTAGTATTCAACCATTTGAAATGTCATATATTAGTAGATAAGTATGGTGATGTTTTGAGACTATGAATATTGTTTAATGTTTCATTATCTTCTAATTTCCATATATTTTTGGTATATGGTGAGTATTTCAATTTACTTTTGGTAGTCCTTCGTTTCATAATATATGTAGTACAATAAAAATATATTAGGATTCAAAATGAATTGTAAATCATAGAATACTAGACATAAAGAAAAGTAAAAAAAATAATATATATATATAATTCTTATTATACCAATTTCCCAAATGTCAAATTCTCAATTCTACAACCTAAATATTCAAAATCATAAATTCAAGTGTTTATGTGTCAATGAGGAAAGAGATAGTCTATTTCTGGAGAGTAGGTTCATATGCAGTTCATAAAGTGCATGAATGAGAGAGAGCTTGATAATGTGATCCAGTTGCTTATCTTTGATCCAGTATAATTTGGATGATGCTGCATCTTTGTAGCAATCTATACCGTTAGGAACGACTACGAATTCTTTCTACTGTCACAAACTGCTCTAATTTCTCCTGCGGACCCCGTGAGGACACGCGAATTGCCGAGATTGATCATGGATTGGGCGAACGCTGCGAAGAAAGCATTCTGGTCTTGCGCAAAGGTGTCAACCAAATGCTTTGTACTGGGATGATCCCAAAGAAGCTGATCAGAGGCCAGGAGGCCTTCTTTGAGTTGTAGATTGAAGAAATACCCGTTGTCGAAAACTTCGATGCTGGAAATATCCATACCTTGAACAGTGTTCACGTCGTAGTCTTTAGGACATACGTGCTTTAAGTCATCGGCCAACGTAAAATCTAAAGATGGATCCACAGGTGAGGTTTTGTTAAAATAATAAAGTCTGTCTACGAAAGACTCACAGTGAGCAAATCCTATCGTATGAGATCCTGATAGCACAACCAAGTCACGCTGTGTTAGACCCATGGTTGCAAATTTTGCTACAAGCTGGGTCATATTCATAGTCTCCGTAGGTAGTTGAGCGACTGCATCGTTGTATTTGGAAATTCTGCTGTCTTTACGGCCCAACAGGGTTTGATACACAGGTCCCCCTGTCAACTCAACTGCGAATTGTGCTGAAATTGCAAGTATGTCTGCACACGAAACTACTCCTGGACAATTTTCCTCGGCGACGGATTTCAGAAAGTCGATAGCCTCAAACCCGAAGAGAGTAAGGTTTGGGGGTGCTTCCCTCTCGGGTCTGCCCCTGGTACCCGTAGAGAGTAGAATACCTCCATCGGCTCCATTCACCATTGCGTCGTGGGCAAATAGACGAAGAACAGCAGGCATGTTAACAGGGTCATTTTCTTGAGTTATGACCATCGCCTCCTTCATGAGGTCCATCAAGTCTGGACAAGTGTCTGCGTAGAAGTCTGCTCTTAAGACCGAATGAACTGGGGCTACCGCGAACATGACCAGCATCGCGTAACGAAGTACGAGTCCAGGCATTTCGACTATGCAGGACCTTCTCATGTGGAGAACTTGGAGAAATTCAGAAAGCCTAAATTATGGGACTAGATGAAGATCTGCATATGCATGAAAATGGAGGAGGAAATCTTCGCATGTTCTGAAGTTGCTCTAAGAATTGTGATATGAGTACCAAGTCTACTACCTGCAGGTCTACATGTATGTTTATAGAAGCTGTACCATTACACATTTATAAAGATCCGATACCAACGGACTATCGAAGGAGCTCAAGCTAGCTTAGTACTATGTCATAGTCCAACTTGCTGATTTTGCATCTGTCCCAGAGCCTGTTAAGCTGTAAAGGGCAAAGAGAACGAACCATGACTGCACTAAAAGATAACAGACTTGAAAAAGCTAATAATATTATGCGTTTCACATGCAAAATCGTAGGAACGTGCCCATAAGGCCAATCACGACGTACTTTTTCGAACATTTGTTCCGAGACTTCATGTTCCGAAAGCAAATTAAGATTCACTAATTCACTCAAGTTGAGAGCTGGTGTCTCACCGTATGCTGCTCAATGCCTGGATATTTATCAATTGGGCAATGTGAGGATCTACGAGACGGACGTTCGAAGAGTTTCTCAATGCCAGTTTTGTCTTCTACTTTTGAGCCACTCCGCACGTAGTAGTAACTTGATAAGCAACACTTGAGAAAGATGGCCATAGGATTCGTTTATACAAATCAAAGCAGTTATGGACAATCATCAGCAGTTGACTGCATCGACTCCGCTAAATGAATCTTCAGAATTATCTTTTCTGAGTAATTTGTACTGTTCGAGGTCAGGTTGACTATAATGTCATGGAACTCAAATCTATTCTAGTTCATGCCACGAAACATGTTAGTCTCTCCTTTTTCACTCCGTTGTCTAGGTCCACCTAGACATAACATGGTGAAGGTAAAGACATCTATCTCCACAGATTAGTCTAGTTTGTATTAGGACACTGTCAGGATAAGTCAGTCTAATTCCTTTTACCTCAGTGAATCGTGACAATAATAGACAAGAAGGGAGATGAATATTAGAATTCCATTAGATTATCAATCTTAATCAGAACTATCCAAAATTAGCTTTTAAAAATGATTAAATTCTAAATAGGCATGAAGTAGCACCAAGTAAACGACAATCATCAGACGTAATAAAGGGTTATCCCAACATGAATGATAAAGTAGTTTCACTTGCTATAATTTTGGAATTGACCCGGCAAACTAGTTCTCAAACACAGTTTGAGTACAATAAAATCTGACAAGCAAATGGAAGATCTCAAAACTATCTCTAGATCTGTATGAACTTGAACCTAAATAAAGCGTTAAACTTCTTGATGGATCATATTAAATCAAGAAAATTAACTAATGTTTGATGGTCATTAGTTAAATTTTCTTTTGTTTATGATTCTTGATGCCTCCTTCTATTATCCGTACTAAATATGAGTTAAGTCAATTAAGATTACCAATTAGAAAGGACCATGATTTAACTAATCTTTATCAAAGAAGCGCAAGAAGATTCAATATTTAAGATTTGATTATGCAACCACTTTTTAATACTAAATCATTCAAACATGATAAAATTTGATCATTTAAATTCTAGATAGATGCTAACCACAAGTATTAAAGAACCTTGCTAACTATCATTTAGAATACTATAAATTACCTTCCTCTAAGCTAATAGCCCTATTAACTTTAGAATGTGTAGCTCCAACAAGGCTAGCTGATGCTGATGCAGAGTGGAGGTTCCAACATCTTCAACAATTTAACAAGACTACTGAGCCAAAAGTAGTTCTAGTAAGCGTTGTTGAAGCTATAGCTAGCCAACCATTTAATGCTAACCAATATTAAATGGTTAGTCCCATTTTAGTATTAGGACTAACCATTGAATAAGAGAGATATAAATATAAATATATTTATATAATAAAAAATTGTACTTGTTTAGAATGATTTTTCTTACAAGTTAGCAATAACAGAATAGATTCTATTATGTTTCAAGAGTCTTACTTTAAAATGAATTTTATATCTAAGTGGAAATAATTAATTATCATTTGTAGCATCATTATATAATTTTTTAACACAAAGATACATGCCATTCAATGTGCTAAAATAAAAAAGAAACCCAAGTTCTACTTGCTTTTTCCCTTCATTATGAAAGTACATTGGATTTTACATGTAAGCTATTTACAATAGAAATTGATCTAATTAAAACTAAACTATTCCATTATGTCACCAACAGCATTAAGGGCTTACTCTTGTATCTCTATATCCTACTCCTTGCCATCTATAATAGATGCTAGCAAATCTCTAACTTGGACAGTCAACCAAAAATGATTCAATGATTCTCCCTTTACACATACAACTTTAGTGATAGTATACAAGGTAGTTACAACTTGCATCTTACTATCTAATCTAGGTTCTCTTGAACCTAGTCTTGTTAGTTACTTCAATTGTAAGTAAAGGAAAGTTTTGGCTAATAGCCCCATCTAAACATAATTATTGGATGGAATGATATTCCATCCAACTCGGTGGTGTTTAGTTTCATAATTTAAAAACCATTCTAATACTAGCTCATTGTTTGCCTGCCTTGTGCATCTTACAAGACTTTTGTTTTCAATGTTTCTACATGACTTGCAATTTCAGATGATCTAGTCATTCTTGTCTTGCTTGTTAGCTTGTAAATTCCACAATGCAATTACTTCTCTACATTTGTTACTTATCTATTACAGATTACATGATGCATATTAGTTGTATACATGTGTTTCTCTTAAAATTTTCTATTATATCTACCTCAAAGAATATGATAGTGTGAAAGGTGTACTAGGAAAATTGTGTCCCATGCAAGAATGGAGATATCATCCATATTAATGCAAGTTTGTAGACACATATCCATATAATAAGAGATATCAAAGATGAAAGTGTGCAAGTATGAAGACAAACATCTGTGCAAGTGATAGGCATATGGTTTAAGTATTGCCTATTGATATAAGTACTAGTTATTAGTATAATGTGTGACTAGGAAGTGTAGTGAACGGTTCTATGTTGTGGTTTGCTTAGTAAGTGAAATAGTTGTAGTATATACTTCACTTTTTGTTGTATATGATGCATGTGATCCTACAATGGATCAAATACCATATGAGCAATTCATGTGCATTCAAGTGATTGGTCACATGGATTACACTCTTGTCCACATCCAAGGTTATATAGATAGTGGAACCTTGGAAAGAGTGGGTGGTTTTAGGTTAATGAGTAGGAGCAGAATGTAGAAGTGTGAGTTGTCCCAAAGTTGTAGTATTGTGTGGGAGTGAGTGCAGCAAAGAGAGAGTTGGATGGAGAAATGTTGTACACTAGTAATCTACCTTACTCAAATCCTTTTCTCATCAGGCTTTAGATTATGCATGGTGGTTACTTTTGTGCTCGGATGGTAATGCAATTTGGGACTACATTTATAGCATTGGTGATGGAGAACCTAGATCCTATTATCCTCCTTGTGTTTACTTATAAATAGGTTTAGGACTTCATTATTTACGTCATTTTATAGAAGGAGAAGGATAAAATTATAGCTCAAGTCCTTAAAGTGGAGTTTGGAGGTATATGTGTCAAAATGAGGAGTTGCTAAGTGTCAAAAGTGCAAGAGTTTGGATCCAAACATGTTGAACAATGTTTAAGAGAATTTGAGAATGCCATTTGGAGTAAAAGGACTACGATTGGAGAGAAGAGTAGATAAGCTAAGGTGTGAAAACCAAAAACACACAATTGAGCAATTTTTGAATAAGATATGATCAATTAAGCAAGGGAGAGTCTAATTCATACCCAAGTGCACAATTTCAATGATTTCAAGAGTTTTGTGATAGCATTTGATGATCTATTAATTGAGACTGGATATAAGACAATCTTTTGATTATGTTGAGTCCAAAAAATACTACTTTTGAGTTGAACTCAAATATGATATGACCAATTGAAGTTGGAGTACTGGAAATCAAGGTGATAAGGGTTGATGTTATAATCAGGTTTGGGGTTTTGGTTTGAATCTGCCTATGAAAACTTCAGATATTGTTGGTGACTTGGCCTTATATCTTTGTGTGAAAGTCTCATGTGAATTACTATGACAACCCAAATGTCAATGTACTAATAGTATAATTGGTACAAATAGGCTGTTCCCATGAGGATACAATTAGAAAATGGCTAAACTAAAGAAAAAGTGGCACATTATCATATTTTGTCTATTGCTATGTCTTTAACTTCTTAGGAAGGAACTATTCCTATAAGAGGGTAATGCCACACACAATGGCATACTATAGAAAACTAGAACAATAAAATCAATTCCACCAAAAATATACTACCAATGGTGCTCCTAAAGATGATAGATATTTTGATGGTCAAAAACCTCAATGTTCTCTCCTTTGTAGTTACCTATGTTATGCATACTATAATGCTAATGAGAACATTCTACTCTTCCTAGAAGGCATTCCCATTGCAATACTATAGGTTCATGACTTGCTTGAGTTTTTGTGATAGGTGGTACTTTACAATACTCACAGCCTTCATGACTACTCAACATATTGCCCTGATTCTTTGGAACCCTTGAGGATCCAACACCCCATTCAAGCTTGAATGCCCTCCCACATTCTAGCACTTGCATTCTTACTTTGAGTTCCTCAACACTACTTGATCAAGCCATCACAAAACATATATAACACTAACATTCATACACTCAAGATCTTGGAGGTCCTCATGCATCTTTGTCAAGACAAAACACAATTTGCATACACATAAGAAAATAGGCTAAGCATGCACAAACTGGACAAAAAGGTGTGATTTGGAATTTTGGGACTGAATTTATATTATTTCAAGGTGATTCCACTCATACCTCCTACTACAAAAAGATGGGCCACATCCATGGCTATGAAATGCCCAATCCTAGGATTAACTTTAAACTAGTTAAGATTAACCCTAATGTACCTACCTTATCATTCTAATTAAATGTTGTGATGGTATGACCTGCAAGAGATGCATTATTGTACACTCTAATCATATGACTCCAACTAGTCATCACAAGAATGGTCTCAATGACATGGCACTACAAAAATGTCCTACTGTACATCAATGATGCAAATTATTGCACAAATGTTCTACAAAAACATATGACTTGGGAGTGGTACACACTCTGATATTGATCCAACCTTCATAACATCCCACTTTGATGGTCTTCCACCCCGATGATATCTAACTCTGATGATATCTCACCACAATGATGTCTCATCACAATGATGCTTGACTTTGATGGTCTCCCACCATGATGATGTTGGACTCCAATGTTGTGGCTTGCTATACATATGTACATTTCTATAGTTGATATAGTTGGCCTTAATCATGGTCAATTCCTCAATGCACATTTTTTTAGGCTTGTTTGTCCTTGGTACTTTAGAGACGGAGAACCTCAATTATTATTTAAGGGATGCTACCTCCTCAACCCTAGTACTCAACTATCCCTCATGCTTCTTCTTCATCTCTTCAACACAATGCTTGGACCTCTTCTTGATGGTTAATAAGTTTGTATCCAATTGGCAAATCCACTATCATGATCTAGCCATCTCTTCCTTCATTACGGCAATTTTTTCCTCCTCCTTGGTGCTCAATTTTTCCTTTGGGACCTCCTTGTAATCTAAAAGTGCTTGCTCTTGCTAAGACATACTTGTCTTCAAAATCATGACCTTGGCCTTGGTACTATGCAACTTCTCTTTGTATTTCTCCAATAGGGCATCACTATCCTTCTTCTAGACCTTGTAGTCCTTGGAAAAAAATTTAGACTCCTCTTTCTTGATCCACAATTCTACTTCCTTAGCTAGAAGTGCTATCTTCAACTTGTGGACCCTAGGGGCAATGGCGCTTGGGATCCCTTCTCTTCTTACTAGTCTTTCCTTGTATTAGTATTGACAACCCCTCCCCTTGGATATCACGAGCTGCTCCTTGAGTTATGTGAGCTCTTGAGTTGTCTCCTTGGCTCAAATGTTGCTCATGATATTGGCAATGTCCTTGAACCTCAATGAGTTGACACTCTAGCCTTGCAAGATTAGCTTGTACCTTGGCCAACTCCTTCCATGCTCCCAACTTTTCCCAAATGGCATTTTGGATGTGATAGTGTAGATATTATATCATCCTCCTATAGTCTATCACCATAAGGTCTATCTCTTGGTAAGCAAGAAGCAATTCTTCCATGGTCTTGTAATTTTCCAAGGCAAGAGAAACCCCAAGAGAGAGAAAATACAAAGCTTCAGCTCTCAATACTCCACTACCCCAAAGGAGCACCTTGTCTTTATTACATAGCAAAGAGGATCTCCTCAAAGGAAGCACCACCCTTGGATCAGATACATGGATTGGTGATATGTCAGCAAGCTCTATCCTTAGATAAGTTGCATGGATGGGTGGTATGTAGGTCCTTGTCCTATTTGGTTGGTAAAACAAGTTTGACCAAATGGAGGAATCTCAGAATCTCATGGGTGAGACACCATTGGAAAGCTCTTGACAAGAAAAATGGGGGAGAAGGCTACTCTTGAAACCCATTGGGAGAGAACACATCTATTTTTGAGGCCTAATTCATCTATTCAGGCCTCCAAAATTGGCTATGAAGTTTTCAAGGTGGTTTAAACTCCTACACTATTGGTGGAAGTACTCTTTTGGTAACTCTTCTATCTAATCTACTTAGTCCATCATATATAACATCTTTCTAGATATTACCAAGCCAATTTTCACCTCTAGATAATATGTCTAGCTAATAATATTATAGGTCTTCAAAATTAATCCTAACACATGAATTGTAACACCCGTTGATGCATGTAAGCTCTATAGGGGTATTAAATTTGATATTGTAAGTAGTGGAGAAATATTATCAGAGAGTTTAGCTAAGTGTCTAAATTAGTCATGATTAGCTAGAGTTAGTCTTAGCTACAACAAAGGTGACCCTGTTCTAGAGGAAGTGAAAAAAATAAGCATCAATATTTTGTCTTCTAGTGTATTGACTTGGAATTATTCCAAATTATTTGACTTTAATGAAAGAGTTGAAAAATCTTGGCCCACAAGCCTTGTTGATGCAAACTTTTCTATAGTCCAAGGATAGCCCATGTGAAGGAAAACTTGTCTTAGTTAGTAGGTGAGGATAAGACCACCTACTCATAAGATTATTCACATGTGCTTGAATATCCTTTAAACTTTTATCCTTTATTTGACTGGAGTTACCTTAATAACTTGAGTTCCTTTGGTAGTTAGTAACTTTGGTGTGTAAATTTTTCATAAGCATATAAGGTAGGGGTGAGGAGGTAATGATCATCCTTTCATTTGCAACTATTTCTCTCTCATTGGATTCTCTAGTGAGCAATGTCTTGAGTCTTGGGAGTGCCTTGGAGGAGTGTGATGGAGTTGGGGCTCCTTGCCTTCTTAATCCATGGTGTGCTACCTTAATAGCCATCAAAGGTTCATCTTGAGTGAGAGATAGGCCAGCTCATGGAACAACCCACGTCAACAACAGTAGATAGTTTATCACAGGTTTTGTATATCCTCTTGAACTTAATCTTAAACAAGTTTCCTATTCTTATGGGACCTGTTCTTCTTCTTGTCTATGTTGATGATCTTGAATTGTTGTTGGGATCACCAGAGTGCTCTCTACTTCTAGCACAGTTTGGGAACCTAATACTACTCCCTTCCTTTCATTTACTCATTTGCCCACCATTGCTTTGGTAGCCACTATGGTATTGGTAGTAGTAGTTGGTTTCCATAACAAGTTGTCCAAATACAAGGACACTCTGTTCTTTGTATGCCTATCTTTTTTTGCACTTGAGAGTCTTCTCTTATCTATTGATTTTCCTCTACTCAATTGAGATAACCTCACTTGGGTATCCTTGGCCATTGGTTCCTAGGATGGAGTCATCTTGCATTTTTCTTTAAGTGGCAAGATAGTTGGAACTTGCACTATCTCCACTTCTAATCTTGGTGTCAAAGGAGCATTCTTCCATAATGGAGATATCAAGATATTCTCATCCTTATCCAACACAATCCTCTCTCCTTCTTTGGTATCTCCGGCTCCACCATTTCTTTGGTGGTGGATTTTACTTCCATGCTTTGCTTGTCCTCACCTTCCTCCCTATTAGAGGATAATTCTATCCTAGAGAAGGAGGTTGCTTGCTTCAAAAGTGATTGTGTCTTGTGGTTGGGATTGTTCTTCCTCCATATCCTATGGCATTGGCATTGCATTGGAAGTACCTTGTAACTCTTGGTCATCTACCACTTCACTTCTCAATCTTGATTCTTCCTCTAATAGGTATCACTCTCATCCAAAGAGTTCACAACCTGGAGATTAGGCTTTTCTGTCTTTGTGGTCTGTATTGGCACTATGGCCATCTTCCTCTTATTGGTGCTTGCCTTAATAGTCTTGGCTATCTTTACCCACTTTTTTGTCTTAGGGTACTTGATTAATGCCTCCTTATACTTCTTTGATGATACCTTGACGGATAATAGTATCTTGGGAAGAGCTCATTCTCTTCCTTCCATATCAACTTCATCCCAATGTAAAAATGCAAAACAAATGGTGAGAAAAAAGTGTTTCCTCCCTTTTTCTACAATTTCTCAATCAGTTTATGGGTTTTATGGTAAAAGATTTTTGCCCAATCCACAACTCTCCCTTCATGTAATAGTTTGAAGAAGGTGGCCTGCCCATTGTTGACATAAGTTGTTTGTGTCAACTTGAAGATCTTCATGAGCAAGGTCACCAAGGTGCACTTGATAGGATTGTTATACCCATTCACCTTCCAACCATCCCCTATCTTTTTGGATTTTAATGAGGCATTAAATTTCCTTGTCATGCCTTTTGTTGCTTGGGGCTACTCCTAGTTGAGGTACATTGCTCCAAGCGGTGAATTGGACCGGAGAACTTTCTACCAATACTCTTTGGTCTAGGCAAACACTTGCCATGTAAGTCGGTATAATTTAGATTCTTCTTCTCCTTGATCTCCAATATCATCAAGAGATAAGTAAAGTTGCATATCCACAATAAGAACCATATAAAATTTGAGATACTTGGCATAATACTAATGCACCCATTTCTCTACTCTTGGAGAGCGTAAGGCAAATCTTGTAGTTGTCTTCTATTTTTTGGTGACATTATATTGCCTAGCATTTCAAATTCAAATTTTTCTCACCAATTTACCTTCACATTCTTGGTCCCAATCACCCTCTCACACAATCTCTTGTGCTAACTTGAAAATTTCTACTTCACCGTTGTGCAAGTTTGTTCTAATGTGAATTTGCAAACTCTAACTTTATTGAATCTTAGTGGCAGCATGAATTGAATTTACTAAACCGTACTTCTTCCCAAGGTGGGGTACTTATACTTGTTAATGACTCATTTCAAAATTTTAATAGGCATTAGTGGTGAAACGTCATTGTTCTCACAAGCATGAAGCGTCACAAGGACTGTGGTTACCAAAATCAGTTCTTTGTCTTGCATGGCAATTTCTTGCTTGTGTGAATGTCAATATGGATGACTGATTGCCAATGGCTGATGTGTTGCCCATGCTCATGATTTTTTTAGTCCCACTCCAATAGTGTCACCGTAGTCCTACTCCGATGGTGTGATGACTTTGACAATCACTCCATTTGGTCATTGGATACATATTTATAATGTTGTCCTAATAGTTGAGGTACAAGCTGTAAATCCTATCTATCAACACTATTCTAATACTTAAAAAAGTGCTAAGAAAAGAAAAGAAAAGAAAAGAAAAGAGGTTTGCATAAGGAGATGTAAGAAATCTTACCATAATTAATCAATAGAAAACTCAAGGTCTTAGATCAAATATACCTATGTATATTGAGCTCAAAAGTTAGTCCAGCTTGGGAATTGATCCATATCTAGAGATTTAGTTTGGATTCAAATGTCAAACTTCACATAGGTTTAGATAGGAGTATAAATAAGTATTATATAAAATCTTGTTAACTCAAGATTTATAAGTAGTGAGATCTAATGCAACAAACTCTAGTGAAATACTATCATAAGCTTTGAAGAGTTATTCTATCTCCAACTACAATTGAATGTCGATTCTCCCATTTGAATTCATGATTGAAAGGATGATAGCTTGTTGGAATGTTTCTTAGTGTTTTCATGAATCATTGTACCAAAATGCTAACAAAAAGTGGTGCAAGAATCAAGATTGGAGCTTGGTTTAGAGTTTCCAAATTAGGGTTTGAATTACAAAAGTAGTCCAAGTTTGAGACCTTATCAATAGAGCTAGAGTTGTAGGATTGAGGCTAGGTTTATATCTTGTGGGCTTTCCATTGTCATGTAGAACATTTAAATCCGAGCTATAGAGAAGTAGTTATACTAGTTGGAAACTCAACAACATTTTCCCACCAAAAAGTGTACAATTTCCCTATTTGGAGTACAGGTTGGAAGAAAATCTTGGAGAAAAGATAAAGAGCATCTCTTGAACAGAGCAAGGAGAGTCTAAAGTGCATTTTTACTAGAAGCATAGAGAGTTATTGTTAAGTTGCTTGTGTTTGGATCCTCTCCATACGTTGCATGCTTGATTGTATGATCAAATGGTTTGAATTGTTGTGTGTGCATTGTGCTTAGATTCATTCCCTTTAGGTCTATTGTTTGTTTCTCTTTGACAGTGCTAGAAGTGATGACAAACAAACATTGAGTTGATGTTGAAACGATAGATTAGGTTATCCATTTCCCTCCTACTCAATAACAGGAATGGTGGAAATAGGCATGGACGGTTTTGGCAGTTGGGAAGACAAGTGGGACTAAATTATAAGTGAGAAGTCAACATACAACCTCTATGTCCACAAGATCCACAAATAAGCACTCATTGTGTCCTTAGAGAGAAAATAAAGTATGACAATAGAAGGCAAATATTGTGAACAAAAGGCTAACAATTGAGGAATGGAAGTCCAACTGGTGATTGTGAGTAGAAGGCAATGGATGCTTGTAATGGTGTCAAAACTGAATAATAACAAGAATGGTTAAGGAATTGAGCAATAACAAGAATGATTAAGTAATAAAAGTACATGTAGTGAAAGGTGGAATGTGTGATTGGGAAACAAGTAATAACAAGAATGGTAGTAAAGGAAATGAGTTTTAAAAAGAATGGTAAAGTAATAGAGGTACACAAGTTAGTATATATTTATATTATATATTTATATGTATATATTTATAGAGGTACACAAGTTAGTATATATTTATACCAATAGCAAATTCACCCACTTCTTAGTCGCACATTCCATATTTCACCTCATGTGTACCTTTATTACTTAACCAGTCTTCTTATAGCTCAATTCCTTGAATAGTCTTGTTAATGGTCAATTCCCAATCACATATTTTACATTACACCTCATTTGTATCTTTATTATGTAAAAGTCCGTATTACTACTCAATTCCTTCACCAATCTTGTTGTTGCACAATTCCAACACCATCATAGTCACACATTGGCCTTTTGTTCACACTCACTCATTAACCTTCTGTTCACAGTCATCCATGCGCCTTCAGTTGATCCCACTTCCCAGTCACACGTTATACCAACAACCAATATGTATACCAATAGAACCAATAGTTATACCAACAGTCCAACAAATTGCACAAATGTTTGTCTTCACACTTACTTACACAAATGCTTGTCTGCACACTTACATCTTTGATATCTCCTATATAATAGAGGTGTGCTTACATACTTGCATGAATATGGATAATTATTTGCATTTTTATATGGTACAAATCTATTGGAATGCTCTTCTCACAATTGTCATATAGCACCTTTCTAGATTGGATACTCTATTGGACATTCTTATCATTTTGTACAAGGGTGAAGTTTTCATGTACCTTTCTCCTTCCACTAGCAATTATATTATAATCATATTGTTAGTTTATCATTGATCCATTGCATACTTCACATAACCCTTAAACCCTAAAAACATGGAATTATTGTAGTGTGAAATACAACTATTATCTTACATGTATTCTTAAAAAATTATCTAGGCAATAATTACACACAACAACTTTCTACACATTTATATAGCAGTGAGCCAATGCTACCTTATCTATAGTAAATCCTCTACGTCTCTTGACAAATGTTATTTGTCCAATCCATATATGTTGTCTTACCAAAATGCAGTTTTTAAACAAAGGAAATCTGTTAGCTAAACTTCTTCTCGGAAAAACCTTACAAAAAATTACAATTATTAGCTTATGGTGAGTAGATGCATTAGAAGAAACAAAAGACCTTAAACTTCAAATTTATATCATTTGTAATATATGATAAATTATATATTATTAAATTTGATCAAATTTACTTAAATTTCTAATCAAAATATCAAAAAGATAGTTTCCTCACTTCGTATAAAATAATAAAAATAATAAATAAATAATGGTATTTTCTATAAGGATTGACTCAATCCAATTTGTACAATGAAAATTTACATTTAACTTGGAAGGAAGGTACTTTTTGCTTTGTGATTCAACAATAAATAATAAAAAATAAAATAGATCTAAATAAAGAAAATGAGTGGATGAATAAAAATATATCCTATTTATCCTTACTATTTCTTCTTTTGAAGCTGCATTGGGTAGAATTCTTATAATACTCTTTAAACATGATCTTACTATTATGCTTCTTATAGTTTTCTTGTATGTGTGAAGTTGGAGTTATTTTATGGATTTACTAAATAATATTGTAAACATAAGTAATTCAAATTTTTAGGTTATTATAATGTAATTTGGTTAGATTCTAACACATAGAAGTAGTCCAATTTCTACATTATTTTTAATGATTTTGCTTTTCTGGAGCTTCAATATTAGTCATTCTTGGGAAAAAGTGGCTCTAAGTTCTTATAAAATATTGTAGACCTACCATTTTGAAATAAAAATCTCAATATTGAAGAGTTTATTGATGATATTAATTTAATAGATGAAGTTTTATATTTGAACTAATTTTGGCTAGATTTGAACCACGTACATGACAATAAACAAAATTGCAATTATTGAGAGAATGCATGCATTTACATACATCTATGCCCAGTATTCTATTCTGTAAGCTCTCTTCAGAAGTCATTCATTTATCCTTATAAAATATTATAATTTTCATTCAGGCTGAAATCAAAAATTATTATCAATTATTTCCTACCTCCATATATTCTGAGTTATTTCTCCATAAGACTTTGAATTTATTTATTTGAGGATTATCAATTCAGATAAGCTTATCCATTTATTTATTTCTATTTAAATATATAGTAGAAAATTTCTAGACTGTTGCACAAGAAAAAGTAGAATTCATTCATTTCATTAGAGTTAATAACAACAGAGTCTAAACTGGATGACCAAAAGTCTAATAAAAAACAATAAAATTTATCGATACATCATTAGTGATATAGGTTCCTTTCGAGGAATATGGGTTAGTTTGGCAATATTTCACTGCAACAGCAATCCTCTCAGTTAAATGCGTTCTGGATAATCTGTCACATTCGTCGAAATAATATAGAAGTTCTCTACATTATCAAATTACCCATTTGCTATAAGTACAAACCAACTCAGAACAATCAGCGTTAACAGTTGAGAATCATCTATAACCCTGAGGGTCTCCCGTGGGACTATAGAATAGCTTCATCGGCTTGGTTTCCTGCAAGTCTTAATGTACAAGAGATATAGAAGAGATACTTATTGTTTATGACAAAGCATAAGCCCCCTCACATTATGAAGTGATGCAAAGTAAGCGAGAAAAAAGGACCTATGAAAAGCTAGCTCGGTAATCAGTAAAGCACTACTACTGAAAAGCAACAGATGAAAAGGACCTATGAAACGCTGGCTCGTTCAGCAGTAAAGCACTGCAACGAGCACCAGGCCGGATTTTATTTGTGCAATCGTGTTGAGTCCGTGTCTTAGAATTGCTCAAAACAAAGCGAGGTCCCACCGCATACAAAATTGAAGCCTATAGTTGATTTGTTCAGACTTGAAACTGCACTCGTGTATTATCTTGAAGATGAGAGTAATCTTTTATGTACAGAGGATCCTCATGAGTTGCACCTTGCCTTCGAGTCATCATCTTGAAACCTAAACCCTACGACTCGGCTGTGGAACGGCTGGTTATTCGCCTTGATGTGAAGAGTTTCTTCATATTGTAAGTTTTGATGATTTCGATGATAGCATGTGACCAGTATGTTGAGACTTTTAGATGTTAGGTGATCTTTTGAGTTCTCTGTCGCGTTGCCAGTGGCATTGCAAAGGTCCTTTGCTGGGACACGATTTCTATTTCAGAGACGACATTCTCTTCTGGCATTGTCTGAGCATGACCACGTCTGCAACACATTCTACTCTCGCTTTTGTCCTGATTGAATCTTCGGAAACAACGTTCCCATCTGTTCCATTTTGTTTCTCCTGATAACGGCTTTGCGCCTCCATGATAATGTTGTTTTGACTTGAGGTTTTCGACTCTACATTGAGCTGTAGTTAGTCCTCGCAACCTGATATTAAGTTACTTAACAATCTTCGTTTGCTGGTCGGTTCCAAACACCAATCTTGACACAACTTCTCTTGACAGAGACTTTCCATGCTTGTTTCTAGTGATATTGATCTAGACACTGCTCTTACACGTTTAATTCGGACTCAAAGAGGTTAGATTGCTACTAGAAACAGTAGTTTGTGGTTGTCTCGCCAGAGCTCATGACTACTTTGAAAACAATCAAAAGCAGGTCATGTCTGACTTGTACCTTCTGTTCGATGATGCTACCCAAAAGAAATTTAAAATTGAGCCCCCTGTAATCCTTAGGCCGCTGTTTATCTAGATGGAGCAAGATCAAACAAATCATGATGATTGGTGTATAACCATACTATATAGGTATATGAGAACAGAAGCTGTTCTGGGAACGGGTTATCCAGAACTCATGAAATGCAAATGATCGATAAGCAATATGTACATGAGAACAGTACTATATGTGTAGCATTTGCGCCCTGTATGTCGGCCGAAAATGGAACAAAGAACTCTTGAGGATTTAAGTGCAAATCTGCAAACAAAATTCATTGGTAGCATTGTGCTACGATCATTCAACATCATCTATATACTCGTCTCGTACTTCTTTATAAGGAGTAGAAAGAATCAACTCACGAGAACCCCAAAACATTTATAGTGACATGCGGTAATCAGCTATGACCAGCCTGTAGGGGTTTACAGCCTGGTCATAGCTCCAAGAAGGTAGAATTTGAGTTAATAGACACAAAATGGAAATCAGCAGCAGGTACCCTAGAGTTTCAAGCCTGCTTCCTCATACACATGCAATGGTAAGCGTGGACTAGCAGTCACCTCTAGAGGATGTTTCTTAGGTACTGTAATCTGTTCGCCGAATGTCTCCTCCATATCCACATCGAGGGGCTTCATACCAGGTGGAAGTCTAAAGTCGCAGGTATGAAGAAGCTGAGCCAGATTGAGCTCTACCAGTATCAAGGCAAAGTTCCTCGCCACGCAAGTTCTTCGACCAGAACCAAAGGGTATAAGCTCAAAATGTAGTCCTTTCTCATTGATAGGGCTATCTAAGAACCTGTCTGGATTGTAATGCAATGGATTTTCCCACACCTTCGGATCTCTACCTATGGCATAAATGTTTATGAATACTCTGGTCCGATTAGGTATGTCGTACCCAGCAATTTTGGTGGCGGCCATTGATTCATGCGGAACTAGAAACGGCAATACTGGATGAAGACGGAAAGTTTCCCTAATCACACACTTGAGATACTTGAGGTTCGGCAGGTCGGCTTCTCTGACCAATCTATCTCTTCCTACCACAGAATCCAGTTCATCCACAGCTTTTTGTCGAATCTCAGGATGACGCATGAGCTCCGTTAACACCCAAGCTTGAATACCAGAGGTGGTTTCAGCTCCTGCAGAAATAAAGTCCTGAAATTCCCAGAGCTTAGTCGAGCTTCAAGTGCTCCATACATAGATATCTTACTTCACAGTCTGCTATTAGAGAAACTTTGTGGGTGCAACAGTATAAGCTTATATGGAAAACCAGAGGAAAATTTGACAGCTTGACCAACAAAACACGAATACTCCAACAAAACAACCCGCACAAGAACTGAAATCGGAGCATACCATTACAAGTGCTTTCAACATATCATCTGAAAAGTCAGCTCCCTTTTCACTTTTCTCGTAACTTTTCTGTAATTTCAGTAGCACATCCAAAAAGGTGTCTTGACAGGTAGCATCTCTGGCCCGGTGTTCCTCCAGCTTCTTATTCAGGAAATCGTCATACCCCCGCGAGACTTTCTTTATTTTGGCCTCTGCGCCCCCCGGATCTACTAGACGCAAGATAGGGATAAAATCCTGTAGCACAAGAGTACCTGCAGCGTAGTGGTCCCTAACCAGACCTCTAAAGATTTCTGATTCGCTCGGAGAGCCAGTAGCTTTTGATCCATAATAAGTCTTGCCAAAGATTATTCGACTGATGTTGTTGAACCCAGATTGATTAAGAACAATATCCACCTTTACGAGCTCTCTGTCTTTGCCTTTCTCAAGAAAATGTTCTACTGTCTTCAAAATTTCCTCTGCACGAATGTCCTGCGAGTGGAGAAAGAATGTAATGAATAGACGTTCCTTACTCATTTGAGCAGCCCCTACTCAAAACTCGTTCCTAGGGGCAAATCGTGGAATGGTAGAGATTTGCTCTACAAACTGTCCAGTCCCTTCCGTGAATTCCATGACAGCCGAAATTTCTTCCGCGCGATAACTTCAGGAACTGAATGAAATTCTCTAAACAAGTAAAATTTCCTTCATTCGTCATATCTAGATCTACAACGCGTTGCTCAGAATGTTCTCTGTTTGCAGATTCCGAGCATTCTGTGCATTCCGTGCACTCCTTCGGACTGAGCCCTAGGATCCCGTAGGACATAAAATGCCTGCATTAATGACTTCATGAAGAGCTCGAAATACCGATAGCTACAAAGGGAGCAGCGATTATGGACTATCAAAACCGCACAGTAAAATGGAGTCAGTAATTATGGAATTGTTGTCTTCATGTTGATTTACGAACACTTTGAATGAGGACTAACCGCGAGATCCTTGATTCGCTTTACGTTGAAAATTTCCACCACGCAAAGTTTTCGAAGAAACCTGGAGAGATCACCCTCACTAAGGATCAGGCTTTGATTGTTGTAAAACATCGCCTTCGATTGCACTCCGTGCGGGCGTCCAGCAAAGAGACCATCTTGTACTTTGAGAAACTCCTCTGCCATTTCAGGCGACGACACAACCACAGCATGAACAATTCCCAACTTCATGTACATAAGTTCTCCGTATTTCTTTGACAGCTCCATCAGCGAATGATGTGGCAGAGAACCGAAATTAGGCAGATTTCCAACCACAGGCCATCTCCGAGGTCCCGGGGGGAGTTTTAATCGAGATCGATTTTGATGAATGGCGCCTATCGCTTGGAAAACCCACACCATAACACCCGCAATCATAACACCGTAAAACCATACTGGATCCACCTTCAGCTGTGATGGCGGGCGATCGCGTCGAACATTCTGATTCAGGAATTCCATGGCTCTTCAATGCTCAGCCTGAATCATACTCTACTGAACCCCTTCTCTACACAAAAACATCCACACATTGAAATTAGATGAAAACTCGAAGATCCTGGTCCATCGATTAGACAATTGGCAGGTCTTTCACATGATCAAGCTAACTTGATGGCAAATACTTCACCCACCTACTGTTGCTATTCCTATTGCAGGGCACTGCAGTAGCAGATGTTAAGCTGAACTCAACTCAGAAATTACAAAGCTGGAAGATCTAATCTGGCACAACGAAACGTAAACTTGCGGGAACCAACAAAGAGTCCAATCGGAGAGGCAAGTCACAAGTCCTCCAGATTCAAAGTCAACGATATGAGATCTTCGACTTCCATCGACGGGAGAACGAGCCATCTTTTACTAGCGGCGGCATTGGTTAGTGCTGACGTGGCCATTGAAGAGAGTTTCATAAAGACATGAACGATACCTATATATTTTAGACTCTATTGGTAGACCCTATTGGGGTTGAGATAAGCCCCAGGTTACCTTTCTTGTCTCTCCCTTGTACGGCTTGATGGGTCTTCCCATCCTTCGGTTTTCCTACGCGGTCGCCTACTTCTTCTCTATATTTTCGATACCCTTTTATCGATACCATGGGGCTTAGCTCCAATTTACCTTCTTTGTCCTTGTACGACTTGATACTATTGGGGTTTACTTTCATTTTAACTTTGTCTTCTCCTTATACGGCTTGATAAGTTTCTTCTCACACACAGTAGCGATTACCATTTCTTGTGTGAAAAGTAGACCTCATAGAACACAAGAAGGATAGAAATCCATCAAACCGCAAAGGAAAAAAAAAGAAAAAAAAAGTAGAATGGGGTTAGGTCCTAATAGTATCGATAAGATATTTAGATCCCTTTAGCTCTAAGATATTTGAACTAGGCAAGATATAAGGTTTACAAACTACTGGAGCATTAAAGAAACACTATTTCTTGGGAGAATAAGATGTACAGTGATAAGTCGCGGACAACAACCAAATTGATTATTTCTGGTACTTGTTTTCTAAGAGAAAGTAAGAATAGTCTATTATATAACTCTCATTTGTTTATAAGTTCATGTCATTTACATGCCTTCCTTAAAGGAATTTTATTTAAGGGATTATGAGGTCTTAATTATCGGTTTTTATTCGGCGAGTCAATTTTTATTAGCGAATTAGTCCAACAGAATTTTTTACCAGGTTATTATTAGTCTAAGAGAATTTTGGTATCGGGTTCAGACACTTGTAAATACATTAGTATACCACTCTCACAATCACCCATACCATGTTCAGAAGAAAAAAACAACCATTACATCATTCATTCAGGATTTATTACTTGTGAAGGGCCCTCGATCCACTTTAATCAGCGCTCCCGTGCAGTATTTCTTTACTAAAGTCATCTTATAGAACCGAGTTATTCTTCCTTCACACCACAACCAAATCCCTATAGCATCCTTGGACCCGTATTTAAATCTAGTTCTAAATTACCTTTTACCTCACCTTAAGAGTAGAGAGCTCAAGGATACATCACCCTAGCCTCTCGCAATAATTCTTGGATGATTTTCTCGTCACAAATATTATCTGATTGTCACTTACATAATTTTAGTTTTCTCCAAAATTTGCCCATTGGCATCCAGAATTGTCCTTTTGTCAACCGAAATCCAAAATTTATTGGAAACTAGATTTGCCTCCTCAACCATCCTTCATCTCAATTTTTGGCTTTGCATCTTAGTAAGACTTGTAAATCAACTCGTTTCTCGCTTAGGATAACCTTATAATGGTTGTTAAGGTAGAGCATCATGGATCAAGAAGACAAAGTAGTAAATTCGATGATATTCTTTAATTGCCAAAACTCTAAAGTACTAAGTACTTTCAACATTCAAGATGTTATTTAGTATAGACTCAATTAAAGAGAGATAGTTGTAAATGAAAGAATGATCAAAATATAACATTCCTTGTTTATATACTTGTAAATTTTTACATAATAATATAACTAATTCTTAAAATAACTAAAATTTATAAATAAAAAATCATCTAAATTCTAAAACTAAAAAACTATCAGAACTTATAGGAATAATCTCTAAATATGTGATCTTATCTTGAAAAAAAAAAACTAAAACTAAACACTAAAACTAAATATGTTTCCTTTGTCTTCCCAAGAAGACAAGGGAAACATAGAAAAATCTGAGGATAGAAAACTCTACACCAAAAACACTCACAGAGTTTTTAATTCTTCATTCAAAGTCAAATATTTAAGAATAATATCAAATTAGTACATAAAATTCTAATAAATTATATTTATTCTTGTAATCTCCTGAACATAATATTAGATATATATCTAAAAATAATATAAAATCAATACATAAATAATAATGCTCACTCTTTCAAACTCCTTTAACATAATAACATTTATATTAGCTATGACGCCGGGTGTACCAACTTTTCTGGCTAGTTGGTATTTATAGATTCCCTTATTAAAACTTATGCGGGTCTCCGTAAACCAGTCTTCCCCGGTTTCGCCCATGCCACCAGGCGTCAGATTGCCTGTTTTGTTTCTTATCTCTAGCCACGCATGTTTTAAATTCTCTCGACTATCTACTTTATCAATTATAGAAAAGCTCACCCGCGAGCGACTGAAAACAATTTTATTTTTTTTAGTTGGCAAGGTGATCTTTTGCTATACTTGGGCAGATGCACCATCCTAAACTTTCTTTTTCATTGTGATTTGGCAATAAAATATCTGACTATGCTCCAAATTTTCTCTTACTTTGATTGTTTTGCTTGTTTTGCTATATTTTGTCAATTTGATAGGGAACCCGCAGTGATTGTGAAGCTTTTAGTACTAGATGGTATGAGATAAAAAAAGGGATAAATTACTAAACTATCGTTATTAGAATATTGATATATTACAAGATAATTCACTTATTTTATATGGAGATTACTTGGACTACCTCTTTAATTAATTCCATCGCCCCGGGGATGAATAAAAAAATTTTACCCGGGTCGAAGACGCGCGACCAACGGGTATCGGCCTCTCCTCTATTGGGTCTTCATGTCGAACCCTTCGGCCCTTCTTTCGTAGAAGTGTTCTTCGGACCGTCCGAAGAACACTTCTTTGCCTTTACAGGCACTACGTGCTTCTTTGGTAATAAACACCTATAAACAAATATACGTTTATAGGTAATAAACACCTATAAACAAATTCAGACCAGCCCCTAACAAAATGAAAATATTACATAAAAATGAATCCTTATCTACAAAACAAGGATACGTATAATAATTCCAACAATTTGATGTTAATTAACCTTTCTAACAGTAAAACAAATCTGATTCATAGGGCTCTTCTTTTGTAAAGGCAAAGAAGTTTGCGGAAATTGTAAAGCCATTTCCGGCCATGTTTGGTAATTTTACAGTTTGGTAATTTTACGGATTCGACATGGGAAGAAATTCATAATTAGAAACTCTCCGGTTCAACCCGCTTCTTTAGTATACACCTTATCAAAAGCTATGGGAAGTAACTAAATTCAGTGTGTTAGCGTTGGGACTTTTTGTATAGTAGAACGAGGCGGCTTACCGCAGAACCTTTTCTGATCCCCGCCCACCAATGCTTAGGCTGGGTAATGGCATTTCTCACCGGTTATACGAAAAAATAATAGGACTTTTACATTCCACCTGGGGACTACAGTCGCAAGGCTGAAACTGTGCGCCATTTCACGATATATTAGGCCCGCGCCCCCAGATCAAAATGATCAGGCAACAGGCGCCGTGCGAGTTGCAAATCACGCACCTAATGCTAGCAGCTCATCCGACGCTATAACGAAATGCAATCCGGCGAAAGCCTAGGGGAGTATAGCATGCTGCTAAACGGAGACACAGATACAAGCACATATATCGAAGCCGTCTTCGCAGCAACCAGTCGTTCATAGGTTCTATCTCTGAGTCTACTGCGGGTCTGCGTCCCCGAAGCAGTCAAACTGCTTAAGAGTAGGGGGTCTTCTCAGTGTTTTCAGGGGTCCCATAAAGGAACCGCTCATCAGAAACACCAAAGGTGTGCAATGACTCGAACCTAAAAACGACACTGACCTGAATATCGGAACTTGGGGTCCGCGGTATTCGCTGCCGGGGACGGATGCCTGATAGTAGCTTAACGCGCTCAGCAGGCAAGTATCACTACTCCATCAAGAACATTCTGTTCGTTCCCGGAGCATCGTGTCTCTTATGATAGAAATCAAATTTTCGGATATAGGAGAAGTTTATAAGTTATAAATATAAAATATAATTATGAATACTTATTAAACCCCGAGACATATACAACTAATTTACGTACTAAAATAATCAAAATTAAACATATAAAATCTGATGTGGATAAAGAAATTCTCTTCGAATTCTCCTAAGCCTATGTTGAGAAAATCGTCCGTCCACTAAAAAACGAATCATTTAAATTCCGTCCGTCAGGAAGAGAATTCATTCCTAAAGCAGACGGCAAGCTTCGTTCCCTGGGTATACCATCCCCTAGAGGCAAGATAGTACAAGAGGTCATGAGGAGGATCCTTGAACCTGTATTTCTCCCCCCTCCGGTTACCGAGTAGCCATGGCTTACGAAAAGGGTAGGGCATGGGCAGGGGTGGGCGGTTGCCTGCAGGGATTAGAAGCTTGGCGTTAAGAAATGTCGATCCTCGTGCGATCGCGGCGAGCTCCTTCGGCGGATCTCTCCAAAGACACAACTACAGTTCACTATCAAAAAAGACTTGAGGGCCGCCGCGGAGGTGGAAAACCCCGAATTAGCTGGTGGATGCGCGGAAAAGCAAAACCAGGTCAACACGGGACCTAATACCTTCTGCATAGAAGATGTGCAGGCTAAAGAGGGGGTGAGCTCGTCCTTTCAAATTACCCCGACCTTAGATGCAATGCCTATGTTTACAGAAGATGTTTGCTTTGCAGCGTATAGCATAGATATGCAAATTTTTTTGCATAACATGAAATTGAAAACAAATCAGGAATATCCTGATTTGTTATTTGACCACGAAGGGCCTGACTGTCTTCCTCTGATGAAAGAAGCTTATGGATTTGTTGATAAAAGCTTTTGGGTTTTGCCAGGAGGATTAAAAGAATTATTCAAAGACGTAAAAAAGGTTCGTTAAAATCCAAAATCTCATCACAGCGTTGAGATTTATAAAAAAGACCTGGACTACAGCCCACTAGTTTGTTTGCTTCGTGCGCAGATTGGACTCAGATGATATGCATAGACATAGACTCGCCAGAAAACGTCAAAAGTGACACACGTAGCGTGGACGCAAGACGTAATAAAACGGGGGTGTTACACGGTTTATGGATTTAGGGGCTTTAAGCTTTTTATTAATCTTGGCACTTCTAGTATCAAAATTAAAAAGTCAGAATTTCACAAGTTTGAGTTACTAAAAAAAAGAAGGTGGAACTAACTTAGAAGTTGATAAATTTCTAGAAAAATATCTTTCAATTTCCTCACAAAATCAAAGTAAATATTCAAATAGAGCACACTATGGGTTTTCCATTTTCCCCTAGAGTGAGGTTTTATTTGATCACTTGACCTTCCATGATACAACTTCAACTCATCATAGTTGATCTTCTCAAAATGTCTTCCTCCTAACTCATTGAGATCATAGAAACCACATACCTTCTTCACTATAAAAGGTCTAAAATATTTAGACAAAATACTTTTACACCTTCTTGAATCAAATGGAATCAAACAACAAAACCTAATTACCTTCCTTGAAGAGCTCCACCTTCTTCTTGTCTTACTTCTTGTCATAACTCTCCTTTTTCTTTCTTTCTGCTTGCTCCACTCAAAGCATAGCAACTATTCTTACCTCCTCCAATTCCATGAATCTATCCTTCCTTGACTATTCTACATCACCTCCTTCTACCTTTTTCAATTTTCTATAAATATTTTGGAAGGTAAGAAGATCAAAATGAATATGTAAATTAGACTCAATAACAAAAAACACTAAATGAAATAAATAATATAATATAATGGATGATTTTTGTATTTATCTTATATTCTCATAAAATTATATGAGTTCTCTTATCACAATGGTATTGAGCTCCTTGTACTTTTTGTATCTTTGGTCAACATCATGCGTAAGGTTGGTTTGGTTCTCTTTACTAGGCCATTTGAGTTGGCTTATAGGATGTAATTACTCCATATGTGATAGAAAAATTTCATAGCATAGCTAAAATATTCCTAGTAAAATTTTTTCCATGATCAAAAACCAATTTCAATAGATAACCAAATTATTGACAATCATGCTTAAAGAATCAACCAACTTAGTCTTCATTCTTATGTCTCAATTTTACAGTATCTACCTACTTGGTAATATAATTGATAACTATCACAATATACCAATTATTTATTGGATTTTTTTCTCTTAAGAGGATCTATAAAGTCAATATTGCACTTCTCAAGTAGCTTTAGTAATACAATTCATTCAAGAGATATAGAGGAGGTGGATTTCCTAGCAAAATTTTGATAGCATTACAAGTTTTTCTATAATCAAGAAAATCCTTGAAATTCCACTTCAAAGGTATTTTTCATTTATAATTTGAAAGTTGTCACCTTTCTTACAAGGTGGATTTTGCATGCTAAACCATCATAAAACTCCTTTTTGAGATTTTAGACTCCTCTTTACTAAGTACTCCTTGAAGTAGACCATCTCATCCTTGGTAAATTAGGGTATCTTCTACCATTATGTAAGTTATAGATTTTACTACAAGGACTTATTTCTCCCTAGCATACATAATATATGGATATAGAGAAATGAGGACAGAAGCTATTCATTTAATGAGAGATCTAAAACTCATTAAGTACAAATGCAATGTAGGATATGTAATATATAAGATAGTAAACAAGTAATCAAATAAATGGATAAGTAAATGCAACCTGGAAAAAATCTTATAGCAACACCTATATCCAAGTTGCATGCACCAAATAAATGGAAATAGAACGCCCTAATATATGATAAAAAAACATCTTTGAATGAAAGCCTAAGTAAATATATATAACAATCTGATAGTAATATCTATACATAAGAAACAAAGAAGTGGAAATAAAACACCCACATAAGTAGAGAAATAAAATCAACAAGAAGAATGGCAACTTAATAAGCCAAACTAGAAAGATTGAGATAAATAGGAGTCAAAAGTCATGTAAAGTTAGAAAATTGCAAGTCATGGAAGATTTGAGAGGGTAAAAAATCATTAGTTGTGAAATATGTATGAGTCAAAGAATCGAGAGTAAGGATTGTTCAAAGAACAAGGGAAGACAAGCAAAGTATCAAATATTGGATATTGCAACAAGTGCTGCTTGAGTCCTAAGATACCAAAAAATTGAGGGAAGCAGAAGGTGGCCATACTAAACCTCCATCAAAGCACAACTTCATCAATGCCTCACATGGTGCCAAAGGAGTGGAGCAAGTGTTAGTACCCCTAGAACCAAGTTTCTGCTTGAAAAATCATGAGTGCCAAGGCAAACTTTGTTGCTTCCAATAGTGCCACTAAAAGTAATCAACATATAGCTTCAAGCAACAAATTGGAACTTGTGAAGCCTAAGTTCTAACAAAAGAGCAAAAATAAGAATAAGCACAATGAAGCAAAATACAAAATCATCAACAAGTGAAGAAAGAATGCAAAATCAAAGGTAGGAGAATTTAGGAATTTGAGACAAACCTAGTAAATGCCTAAAAGCAAAACCTTGATAAGTATTGCCAACAAGCAAAACCTAGCAAATTTTACCTCTAATGCATAATAAGAATAAGTGTAATGCCCTTAGCTAGACAAATTATCTAGAGGTGAAAATTAGCTTGGTAATATATGTAGGGATGTTATACAAAATGATCTAAGTAGATCAGATAGAGGTGTCACCAAAAGAGGACTTCCACTAATAAGGTAGAGGTAAAATACACCATGAAAACTTAAGAGCTCATTTTGGAGGCCTAAACAAAAGAATTAAGGCTAAAAAAAAGCAATATTCTCCCCTTAGGAATGCTCTCTAGGGAGAAAAGGTGTTGCCTTCCTCCCTTGTTTTTCATGTCAAGATCTTTCCAATGGTATCTCATTCCTACTATTTTGAGCTTCTTTGAGTAAGATTCCCTAGATATTCCCTATGGTCAAACTTGTTTGATCAACCAAATAGGACAAGGATAGACATGTCATCAATCCATGTAGCTTATCTAAGAGTGTAGCTTGCTGACATATCACCAATACATATATGTAATCTAAGGATCTTTGTTCCTTTGAGGAGATCCTCTTTGCTATATAATAAAGACAAGGTGTTGCTTTGAGCATTAGAGTATTGAAGAATTAAACCTTGTGTTTGTTCTCTTGTTGTTCTCTTGGGATTTCTCTTGTCCTTGGAACATTACAATAAGGTACTGAAACTACACAAGAGAGAGATCAATAACAACTCAATGAGAAATGAGAAAAAAATAATGTGAGAGAGCAAAGTTGGTTGAATGTCAAACAAAGAGTGTATGAGTAGAGAGTAAGGTAGAACAAACATACATAAAGGGTGGAACAAAAAATGACCCAAGAAAGCAAAGCATAGGAGAGGAGAAGGGAGGAGAGGAGAGAGGATTTACAAAGGAAGGAGTGCTTTGGGGCGCTTAGAGGAGCCTCAAGACATATGAAGGAGAGGAGCTATAAGGCAAGGAGGGTCCTGTAACACCGATTTGTGCATGTATGTATTATTGTGATATTTAGTTTGCTACTATAAGTACTTGAGAGATATTATTGATATAGAGATAAAGGATGGTTCTACATTAGTTATGATTAGCTAAGTTATTCATAGCTTAAATAGAGAGGACCTTACTTAAGAGGAAGTGGATAAGATAAGCACCACTATTTTGGATTCTAGTATATTGACTTGATATCATTCCTAAGTGTTTAGCTTTGAGGAAAGAGTTAAGAACTCTTGGACCCACAACCCTTTTTGTTTCAAATTATTCTATAGTCCAAGGATAGCCCATGTGAAGGAATCATTGACTTAGTGGTTACATCAAGATAAGATCATATGATTAGTGGAATATTCCCATGAGGATGGATATTCCTTTGGAATTTTGACTTTATTTGACTTTTAGCCTAGTAACTTGAGTTATTCTAGTAATTAGTAACTTTGGTACATAACTATTTCACAAGTATATAAACTAGGAGTGAAGAGGTACTCATCATCCTTTCATTTGTAACTATCTCTCTCTCATTGAGTTCTCTAATGAGCAAGGGTTGACTCTTGGGTGTTAGCCTTGGAGGATTATGATGGAGTTGGAGTTCCTTACTTTCTTAGTCCATGGCGCACTACCATAATAGCCATCGGAGGTTCATCTTGAGTGAGAGACAAGTCGGCTCACAGTCCATGTGTCAACCAATCAAGAAAAGAGGTAATAGTATGTGTGAGTTCTTAAAGGACTAAACAAAGACTTTGCTTTGGAGACTAACTCCTAGATAGATGCAAGTGTAACTACTAGTTTAGTTTATTAAGGATAGTGTAATACCAATAGTTAGATATATTATCTAGAAAGGAAAATTGGCTTGGTAACATCTGGAAGGATGTTATAGATGATGGACTAAGTAGTTCAAATAAAGGTATCACCAAAAGAGTATTTTTACTAATAGAGCAATAGCCAAAAATAACATGAAAACTTCAGAGCTAATTTTGGAGACCTAAATGGTTGAATTAGTCTTCAAGAATGTGCAAATTACTCCCCTAGGAATAACGGCGGCTAGTTATCCCTCCCTCTTGTTTGTCTCATTGAGAGCTTTCCAACAGTATCTCATCCATACAATTTTGAGATTCTTATAAGAAGATTCTCTAAAGATCTCCTTTGGTCAAAGCTTGTTTGACTGACTAGATAGGACCAGAACCAACATGTCATCCATACATGCAACTATTCTAAGGGTAGAGCTTTCTGACATGTCACAAATCCATGTATTTGATCCAAGAGTGGAGCTTCTTTCAAGTGAATCCTTTTTGCTAAATAATAAAGACAAGGTGCTCTTTTGCGGCATCAGATTTTTGAGTGTGAAGCTTTGTGTTTCTTCTTTTTGGGTTTTCTCTAGGGGGTTCTCTTGTCCTTGGAAATTTACAAAGGTATTAGAGAGGTGTTTCAATCCAAGAGAGTGGATCATTCCTCTTGGAGGAAAATGAGCTACTAAGATTGAGTAACTTTTAGGAGAGAAAACATAGTGAAATTGATAGATTAGGAATGTTTTGGAAAGAGGATGGGATGGAGGCTCTCGGAGGATAATTTCCTACACCCTAATTTCTATTCTTGATTCCATTCCACATCAAGATATGTATATCCATCAAGAGCAAGTGAGAATATATCTTGTTTACCATTTTAGAGTAGAGTTTATGGATATAATAATAATGATTTCACCAAACTCGGTGATTCCACATGTAGTGATCTATGATAAAGAGAGGATTTGATAATCTGCATTCTTTTGTGATGGATCTGAATGTACCAAACCCTCTCTATTTCCACTCTCAAGTAGAAATTTCTCATGTGGTTAGACCAAAATTGATGTTTAAGGATTTTGTAGTCCACAATTTTGATGAGTGATAGCCTTTGAAGTCCCAATAGTTTGTGCCTCCCCAAGGTGATCATATTAACTCTCTATTGAAGTTGAAAGTAGCATTTGAGCATTATCATGTGTAGGAATCATGGAACCGTAGTTACAAGATTTGATGCAAGGAATGCAAGGGATGTTGAACGAGTTTTGGGAGATCAAGATGACCATAGAAGCATTGTAAAGTCAAGTATGTACCTTCAAAATGATTAGGCAATGCAAGAAGAGGAACAATCTCAAACCCAGTACCAATGGCCAAAGTACCTAAAGAGTTACTCATGCCAATGATACTAACCTCCATCAACAATGAAGCCATATTATTATACGGATGAAGAAGACATGCAATATCAAGCCATACAAGGAGCAACATTTCATGTGAGTAGTGGAGAACTAGATTTCAAGAAGGAATTGATACTTCTGATTATTCACAATGGAGATCACCAATCATTCTGTAGGCATGTTTGCATGTGGGTACTTGATCAATAAAGCCCTCATAAGGTATGATGCTTGGGAATGAGCAATGTTGGCAGAAGGAAGAGAGGTCACTTGGATGGCAATGCAAGAAGGGTTACTAAAGAACTTTCAATCCATGGATTATGTATAGATGGCCCAAACCCAACTATGGGGGTTGAAGCAAAAGAATAACATACTAGAGTATGTGGAGGTATTTCTTGATCTACAAGTTGCAATAATTGACATGAGTCCAACAAAAGCTCTGGATAATTTCAAATGAGGGTTAGAGGAGCAAATTTTCCAAGAAGTTATGGTAAAAATTCCTTGCACTATTTTTGAAGCTATTTTTTGCATTCAAAGAATAGCAAAGGCACTTGGAAGAGGTGAAGGAGTAGTCACGACTCAACATTATAGGGTTGAAACACATCACTTTGGTGAACCAACTCCTACAGAATTGGGCAATATTTGGTTTTGAGATCAAGGAACACAACCGCTCCAAGGAAAATAGGGACAAGGGAAGAAAGGAGAGATGGAGTCCCACAAGGGGAAAGGACTCAAGGAAAAAAATATCATTATTACAATCACGGCCAAGTTGGGCACATAGTCATCAACCATTGTGCTTGTCTCCTTAAAGGCCCTTGGTCTCCATACAAGTGATCTTTGAACAACATGGAGAGAAAAATTAAAGAGGAGGATGCAAAAATCAAATAAAAAAAAAAGATCACCATGAAATGTACCTTACAGCCTTACTAGCTCAATGAAGAAGTGAAAAAGCAAAGGGAGGAAGACAACACATGTGCAAAGATCAAGGAAGACAAAATCACAATGAATTGTTGTGAATAGAATCCAAGAAGACAATCAAGTAAGAGTATTGATAGACCTTAGAGAAACAAAGAATCTCTCATCCTGCTGTGTTGCAATAAGATTGGAGATGGATTTAGAGAAGAATGAATGCAAAAGTAGAGCTATCTAGTGGGCAAGCAAAGAGGATTGAGTAATAACCTAAAAAGGTAACACTCTTTATAGGAGAGTATCATGAATTAATTGAATGGCAAGTGATACAATTAGCTCATTATGATGCAATCTCAAGAATATCATGGATGGAGTGTTACAAACTTATGGTCAATTGGAGGAAGATAGCAGTGAGAACTTGCCAATGAAATATCATTGGGGTTAAAGAAAGATCACACAAGCAAAATTGCTTCTCTATGTCATAGGGACAAAAATTATCTATAAGACAAAATAGATGTTTGATGGATCTAATAAGAATAAGTCCAAAGTGCACAACTCGATAGACAAATTCTTGAGAAATTGAAAGATGTGATCAATGAGTTTGAAGATGTCTTCTCAGATGATCTACCCTCAAGATTATTAGCAAAAAGAAGAGTAGATCATAAAATTGAGATATTTCAAAAGAAGACATCTTATTGTCTTCTTTTGAAATATCCCATATTGTCTATCACCTCATGAGTTGGAGGAGTTATTTGATCAACTCAATGGGGAAAAACACTTCACCAAACTTGATCTATGAAGCAATTATAACTAAATCCGGATTGTGGAGAAAGACATTCACAAAATTACTTTTCAAACAAGGTATGGCCACTTTGAGTACCTGGTGATGCCATTTGGCCTCACCAACTCACCAGCCACTTTCATGAATGTTATGAATAACATATTTTGTCAATACTTGGATAAATCTATTATCATCTTCCTAGATGATATCTTAGTCTATGATAGGACAATGATGGAACACAAGCAACATCTATGACATGTCTTCTAGATTCTATGACAAAATCACTTGTATGCCAAAATCTCAAAGTGCAAGTTTGGCAAGTTGGAAGTAAACTACTTGGCATATAGAGTAAGTGCAGAAGGTATTCAAGTGTTGCTAGATAAAATAAAAGTCATTTAGAAATGGAGTGCTCTAGAAGATCAGACTCAACTCAAGAGCTTCTTGGGATTGGTAGGATCTTATTGTCAATTTGTCAAGGACTTCTCCAAGGTTAGATAGCTTCTAATAGCACTATTGGGCAAGAGGAAGAAGTGGATGTGGGGAACCGCATAAGAATTAGCCTTTTAGGGATTGAAAGATACAATACTACATGCACCAATCTTAAAATGTTATAACCCAAAACATCCAATCAAGTTGGTTACAAATGCATTAGGTGTAGCAATAGGAGCAGTCTTATAACAAGAGTGGCATGGCGGATGGCACCTAATTTCATATTTCTCTCAAAATTTGTTATTTGCATAATGCAACTATCTTACCATTGAACAAGAAGAGCTAGCCATTGTCCTTACAACCAAGCATTGGAAGCATTATCTTGGTGAGACGGTATTTGTAGTGGAGACTGACCACAAACCTCTAGTCTACCTCAAGACACAAAAAGATCTATCTTGTTGATAGATTTAGTGAGCAAAGTGGAGACAATGGCTCAACATGACAATTACATATGTAGAAGGCAAGAAGCAACTTGAAGATGCATTCACCCAATGCTGATGGCAAACAATCAGGTGGTAGAGGTCAAGATGAACCTTGAATTCTAGCCAAGGAAGCTTGTTACAAAAAATGATCCACAAATTATAGGAGCTCAATGACCCAAAGGTATCACCAACATCCAAGGACTCACCTTTCATGATGGTAGGTTATGGATCTCGGATGCCACAAACATAAGAACCATCATCCTAGCCAAATGCCATGATTCCAACATGTCAGGTCACATTGGAGTGGACAAGACCTTGGATGTAGTCAAACACTATTATTATTGGCCCAAAATGAGCAACAATGTGATGGAATATGTTTGGAGTTGCTTACTTTATCAACAAAATAAAGCTTCTAATCAAGTTCCTTCAACCCCTCCACACTCCTACATAACATTGGGAATAGGTAAGAATGGATTTGGTTTGTGAATTGCCTAAGACCACCTTATGGTTTGATTCCAAGTTATCTTTGTTGATCAACTTAGAAAAATGATTCATGTGTGTCCTACCATGGAGGACATGACTGCTCCACAACTAGCTCAATTGTACTTAGATGCAATCTTCTCTCACCATGGCTTGTCTTGAGTGCTCATCACCAATAGAGGCAATTAATTCACTTGTTTGTTTTGGAGAACACTCTTTGGTTTCTCCAAAACTAAATTGGCCATGTCCATATCTTACCATCTAGAAACTGATGGACAAACAAAGCAGGTTAATTTCACTATTGAAGACATGCTTTGGAGCTTCACCTTAAATGAGCAAGAGAAGTGGGATAACTTACTTCCATTGGTGGAATTTTCCTACAACAATTTAGTGAATGCATCCACATAGGTCATACCGTTCTTCCTCATGTATGGAGAGCATCCTTTCACACATTCCAGCTTGATGAAGATCCATCTGGTGGCTACCAAGGTTGACGTTGTCAACACTTTTAGTTTTAGAATCCAACAAGGGGTGGAGAATGCCAATCACAGGTTATAGATTGCCCAAAATTGATAAAAGTAATATGTAGATGTACACTGCCTGCACATAGAGTTCAATGTTGGGGATCAAGTGTGACTATCAACAACCAACCTCACATTAGTTGGTCCTCATAAGCTCAAACCTTATTTTACTAGACCTTTTTCCATTCTCCATTGAATTAGCATGGTGGCCTATCATCTCAAGCTACCGTCACACATGAAGATCCATCCAATATTCTATGTTTCCTTACTATGTAGACATGCTACCCGACTGCCTCACTTTCCTTCCATATAAGACATTTGACCTTGTCTAACACTCATTGATGGCACAAAGGAATATGAAGTCAAATGCATTCTCCAAAAATGCATCTATGGTACTCACTATCCACAAGTGGAACTCACCATCCATGTGTATAATATCTTATATAGTGGAAAGTGTACCCACTATATGAGGCGACATGGGAGCAAGCAGCCAACTTGACCCATACATTGGTATTAGTGAAATCTTTTGAGCAACAACTTTGCCATGAGGATGTTGTGTCTTATAAGAGGGGATGTTTGTAACACCAATAACTAAACATATTATCTAGAAAGGAAAATTGGCTTGGTAATATCTGGAAGGATGTGATATATGATGGAGTAACTAGATTAGATAAAGGTATCACCAAAAGAGTACTTCTACTAATAGGGCAAGAGCCAAAAATAATATGAAAACTTTAGAGTTAATTTTAGAGACCTAAATGGATGAGTTAAGATTCAAAAATATGCAAGTTACTCTCCTAGGAATAAAGGAGGCTAGTATTCCCTCCCCCTTGTTTGTCTCATTGAGAGCTTTCCAACTATATCTCATCCATGCAATTTTAAGATTCATACATGAAGATTCCCTAAAAGTTCCCTTTGATCAAAGCTTGTTTGACCAACCAAATAGGACCCAAATCAACATGTCATCCATAAATCCAACTAATCTAAGGGTAGAGCTTTCTGACATGTCACCAATCCATGTATTTGATCCAAGGATGAAGCTTCTTTTGAGTGAATCCGATTTGTTAGATAATAAAGACAAGGTGCTCCTTTGGGGCATCAAAGTTTTGAGTGTGAAATTTTTTGTTTCTTCTCTTGGGTTTTCTCTTGGGGGTTTTCATGTCCTTGGAACCTTATAGATAGTTTACCTCTTGCAAAAAATTCCACAATCTCCTAGTACTTCATCAAAACATCTTGAGTGACCAATATGACCATGAGCTTCTTATCCAAGAAAGAATCATCCATTGTCAATATTTCATTCTTTGTCATTAAATAGTTCTTATTGTTAAAATCATTTTTTATGCATAAGCCATTGGATAATCATATCCATCTTGGTCTAATTGACTAATAATGGATTTTATAGCTCCATTATAAACATCAATGTTAACAACAAAAGGTTACTCCAATTAGATTTGGTAAGAATTAGAGCAAAAGTAAACGATTTCTTAAGCTTCTCAAAAGGTTCAGGAGCCTTCTCTAGTGCCTACATTGAAAATTAATAATTCTGTTCTTTTTTCCTCTTTAGTTATGGTAGAATAATTGCTTGTTTAAGAAGAGAACACTCTCTATTGAGTTTCCTTTTGAGTTGTGTTTGTACATGCAATGGTCAAAGGAAACAAGTACAAAGTAAAAAGTGCTCTAAAGGACAAATGTTGAAGGAGCCAAGACCAAAAGGTGGTCGGAGGTGAAGAACTCAAGTATGAAGGATCTTTGGACCCAAAGACCACTGGACTTGAGATAGTATATAAATTTCAATACATTGCCAACTAGTTAGAGAATTGCCATCCAAGACTATTTGCATTCATGGAGAGGTTTGCATGTGTAGAGAGTGACTTCCCACCTACTGACCTTGGCTATAAAATCAAGTACACTTGGAGCAATTTCAATTTCTACTAGTATTTCTCAATCTCAAAGCCAAAGAGCAATAAGCAATCTTGAACTTTCATGGTCTTTGTAGCTCTTGGTAGTTCTTTGTAGTTGTTTAGTTTCAGTGTTAGCATTTAATAAGAAACATGATGTTTTTCAAAAAACCTATGAGGAAGACCACTGAAGCCATTCTTTGTAGCCTAATAGTAACAAAAAGGGCAATTCACTATAATAGTGAAGTAATACAAAGCAAGCACCTCTCTTCCTTGCTTTAGAATTGAGAGTTGCGTGACTTTGGAATAATCCATGAGATGATTCCAAAGGGCAGGAAAAGAGAGAGCAACATGCAACTTGAGAGGAAATTCTTACAATCTACCCAAAGAGATTTGGAGAATCCTTGGTGTAGATGCAAGACCAATGGGAGCCATGACTTTGGATGCAAAGTTTAGTTTAGTAGACAAAGCATTGAGCAACCAAATTTATGACATTTTTTTTAGAGAAGCAGTCCACCATCAATGGTTGAAGTGTGGGAAGTTACAAAGATTGAGTAAGAAGGGTGGAGGTTGAAGAAATGATGGCACTATGTTGGCCAAAGAGAACAACTAACCTTACTAACAACCAAGCAATCTTCTTTGAATGGCAAGCACAATTTTCTCTTAACGCAAAGCAAAGTGAGGACCAAGGAGACCAGGCCAAAGATCAAGGAGAAACATTGCATTGGCTCAAGAACCTCCTAGCCCCAACCAAGAAGTAGATGTCCCAAAGAAGAGCAATTGGAGATCAAAGAGCACGGAGAAGATCTTTGGAATGAAGTACAACATGAAGCCAAAGAACACCGTCAAGAAGGAAAAGAGAGACTAGGTTACAATTTGAATTGGAAACAATGAAGAAGAGAGATATGCAACTTGGGTTTGAAGATCAATTGAGTGCCCAAGATAAAGAAGTGGTAAGTATTTGGGGAAAACTAGAAATTGCCAAGATCCTAGTAGTTACCTTAGAAGTGTAGATGTCCAAATATTGGAAGGAGGTGGAAATCCAATTGGAGCACCTAGTCAAAGAGCTAAACAAGAAGGAGGAGGAGAGGTTAGCTAATCAACCCCAAATGATGGAAGAGGTGAAGAACAAAGTAGGGATCTTGAACCAACATTTGGAGGAAGAGAAGACAAATGCCATCAAGTAGTTGGAAGAAGCTCAAGATCAGTTTGTAGATATATCGAAGGGAGCATCTCAATGCAAGTTAACAAAGGCAAAGTTATATGAACTAAAGTTGCATGTCTAGAAGTTGGCAAGAAAAACAGACAAAGAAGATATGATGGACTAGCTAGTTTTTAGACTAAGGAACATATAGGTAGGAAGTTCATTGAGATTTTATGATACCTATCTACTAGAAATAGTTGGTTATAAGGAGCAGATTTTGCTCCTTACAACCAACTTTAGGAATTCTAAAGGCAAAGCTAGCTCTTTGTAATACTACTTTAAGCCCAAGACACTTCATTGAAAGTTCTTTGTAGTTGTAGGATATGCAGAGTAGGAAGCATTCCAAAGTCCTTTATAGTTGTAAACATCTAGAGATGAAAAATTTCAGAGTAGTAGGTCCAAAAGACACAAATTTGTAAGTTGGCTTAACTGAAGAATGGATACCTTCCCTTACATGTGTAAGGCACCTAATTAACATGCATGTAAGAAGATAGGATAAGACAAAAATAGGATTAGCAATGTACAACAAGATGAGAAAAGAAGATCTTTGGCTTTACTCAACCATTAGATTTATTTAGCTTTGAGTAGGAAGAAACTATTTAAGGTTTTGACCAAGTGTAAATATTCATTCATTCCTTGACAATGATCGAGAAAAAGAGCAAAAAACATTTAGTCACTATTGCTTAATTTTGAGTATGGTTGTTTTTGTTGAGTAAAGATGAGGAACTTTATAAGAGGAATACAAGAGCTTGAGCACAAAGAACATTCATACATGATTGGGATGTGTGATCCTTGAGGTTATGAAGGAGTAAAGAATGCCTTGATGGGTCAGAAATAAACTATAGTGTTGAAGTACCATGGACTAACTACACACAACGACTAAGGGCCAACTCAAAGAATCCTTTGGAGTTATACCTTTTAAGAAAGGGTAGTATGGAACCTTTGGAGTTAATATCTTTGTAGTGAGTTGAGTGAATCATCACCTTTAGGATTAGTTTGAATTTATTTGCAATGAAAATGATTATTTAATTTTTTATTTTCCATATTGCACCACAATGGGTGACAATACTCTCTTATGGGATTGGTTTGTGCCAAAGAGGTTGAATACATAACAATATAAAAACTTCAATGTTGCGACACTTCTCTTCAATTCTAGTCATTTCCAACCCATATCCTTGAGAGAATGACCTATTACTTAACATTATATCCTTTTCCAATTGATATTGAGTGATCATACCTTCTTATTGTCCAAAATCACTATGTAATCTCAAACTTCTTCCTATCAATGATCAATACATAATATTATTAGAAAATGAGAAGATAATTTCTCATAGTAAGTAAGCATTCCCAAGAATTGGTATAACTTTTTCAAGCTAGTAAGGAACTACTCACTCTTTGGAAATGATATGTCCTAAAAGTAGATCTTCTCTACAATAAAAGATGATATTCTCTCCATAGAATGATAGATTTGTCTCATCCAAGCAATATAGGTCTTTGACAAAGTACTTAAAATGCTTGTCCTCACTCCCATAGATCAATTAAAAATCTTGTACAAGTTTCCCAATAAGGAGTTTCAACATCTTGTTTATGAATAATTGAAACATGACTATAATATTACAAAGCTTAAAATGCATAACATTCTAAGGATAAATATCCCAAATTGTGGTGAATCTATGAATTTTTGATGCTTTGGTGCAATATTAATTTGGTTATAGTACAATAATCATCTCCAAATTTTTTTTCCCATTATCCAAAACATAGTCCAAGATTTGATCAATGAATGGCAGAATGTAATAATCCTTATTAGTAGTATTACTATATTGATCTTCTTATAATCCAAATCTACCTTAAGTTTGCAATTCTTCTTTCTCTTCATATATATAATTAGATGTATTCATTTTGAACTCTCCACCTCAAAGATAAACCTAATATCCTAATTCTTCCTAATCTCTTCCTTCACAATTATAGCTTCTACTTCCATAACATGCGGACTGAAATTAACAATACATAGTCTCCTCTCTATCTTTTGAAGCGTCAATACTGATTTATCAAGATCCTTTACAAGGTTAAGCTTATGCACAATCATCAGATTTATACATCAGGGATGCATATTTAAATGGAAATCATAGTCATCTTCATCCAAAAATCCTCTCCTCCTTGATAGTGTACACATTCAAAACTCCTCCTTCAAGATTTGATTAGTAATGATCTAAAGATGGTAAATTTGAATGCAATGTATACTTGGTATTACTATTGATATGAATTATACCTTGTTTTTTTAAGGCTCAATTTTTAGGTACCTCATTATACCATCAATTTGTTATATGGGTTGCTTTTAAACTACATTTTTCCAAATAGCAAATCATGGCTTAAAATTTTTAAGACTTGGAAAACATGAGATTTTGAACTCCCATGACCAAGCTATCACCTTATCTATCACACTTGTGGTAAAATATTTTGCTTATTTAGTAGTAAGTGGTGGCTATATTTGGGGTGAATATTATGGTCTTTCAATATAAAATTTTCTCTTAAAGGCTAGTTCTTGTTGCTCTAAGTTTCAAATGTCATATTGTGTTATATATTGGTATCTTAGGGAATAATTTATCTAATATAATTGCTATTTTCTTTATTCAAGCTTGCTCAAGAAGTCTAGACTATGACATGGTTTTTATAAGGATTATTATCCAATCAGTAGTCAAGCGTTTAGAGGAGGAGAATTCATCTTACTATTTAGATAGGTTTGTCTATAGAATGACTACATCTTATGATATATGCAGATGTACTATTTCCAAGTAGGTAGTCAAAAACTTCTTCATGGCATAGAGGACAACTAACCTTTCATTTTAGTTTTGGAATAATTTCTTTTAGAATTCAACATCTTTGGGCTAGCATAAGCAATAGGATAATCCATATCATCAACAACATCCAAGGCAAAATCAGATTCATCAATATGAATTTGTAAGAGTTTAGTCCAAATGAAAATTTATGTATTCAAAAGATATGCATGTAAATAAGAAAAAACAAACCTTGTAGCATTTTTTGAACAAATTTTGTCTTGTTGAACAATTTAGATGGTTTGAATACATCAAATAAAGCATAACCTACTTAGCAAAACTCTTGATGAATGCAAAAAAAGCCTACTAATTTTTACATGAAGAAAGCTCTCATATTATATTAAAGTGGTTTGCTTTGGGTGGCCTAAAATTTTCTAATTTCGTTGGATCAGGGAATAGTAATCCCTTATATTACAAATAATATGTTGGAGTAGGACAATCAAATTCATCACATAGATAAATTTTGAGGGATTGAGCAAAATCTAATATTATACATGGAAAAGTGTGGTTGCTCAATGTGACTTGAATATAAGTAAATTTGGTAATAATACATCATACCCTCAAGGATACAAGTTGGAAATGAAAGGAAGTGTCACTATATTACAATTTTATTATTATTGCTTATTTAACCTCTTAGGTAGGAACTATTCATAGAGGAAGGTAGTATCACTCCCTATAGCACACTATAGAAACAAGAAAATCACTTTCATTACAAGTAAATTCTAAATTGCTCTTGAAGTTGATGACCCCACTTCACACCAAAGATCTCTTTGCTTCAAATACCCTTCCCCAATGGCATGATCCCAAAGGTGTCTTCTTGTTAGCTGAATGCCTTGCTTTTTGATTATGTTGTACTCTCAATGCTCAAAATCCAACTTGATTCCTTGACACATTGGTTCAGTCCTTTGGCTCCCTTAAGAATCAAACATCTTGACCAAGTACAAATACACCTTTGTGTACTCAAGCACTTGTGATCTATTGTGAAATTCCTCACCACTATTCAATGTAAGAATTTATCAACATTTAAAACATATAGATTACAATCTTGCAAAGAACTGAACTTTGGTTATATGCAAAATTGGATGGGTAAGTGAACTTGAAAATTCTTGGGCCAAAGCTTTATACAAATTTTCTACTTTGCCTCAAAGGGACTTAGCGGTTAAGCGGGTTTCTTGAGTAAGACTTTGGAAAATTCTGAGAAAGTGATGGTTCAATACAAGAGGTACTCCTCTTCTTTGAAGTTGTCATTGTATATATATTATTACACAATATAGATTTAAATTAACATCATACACTATCAAAGCACAACTCATACAAAAACTCTAATATGCCATAATAATCAGTTTAGTTTCAACTCAAATCACACTCAACTTGGATCAAAAATCAATCCTCAACTCAATGATCTACCAACAACAAGCACTGATTACAATCAAACCAACCCCTCTCTAGCTAAGAGACTCCAAGTGATGCTTACCGGTCTCTATCCATTGTAGCCAAAAACTCAAAGGCTCAACATAAAAGAAGTTAGCTTATTGGAGCTACACTTCAAAGATATACTCCTATGCTTGACCTACATCTCTAGCCCTAATGGCATTGCTAATCGGCAAGTGATAATATATGGGCATTGGTTGCATTACCACATATTGAGCAATGTAGCTCTAGGAGTTCTCCCTAGAAGTAATGATTGCAAGAATCCTTGAGTAACAACATAGGGATTGTGCATTACACTCCTTTGAATCCTAAGATGATGGAGAAAGTGTTTGATGAGGACAAATCCCACTTGTTAGCTTGAGCCCAATAGTGTGTTCCCTTGAAGGCATGAGTTAGATTTGAAACCTTGTTGAAAATTAGAAATATTTATGTATCCTAAAGTTGAGCATCCTTGAACCAATGGAGAGTTATTGCATGGTATGGAGTTGGGTTATCATTCATGTTATGTATTGGAATCTTTGAATAAAAGATTGCATGTTTCATTGTGTCCTTTGCATAGTTGGATTATTTTGTCTCTTTTTTATGCATATATACATTGCTTCACAACATACATCATAAACATCATACATTATAGAATCACAACTCATACAAAATTTATAATAAAGTCTAAAGTACCATAATAATTCAATCCTCAATCAACTAGAATTAGAAATCAATCTTCAAATCAATGATTTGCCAACAAGGAGCATTCATTACAATCAAACCTTACCCACTCTAGCTAAGAGACTATAGGTGATGCTTGTTGCCCTCTATCCACCATAGCCAAGAGCTCAAAGGCTCAACATTAAAGAAGTGAGCTCTATGGAGTTGCATTGCAAAGGTATACCCCTTGCTTGGCCTAGTGCCATTAGGGCTAGAGATCTAGCCCTAATGGCACTATTGATGGCTCATCTGCTGGTGCAAATGGTTCAAGTGACAATAGGTCTCACAATGTGTTCAATAGCCCTAACACAAAATCTGGCCATTGCAAAGTAGTGTCTAAGAAACTACTATTATAACTTTGACTGTCAAGACTATCACTCCAATGTCCGAACAAACTAGCTTTGGTGTTGCAAATATCAAGTTAGTTTTTGTGCATATATATCACTACACAATATATGTTATGGTTAACATTATACACTATAGACGTAAAAGTTATACATAAACTCTAAAGTAGCACAATTGCCCTCCTAGCTAGCGATTAGATCCCTCTAACCCTAGATAGCCATCTACTCCAAGTATGTGATATGCTTTATGGTGGGCAAAGATCAAGAGGTTGGGTGCTATCAAGCCTTATTGCTAGTTGCCTATTTAGAATCTATATCACATAAAGAATGAACTAGCTATAGGTTAATACATCAAAGACATAGCCATTATCCTTGAAGAACCACCATGAAAGGAGAAGTCAAACATGCCATATGCCATCCTTTCAAACAGCTATCACACAAAAACATAATAATTGCTTCACATGAAGAGCTAAATAATATACACCACAAGCTTTCCCATACAACTATGAAGCTTGGGTCCATAGTGCCATCAATGTTTGGGAGGTAGCATGGCGCACAATTGCACACATGATCCTTCCAAACAATACCATCATGTCCTTCCAAAATGAGGACTTTAGAAGGCAAAACCTTATGCACTTTCAAGATAGTGCACCCTTTAGTCACATCAAGTGTCATTGGTGCAATCTATTGTAGATATACATAATCACATGAAATTGATAGGTCAACTGTCTATAACATCTTCCTTGAATAAAAGCATAGTGTAAGATATCCCAATGCTAAGCAATTACTAAGTTCTTGAAGTCCGTCAACATAACTCTTTGAAAGGTCTCTACCTATTGAGAACATGTGCTTACCCATGCGTTTGGATCATCTAGAACGACAATAGTCCAAAACTACATTAGAATCATGACAAATGGTTGTAGGTAAATCTAGATCTCATCCATAAAATAAAAATTAAGGAGAGAAGGATGCTAAGGAGGCTTGCTAATTGAACCAATAGCCCATGGCCAACTAAGGTAATTGGAGATCTCAATCTCCTAAGTGGCCTCTTTGCAAACCATACTTATGCAATCCTCTCTTCATTGTTTGAACCACTTTCAAGGTGATCTTTGGAGATAGTATGGTGATCAATCAGGCCATGTCATACAAAACCTGAAACTCTCTTAAGAACTATGTACCTTGATCAACCAAAACCTTAATTGGTGCACAAAAATGAGTAAGAAGCAAATCCAAGAATGAGTGAGTTGTCCCTTCATTGGACTTGTCACGATGTGCCGCCAACTCAATCTACTTGGAGAAGTGCTCCACCATAACAAAAACATACAGATGATGTCTCACAATCAATAGTAAGGTCCAACAAAGTCTAAATTCTAGTGGTAACCTAACCTCATGATATGTATTGGGTGTAAATATGGAATGGGAGCATTAAATGATGCTCTAACTTGGTCACAAACCATACATCTAGCAACAAACTATTACACATTGGTCTATAAACCTTGTGTGATACCAAGAGCTAGCAATGTGATCTAGATGTGAAATTTTGTAACATCTAGAATGATGTTATACATGATGGTCAAAATAGATCAGACAGAAGTATCACCAAAAGAGTACTTCTACTAATAGGGCAGAAACTGAAATAGATTTGAAAACCTTAGAACCAATAGCTAGACATATAATTTAAAGGTGAGAATTGGTTTAGTAACATATGGAAGGATGTTACACATGATGGACTAAACAGATCTGAAAGAGGTGTCACCAAAAGGGGACTTCTACTAATAGAGTAGGAACCAAAATATGCTTGTATAGATTGGCGGTTTGTCTCATCGAGAGCTTTCTAATAGTACCTTACCCACATGATTTGAGATTCCTATACAAAGATTCCCTAAAATATTCCCTCCGGTCAAAGCTTGTTTGACTAACCAGATAGGACCTAGACCAACATATCACCCATCCAAGTAAGTAATCCAAGGGTGGAGCTTGCTAACATGTCACCTATCTGTGTGCCTAATCCTATGGTGGAGCTTCCTTGGAGGAGATCCTCTTTGTCTATATAATAAAGAGAAGGTGCTCCTTTGGGGCATCGGATGATTAAGTGTGAAATCTGTATTTTCTCTCTTCTCTTGTCCTTGGAGTATTACACCGTGCTACCAATAACAGAAATTTTATGTAAGCTATATGTACACTTTAGTCCAAAATTTCTTAGGCTCTCATGAGCATGATCATGAGTTACTATGGTCTTTGAGATAGAAGTGGTGCTACTTGCACACTACCATTCTCACATACAAGAAGAAGATGTTTGCACTCCAATCTAAACCACGTGGCTTGCTAAAGGACACAATCTCTCTCCTTAGCACCATCTAAAAGGTTGAGTGGAGAAATAGGAGGATGAAAGATCAGAGTGAAAGATCACATTAGGACTCTTGAATCAAAAAAACTCTGAATGCTTACCATGAGCTCAACTTTGGTATTTATAGGGAGCATATAAGGCTCTTGAGAAACTTCTCAAGAAACTTCATAAAAGCCATTTTCTTAGAGTGCAAGCCAAGCTAACCAAGAAACTTCTTTCTAGAAGCTACCTAGTTGGCATGCAAACTAAGCTAGTTAGGAAGCTTCCCAAGAAGCTTCCTCCTAGAAGTCACCACTTGGCATGCACATCACTTAATACTTGGAAGGTACTAAATAACTTTTAGTACATTCTTATAATTCTTGGCTAATTTGACCTATTTGTTATTTTGTTGATCTTGACTAACTAATCGATAAATTCCATATTGTTACACACCTATTGAGCTATCCACAATGCCAATGCAAAATTAATCCATCACTAAAATATCATCATGAATGTTCTCTTGATCTATACTAATAAATCAAAAGCAAGAGGAGTTTGATTAGCAATTGCAAGCTTAAGCTGAAGAAGTAGATAACATTCAAAGCAATATGGATACATCTAATATGAATGCATTGACAATGGAAATATAGATGAATAACTACCACACCAAAGTGTGTCTTCAATTCAAAAATCTACAAGACAAATGAAGGAGGAAAAGGAAGCCCAATGAGGGAGGAGTTGATGGCAAAAGTACAAGCATCCATATTGGCTTAGAAGAACAGAAGACAAAGATCTTCTAGCAAATGGAGGAGGTGAGAGATCAATTGGATGGCCTCATGGAGAAGGCAATCCAAGTCTAGCCGCACCAAACCAAGCTCCACAAGCTAAAGTTGCAGATTAAGAATTTGGAAGCAAAAGTACCCTCAAACAAGCAACTTGATCAACTTGTGATGCAACTAAGCAAGGTTGATTTTGAGATTTTCTCAAAATCAACCAACTCTCTTCCTTAAATTCATAGATTATAAGGAGAAGGGGTTAAGTTGATTAGAATTTTGAGAAGCAAAGGTAGTTCTTCATAATTGGATAGAAAATGACATTTGTAGTTGAAGACCTTTGGTGTAACAATATGGAGTTTAACGATGAAGTTAGTAGGGCTAACACAATAAAAAATAAAACAAATTAGCCTAGAATGTTCTAAAAGTATCTAGTAAGCTTCTTGGGAAGCTTCCAAGCTAGCTTAGCTTGCATCCCAAGTAGGTAGCTTTTAGAAGGAAGCTTCTAGAAGCTTCAAACTAGCTTAGCTTGCACGCCAATTAAGTGACTTTTGCAAGGAAACTTCTTGAAAAGCTTCTCAAGAGCCTTGTATGATCCTTATAAATACAAGATCCAAAGCTCATGCTAGGCATTTGGAGTTTACCCGCATTCAAGTGTCTCAATGTGATCTTCCATTCTCCTATTCCTCTCCTTTGTCTTGAACTTTTACAATGGTATAAGAGCAAGAATGGGATGGATGGAATTTATGGACCACCAAATCCACTTCCGCCAAACCATTGGGATGTTCTTGTCTAGGTATTACCCAAACATCATTTCACACAATTCATCACCTTGTGCTTTTGGTAGGATTTTCTTCATATGATCAACTTGTTCAAGAAATCCTTGATACTTCCTTATGGAAAATGGTGGACGTGTTGCATTTATGTGTTAATGAATTAGATTAATTGGGAGTAGCAAGATAGAGAAGTAGCCATGACGGCAATACCAAACATATTTATTGCTATGTAGCAAAAAATTGAGCACCTTATTTGATTATTGTATGATCAAGACCAATAAAAACAAGAACATATAGAGAGAGCACCAATTGAGATGGAGAAGATCAAATTTGATTTCCAAAACCCAAGATGTTTGAAGGCAAGAATCTTTCGGGTATAATGGAGGATTTTGTATTTGACTACAAACATTACTTTGAAACTACCAATCTTCAAGATGAACAAAAATATATTCTCTTGGCTTCTAGCCATTTGAATGGTGTTGCAAAACTTTGATGGCAATTCCAAGTGGAGCAATCTGAATGATAGATTGTTGTATCAATTTTGACATGGGCAGAATTCAAGGGTGCAATACTTGGTCAATTTCAAACTATAAATACCATCAAGCCGCATGAGATAAATTGGTGGATTTGAAGTAGATTGGCTCAATTAGGAGCTACATCATGCAATTTCAGAATATCATCATGCAGATTCCATATATACAAGAAGTGTAAGTTTTGGATCAATTTGTGAGGGGATTGAAGTCACTAACCAAATTAGAGATGACCATGCAAGAACCACAAAACTTATAAGAAGCCATGTATTTGGCTGAGTGCTTTGATTCCTTGGTTGTGACAGCTTGGTTGCAACAACTTGGTCTTGACCTTGACCTACACAAAGTATACTAGTATACTATGCACAAGTGGAGGAACTAGCACAAATGGAGATTGATGTTATCCAACGGAGTCCACTTGGTACAATGGATAAAGAAAGATTACAAAAAAATGGTGGTTGTTCTTATTGTTGCCAAGTTGGATATTGCATTGTTGAATGTTTCCTTAGGAATGAACGACCTCAACAAGTTGCATAGATGGAGTTTTTGGAGTAGAATGATCAAAGAAACAAGGAATCATAGTAGGAGATTTTGAGCCACCTATTGGGAGCTTGATTAGTTCCAATGGGATTGAAGGCTTGACCTATGCAAGTTTGCTTCACTTTAAGGTACTATATCTAATTGGGGTTGTAGGACTTTGGTTGATTTAGGAAATTCAAAGAATTGCATATGTATGCAAGTAGCAAAGGAATTGGGATTCCTATCAAACCAATAATTGGATGTAGATTGATGATGGCGGATGGTAGAAAGAGTTCTACATTCCATACCTTGCATGTTGTTACCTTCAAGATTGGGAAGGAGTATTTGGAGTGTATGAGGTTTGTAATTGCACCTCTACACTACAATGTCATTCTAAGACTACCTTGGCTTGAACATCATAAGATTCAATTTGATTAGACCCGACAACAAATTCAAGAACAACACCAAGATATGAATTTCTGATTAGGTTGTCTGGCACCTCTAAGTAAGACACTTAAGAATAGTTAGTCTCAAGATGGGAAGTTTGTTGAGAAGGTAGCCATAGAACAAGCCCTAGAGGGAGATGAGTCCCAAGATAGGAAGTTTGCCAAGAAAGCAGCCATGGAGCAAGCTTTGAAGAGAGATGAATCTATGGATAGGAAGTCTGTTAGTGAAGCAGCCATAGAGTAAGCTTTTGAGGAAAATAAGTCTGTTTTTGTAGTATAGATCAAGCTAGTTGCACAAGGACAATCGGAGGAGGGCCAAGAGCCTCATCAAGCAATGGTCAATCAAATAGTTTAGGAGTTTGCAAATGTGTTTCCGGATGATCTGCCGAAGGGATTGCTTCCAATCGTGGTATGCACTTCAAGATTGAGTTATTGCTAAGGAGTAGTCCAATGAGTTGACCAATCTATGGGCTCTCACCAAAGGAGTTGGAGGAGTTACAAGTAACACTTATGGAGTTGTTGGAGAAGGACTTCATACAACATAGTACTTCTCCTTGGAGAGCACTGGTACTATTCATTTTGAAGAAGGATGGAGGATCTTAATCTATAGCAAGACAGAGGCAAAACACATGAATCATATGCGAGAAGTCCTAAGATGACTACAACAATGGAAATTTTACTACAAGAACTTGAAGTGTGCCTTTTGGCAAAAGGAAGTTACCTTCTTGGGTCACAAGATCTCATTAGAGGGGATCAAGATGGAAGAGGAGAAAATCAAGGCCATTACTGATTGGCCTACTTTGAAAGATGCTACAAAAGTACAAGCATTTAATGGATTGGCCAGTTTTTATCGATGGTTCATCCACTATTATACTCATGTGGATGCACCATTGACTGACCTCTTGGGGAAGAATGGACCACCAAACACAAAGAAGCATTCCAGAAGTTGAAACATATGGTGTCTTCAAGACCCATTCTTCAACCATATGATCCTCAACTACCTTGTGTAGTTGATTTTGATACTTTTAACTTTGCAATTGGACTTGTGTTGCAACATGAATTCCCAGATGGACTACATCCCATTGTCTTTGTGTCTTGCCAAATAAAAATATGGCTGAAAGAAATTACTCTATTCAAGATCAGGAACAACTTGCAATGGTATATGCCGCTAAGGTATGGAGGCATTACCTCTTGGGGAAACACGTGATCATGCATACTGATCACAAACTATTGTTGCAGATCTTACACTTGGAACACATGAAGAGTCGACATCATTGATGGGAGGAGCAACTCCAAATTGTTTGATATCAAACTTGAGTACAAACCAGGTTGGTTCCATGTCATCCTTAATGCTCTATCATGACGACCTGATTTGAAGTCACTTCTTCTCATCATGGCGGTAATTATGACAATGTCAATTGACTCCAAGGTCCAAAATGAGTTTTGGTCAGCTCTACAACAAGATTCCTTCTTCTAGATGGTACATGGTTGTCTTATAGGATGCAACAAGGAGTACAACGCCTTCTCCTTCAAGGAAGGCCTTCTATTCCATGAGGACCAGATCTATGTTCTAGCCAAAGGTAATCACTGACTTGTGCAACTTCAAGAAGCCCATGATTTACCAATTACTAGTCACATGGGTGTGGACAGGACCTTGGATACCCTCCAACTCCAATGGTGGTAGCCCAACATGGCACAAGATGTTTAGGAGTTTGTCCAATCGTGTGAGAGTTGCCAATGCAACAAGACTAGTAACCTTAAACCAAGTGGACTCCTTCAACCACTCCTCATTCCATCTTCTTGTTAGGAACATGTGAGCTTAGATCACATCACCTCCTTGCCCAAGACAAAGCAAGGTCACATAACAACTATGGTGTTTGTGGATAAGCTTAGTAAGCAAATCCATTTGGCACCAATGGTTGATACTGTGGATGCTCTAAGCTTAGTGCAAATCTACTTTGATAATGTATTCAAGCATCATGAGATGCCATGTGTACTCATCTTTGACCGTGATCCTTGCTTCACTAGAAAGTTTTGGCAAGCACTCTTCCAGATACTCGGCACCAAGCTTACTTTGTCCATGGCCTATCATCCACAAACTGATGGAAAAATTGGACATGAAAATTGCACCTTGGAAGATATACTTTGTGCCTTTGTCAACATTCACCATACCAATTGGGATGAATGTCTTGCAACTACGGAGTTTGCCTACAATAATTCTAAATAGGCAAGCACCAGATTCTCTCCTTTCTTTCTCAATTTTGGCCAAGACTCACTTGTTCTAGATTCCCTTCTTACTCCTCCTATATCTCAAGTCACTCATAATTCCACCTTCTTGACCACCATCTCCCAATCCTTCCAACAAGCCAAATCTCATCTCCTTGTTGCTCAAAATTGGTAAAAAAAATATGCGGATCACCATCATCCTGATCTCAACTTTCAAGTTGGTGAGAAGGTCATGCTCTCATCCAATAACCTCCCTCTCCCACTTGATACCCAAGTTTTTAAACTTGCTCCTAATTGGATAGGACCCTTTGATGTCACCAAAATTGTCTCTTGTGGTGCTTATTGATTGCCTTGTCTTGTTATATGCGCATCCATCCTATCTTTCATATTTCCAAGTTGAAACCCTTTTTTCCTAACCCATCTTCTTTTTCCTCTCAAGTCCAACCTCTCCCTCCTCTTGTCCCTATAAATGATCATGAGGAGTATAAAGTTGATTGTATCCTTGCACATCACCACATTCAACAAGGCCATTGATAACATACCGAGTACAAGGTCCTTTAGAAATGATATTCCCTTCATGATGCCACATGGGAACCTCTTTCTCATGTCCATAATGCATGATTGGCCATCTAGAGTTTGAAGTTTTGCTAGCGACAAGGACGTCACCAACTAGCAATGGGGGAATATGTAAAAATATGGAGTTTAATAATGAAGTTAGTAGGGCTAACAAAGTAGCAAAGACAAATTAGCTAAAAATATTCCAAAAGTATATAGGAAGCTTCTTAGGAAGCTTCCCGACTAGCTTAGCTTGCACCCCAAGTAGGTAGCTTCTAGAAGAAAGCTTCTAGAAGCTTCCAACTAGCTTAGGTATGCACACCAAGTAAGCAACTTTTAGAAGGAAGCTTCTTTAGAAGCTTCCCAAATAACTTGGCTTGCACTCCAAGAAAGTAGCTCAAGGAAGCTTCTTGGGAAGCTTCTCAAGAGCCTTGTATGATCCATATAAATACAAGAGCCAAAGCTCATGCTGGCGTTCAGTGTTTACTCACTTTCAAGTGTCCTTGTGTTATTCCATTCTCCTATGTCTCTCCTTGGTCTTGGACTTTTACATTGGGTTATAGGCTGAACATAGCCAAAGGCTTAGTAAGTGTAAATATTCTTAGTACAAAAGACCTTCATAGTGGAACTCATTTTTGGTGTAGAATAGACCTTTGGAGGGAACACCTCATAAGGACAAGAAATTTTTAGGATAGTAAGTCCAAAGGTAGGTAATTTTATAGCTCCAACCAAGGGAGATTAGACACTTTTCCTAACATGTAAAGAATAGTTAATGAAAAAATATGTGATTATGTAAGATAAGGTAGGAAGTTAGTATTAGCATTGTATAATGTAGATGGAAATAAGAGACCTTTGAGAGGCTCCAATTATTAGATCCCTTTGGGATTAAGGAAGAGAAAGTATTTAAGGCTTAAACACAATGTAAATTGAGTCCATTTTTTGGTAATCAAGGAAATTAGCAAAGGGACCGTCTAAACTCTCTATCTCTTTTTGTCTACACACTAAGTATTGATTGGATGATTTGAGTATTGGTGATGAATGTAATAATATGGAGTTAATAGAAAAGTTAATAGAGGCTAATAAATAAGTAAAATAATTTAAATATAACAAGAAATTCTTACAATGTTCTAGAAGCATCTAAGAAGCTTTTTGATAGAATGTTCTAGAAGCTTATATGAAGCTTTTTGAAGGGAAGCTTATAGGTTGGGTAAACTGCAAAGATTGGGTAACTTGCACACCAAGTTAATGGATAGCTTAGCTTGTACACCTAGTAGATGGCTTATAGAATAAAGCTTCTTGGCTAGCTTAGCTTACACTCCAAGAAGGCGGCTTTGAGAAGGAAGCTTCTCAAGAGTATTGCTTCACTATAAATGCTGCTTCACTTTAAATACCAAGCCCAAGCTCATGCTTGGTATTTGGGGTTTCCTTTGTTTGAGAGCTCCAATGTAATCTTCCACTTTGATCTTCCATTCTCCTCTTTCTCTCTTGGTCTTTTACAAAAAACCTCAAAGTAGAAACACATGCGCTTGAGTGTAGGAATATATTTGCACTTGTCTAGGGTTTTTTATCCTTGGGATTTTGAAGAAGTGAGATAATGCATGGGAGGGTTATGGGTAATCTAGAGCACTAAAAGTACTATGGAAATAGTAAGCAAGTCAATCAATCAATATAGAGGCTCCATTGGAGCCACACCTTTTGGGAAGCACAAACCTTTGGAGTGGTAGCCTTTGGCATGAAGTGACCTTTGGTGTGACATCAACCATCACCTTCAAGAATAACTTGGAATAGATTTGTAATGAAAGTGATATTCTTCACTCTTTTATAGTGTGCTACAAAGGGTGACACTACACACTTCTATGAATAGTTTTGCCCAAGAGGTTAAATAGGAAACCACCAAATAATAAATAATAAAGAACCACCAAATGTGATCCTTATCTTCAATTCTAGCCAATACCTATCCATATCCTTAAGGGAGCAACCTATTTTTTTCCATTTTTACTATTAGTATGTTGAGCTTGGGATTTAACAATAAAATTATCATCTTCAACCTTAACCCCATTGACATTCAGTTGTGTAACCAATTCATGGATGTGATGAATATTGTAATACTCCGAGGACAAGAGAAGAGAGAAAACACAGATTGCACACTCAAAACATTCGATGCTCCAAGGGAGCACCTTCTCTTTATTATATAGACAAAGAGGATCTCCTCCAAGGAAGCTCTACCATAGGATTAGGGACATAGATAGGTGACATGTCAGCAAGCTCCACCCTTGGATTACTGACTTGGATGGGTGACCTGTCTGGTCTAGGTCCTATCTGGTTGGTCAAACGAGCTTTGACCGGAGGGAATCTTTTAGGGAATATTCCTGTAGGAATCTCAGAATCACATGAGTAAGGTACCGTTGGAAAGCTCTCGACAAGACAAACCAGGGGGAGGGAAGGCCAACCTTTCCTCTATTGGGGGGGAAATCTGCACATTTTCGAGGCCTAATTCATCCGTTTAGGCCTCCGAAATTGCCTTCAAAGATTTCAGGCATATTTCGGTTCCTACTCTATTAGTAGAAGTCCCCTTTTGGTGATACCTATTTCTGATCTGTTTAGTCCATCATGTGTAACATCCTTCCAGATGTTACCAAACCAATTCTCACCTTTAAATCATATGTCTAGCTATTGGTTCTAAGGTTCTCAAGTCTATTTCGGTTTTTGCCTTATTTGTAGAAGTACTCTTTTGGTGATACTTCTATCTGATCTATTTTGACCATCATGTATAACATCATTCTAGATGTTACCAAACCAAATTTCACATCTAGATCATATGGCTAACCCTTGGTATTACAGACCTCCCTCCTTTTAAGACGCAACGTCCTCGTTGTGCAATTGTTGCTCAAATGCTTGCACCAACACCGGTGCATGTGCCAAATTGGCAGTGGGTTCCCAGGTTGCTTCATAGAGAGGGTAACCTTTCCATTGTACTAGATATTCCACCCACGGATGGCGAGTACCACGCATGCGCTTTTGGAGAATCCGCTCTACTTCATATTCCTCTGTGCCATCAATGACTGTCGGACAAGGTCGAATGTCCTGTGTGGAAATACCTTGGCCTGATCGGGGAGCATATCTGCGTAATAGGGAGACATGGAACACTGGATGGATCTTCATGTGTGGTGGTAGCTCAAGGTGATAGGCCACAGTGCCGATGCGACGAAGAATCGAGAAAGGCCCAATAAAACGAGGTCTGAGCTTACGAGATCCAACTAATGTGAGGTTGGTTGTCGATAGCCACACTTGATCCCCAACATTGAACTCCATATGCCTACGGTGTGCATCAGCATACTGCTTTTGTCGATTTTGCGCAATCTGTAACCTGTGCTTGGCGCTCTCCACACCTTGTTGGATTCTAGAAACAAATGTGTTGACTGCATCAACCTTGGTAGTCACTGGACGGATCTTCATCAAGCTAGAAGGTGTGAAGGGATGCTCACCATACATGAGGAAGAACGGAGTGACCTGGGTGGAGGCATTCACTGAATTGTTGTAAGCAAATTCCACCAACGGTAGTAGGGTGTCCCACCTCTCTTGCTCTTCTAAGGTGAAGCCGCGTAACATGTCTTCAATCGTGCGATTAGCCCGCTCTGTTTGGCCATCTGTTTGTGGGTGGTAAGCTGTAAACATGGCCAACTTGGTTTTGAAGAAACCAAAGAGTGTTAGCCAAAACAAACTGGTGAATTGGGTGCCTCTATCGGTGATGAGTACTCTAGACAAGCCATGGTGAGCAAAGACTACATCTAAGTATAGTTGAGCTAGTTGTGGAGCGGTCACCTCCTTGGTGGTAGGGCGTACATGAATCATTTTGCTGAGCCGGTCCACAAAGACGACAATGGAGTCAAACCCTAAGGTGGTCTTGGGTAATTCACAGACGAGATCCATACTCACTTGTTCCCAACGTTGGGTAGGAGTGGGAAGAGGTTGAAGGAGCCCTGCAGGAGCTTGATTAGAAGCTTTGTTCTGTTGACAAAGTAGGCAGCTACGCACATAGTCCATCACGTCGTTGCTCATCTTGGGCCAATAGTAATGGCGCTTGACTGCCTCCAAGGTCTTGTCCACTCCGACATGAGCTGCAGTGGCCAAATCATGACATTCCGCTAGGATGGTGGTGCGTAATTCTGGGACATTTGGGATCCACAATCGGCCCTCTCGAAAGGTGAGTCCTTGGGTGCTGGTGACACCTTTGGACGCTTGCGCTTCTACAATCTGTGGGTCAGTTTTTGTAGCAGCTAGAATCTCTTGCCAGAATTCAGGGTTAATCTTAACCTCTGCCGCCAAGTTGTTGGCCATTGGCATGCGGGTGAACGCATCTGCAAGTTGCTTCTTACCTTCCACGTAGGTGATTGTCATGTTGAAGCGTTGTCGCCACTCTGCCCACCGAATTTGGTGATGAGATAGATCCTTCTGCGTCTCGAGGTAGACTAGAGGTTTGTGGTCTGTCTCTACTACAAATGCCTTCTCGCCCAGGTAGTGCTTCCAATGCTTGGTTGCTAGAACAATGGCCAGCTCTTCTCGTTCTGTGGTGTGGTAGTTGCGCTCTGCCGGTAACAACTTTCGAGAGAAATATGCAATTGGATGCCATCCGTCATGCCACTCTTGTTGTAGGACTGCTCCTATTGCTACGCCTGATGCATCCGTAGCCAACTTGATTGGACGTTTTGGGTCATACCACTTCAAGATTGGTGCATGTAGCAAGGCGGCCTTCAATTCTTGAAAGGCCAACTCTTGTGCAGTTCCCCATGTCCACTTCTTCCCCTTGCCAAGTAGTGCCATTAAAGGCTGTGCAACCTTGAAGAAGTCCTTGACAAATCTACGATAGAATCCCGTCAACCCCAAGAAGCTCTTAAGTTGAGTCTGATCTTCGGGGGCACTCCATTTTTGAATGACCTCTATTTTATCTGTCAATACTTGAATGCCCTCTGCACTTACTCTATGCCCTAAGTAGTCTACTTCAGACTTGCCAAACTCACACTTTGAGATTTTGGCGTACAACTGATTCTGTCTTAGAATTTGGAGGACCTCTCATAGATGTTGTTTGTGTTCTGTCATCGTGCTACTATATACTAAGATATCATCCAAGAAGACGATAACAGACTTATCTAAGTATGGACGAAATATGTCATTCATTAGGCTCATGAAAGTGGCAGGCGCATTGGTGAGGCCAAAAGGCATCACAAGATACTCAAAGTGGCCATACCTAGTTCGAAAGGCAGTTTTGTACACATCCTCCTCTGCAATTCGGATTTGATTGTAACCGCTCCGCAAGTCCAGTTTGGTGAAGTATCTCGCTCCATGGAATTGATCAAACAGGTCATCCATGCGAGGTAAGGGGTATTTGTTCTTCACTGTTTGCTGATTGAGACCCCGATAGTCAATGCACATGCGCATTGTACCATCCTTCTTCTTCACAAACAAGACAGGGGCCCCATATGGTGATACGCTAGGTTGGATGAACCCTTTCTGTAGCATCTCCTCAATTTGAGTCTTACACTCCTCCAACTCATGAGGTGATAGGCGATATGGGGCCTTACAAGGAGGTGTCTTCCCCGGAAGTGTCTCTATTTTGTGATCTACTCGCCTTTTAGGTGGTAATCCTGAGGGTAGATCATCAGGAAAGACATCTTGAAACTCATCCACCACATCCTTCAATTTCTCAGGAATTTGTCCAGCGAGTTGTGCACTCTGGACTTCTCTTATTAGACCCAGGAAACATCTATCGGTCTTACAGACAATTGTCGTCCCTACAACATATAGAGGCAATTTCTGCCTGTGTGATTTTTCTTTAACCCCAATGATTGACCATTGGTGGGTTCTCACTACTTTCTTCCTCCAATCCACCATTGGGTTGTACTGCTCCATCCATGGCATGCCTAAAATTGCATCATAACGGGCTAACTGTATCACTCGCCACTCAATTGCTTCCTGATATTCTCCTACAGAGAGGGTTACCCGTCTAGGTAATGATTCAATCCTCTCTGTTTGCCCATTTGGTAACTCTACTTCTTCACTTCCATCTCTCTCTAGATCCATTCCCAATCTGATTGCAACAGAGCGAGACAAGAAATTCTCTGTTGCTCCCGGATCTATTAATACTCTCACTTGATTACCTTCTAGGATTCCATTCACAACAATCAATTGTGAGGTTGCCTTTTGGGATCTTTGCGCATTATTCTTCTTCCTTCCCTCGCTTCTCTGCTCCCTTATTGAGCCAGTAAGGCCGCAAGGTACATTTACTGGTGATCTTCATTTTCCGAAGTGGTTTCCACCTCCTCCTCTTCAATGTGCCTCTCTATGTTGTTCAAAGATCGCCTGTACGAAGGCCGAGGGCCTCTAGGGAAACGAGTGTGACAATTGGTAGATATGTGCCCAATACGGCCACAATTGTAACAACGGCGTTGTTCTCCTCGAGTCCCTTCTCCTCGTGGGACTCCATCTCTTCGTTCTTCTACCCGTCCTCGCTCTCCTTGAAGCGGCCGTGCTCCTCGATCCCGGAATCGAAGGTTGCCCAATTCCATCGGTACTGGTCCACCCATGTGTGGCATTTCTACCCGATAATGTTGAGGTGGAACTACTCCTTCACCTCCACCTAATGCTCCGGCTATTCTCTGCGCACAAGCAATGGCTTCAAATACCGTGCGAGGGTTTTGCACCATGACTTCTTGGCGAATCCGCTCTTTCAACCCTCGTTTGAAATTGTCGAGAGCCTCTGCTGGACTCATGTCGGTAATTGCGACTTGTAGATCCAGAAATGCCTCCACATACTCTTGTACGCTATTCTTCTGTCTCAATCCCCATAGTCGGGTTCGAGCCATCTGCACAAAATCCACCGATTGGAAATTCTTGAGCAGTCCTTCTTGCATTGCTGTCCATGTGACCTCCCTTCACTCTGCCAGCATGGATCGTTCCCAAGCATCATACCATGTGAGGGCTTTATCGGTCAAGTACCCACATGCAAACACGCATGCAGCATGCTCTGTGATCTCTGTTGAGAACAATCAAAAATATCGATTCATTCTCGAGATCCAATTCTCCACTACTCCCATCGTACGCTGCCCCTTGTAAGGCTCGATGTTGCAGGTCTTCTTCATCCGGAGTAGCAATGTGGCTTCATCGTTGATAGGGTTTGTAGGGACGGGTGCCTCTCCAAGTACTTCAGTCGCAGGTACTGGGTTTTGAGACGGCTCTTCTTCTTGCATGGCTTGATCGTTCCTGAGGATCTGCACTTGACTTTGCAATGTCTCCATGGTCATCTTAATCTCTCGAAATTCATTCAACATCCCTTGCATTCCTTGCACCAGCTCTTGCAACTGCAGATCCATGGTGCCTGCAACACCCAATTGCTAACGTCTACTTCAATACAGAGTCAATATAATCACTCTGGACGGCGCACAAACTATCGGAACTACCATTGGGACCTCAGAAGCTATCACTTGTTGATAATACTCCTCACCAAAATTCCTAACCACAAAATCTCTAAACATCAATTTCAGCCTCACTACATAACGGATTTCTACTTGAGTGTTGAAAGGGAGAGGATTTGGGACATTCATATCCATATTATCATAATAGAATGTAGATCGTCAAATCCCACTCTCTGTCATATATCACCACAGGTAGAATCACCGGGTTTGGTGAGTTCATCACTCTGTCCATGAATTCAGCACCGAAGTGATAAACTAGCGATACTCTCATCTGCTCATGCTGGATGTACATAACCTTGATGTGGAATGGGTTTGAGAATGGAAAGCTAGGTGCGGGAAATTGTCCCCCCGGTGCATCCATCCCATCCGCTCTCTAAAGTCCTTCCTAAGTCTAGCGATTACTCTATGTTCTCCACTCTCAAATTACTCAGTTTCAGTAGTTCGTGCTATTCCAAGAGGGGTGATCCACTCTCTTGGACTAGAACACTCGCTCTGATACCATTGTAATACTCCGAGGACAAGAGAAGAGAGAAAACACAGATTGCACACTCAAAATATTCGATGCCCCAAGGGAGCACCTTCTCTTTATTATATAGACAAAGAGGATCTCCTCCAAGGAAGCTCTACCATAGGATTAGGGACATAGATAGGTGACATGTCAGCAAGCTCCACCCTTGGATTACTGACTTGGATGGGTGACCTGTCTGGTCTAGGTCCTATCTGGTTGGTCAAACGAGCTTTGACTGGAGGGAATCTTTTAGGGAATCTTCTTGTAGGAATCTCAGAATCACATGAGTAAGGTACCGTTGGAAAGCTCTCGACGAGACAAACCAGGGGGGAGGGAAGGCCAACCTTTCCTCTATTGGGGGGGAAATCTGCACATTTTCGAGGCCTAATTCATCCGTTTAGGCCTCCGAAATTGCCTTCAAAGATTTCAGGCATATTTCGGTTCCTACTCTATTAGTAGAAGTCCCCTTTTGGTGATACCTCTTTCTGATCTGTTTAGTCCATCATGTGTAACATCCTTCCAGATGTTACCAAACCAATTCTCACCTTTAAATCATATGTCTAGCTATTGGTTCTAAGGTTCTCAAGTCTATTTCGGTTTTTGCCCTATTTGTAGAAGTACTCTTTTGGTGATACTTCTATCTGATCTATTTTGACCATCATGTATAACATCATTCTAGATGTTACCAAACCAAATTTCACATCTAGATCATATGGCTAACCCTTGGTATTACAAATATAATCAATGATGCTTAGATTATTTTTCTTAACCTCCATTATTTGATCCTTCAATTGAAACTTTCTTGAAAAAAATTTGCCAATGTATCCCAAACCTCCTTGGGAGTACCAACGCTTTGTATGTATCCAAACAATGATTGTAAAATACACATAAAAAGATAGTGCACAGCTTGGTTAGCATGTTTCTTCCAAGCATGTATATCAAGATTTGAAGGAGCATTTATTGGACAAGTTTCAACCCCTATGACAAGATCAAACCATTCTTGGACTTTTAAGAAGGTAGTTATTTTATGTTTCCATATTGAATAATTGTTCTTTGTCAAGGTCTCACATACAATGCAACCATAAATATCAAGTTTAGTACTTATGCTATAAATGAATCAAATCACTTAACAATCAAGATTTTGTCACCAATTTGAACTCAAAGGTTCTCACAATCTCTCTTCCACTTTAATACCACATCATGAAGTGAAAATTGAGATGTGGAGATACAAAGTTCACCAAAGAATGGTCTGTGGGACACAATTCTTTCTCCAATATAGGAAGAGAAAAGTATACAAGTATGTCAAGTCTCTCTCCATTAAAGATTTGAAATGATGTATAAAGATTAAACTTCCCATGTAAGCTAGCCACTAGGAATATTAGCTTGTGATACTCTATCAATAGTTGACACATCCATTATTTGTTTCTAAGGCAACTATTTGTTCTTGATTTAGTAGAGGTTCAAGCTCTTGGATCCTAGCTCAACCTTGCCTAAGTGTATTTCAACTCACACCAATTACTTTCTCTACAGAAATCAGGTTTTTCCTAGGCTTGGTGCACCCATCTACATATTTATTGCTTACTTGTGTGTGTGGTACTAAATTAGATACCAAAGGAATTTTATATGTCCTTTTGAAGGACAAAAGATAGCTACCTATGATGTTATCAAAGGTTAGTATTTTCAATGGCATGGGAGAGTAGATACTTCATATAATGGGAGCTTTGGTATGCTCTACAAGCAACATGAGTTAGTGTAGACATGCTTTTGGTCTTAGATGATCAAGCGATAGTAGCAAATGTTATGGTTACAAATCTCACACATGATGCAATTTTTGAGGAGTGATTATACATCCTTTAGAAAAGGTGGAGAGCAGATCTCCAAGTATAGAGGTTCATAGTGAGGTCACATATTTGTTCTTGGAGCGATGGATTTTTATAGCATTTGACAAGTTTATGATTGGGTGTGAGGTTACCCTCCTCAACAATGTGGTATTGTGACTTTAATTTTTGGTAGCCCATTTTAGTATTTTGTAACTTTAAACAAAAATGTGTGTCATTGCTCTATAGAGAGCATTGGTTGGAGTAATCCATAGAAGAGCAATCCAAAAAAGGTGATGCAATTATTACAAAGGTGTGTAGACCGTACCACTTAGATAGCTATGAAATCCTAGGTGCAATAAGATAAGAATTCTCATTCAGATCCTATGCGTTCTTAGCCCCTTTACTGTATAAGTTTTATCCTTGGTACGGAATGATTGATGGGTCTTCCATCATTCTTGTTTTCTAGACTCTTATGTCCATTTAAAACGAAGGTGCTCTTATTTAGTTTCATATCTATATACTAGTTACATTTTATCATTATTCATCTTTTTGTGTACTAACATACCAAGCACCTTGCTATATTACAAAGTTACTAAACCGTGCAACACCAATTTTACTTTTCCCCCTAAGTGATTAACAGACCAAGAAAGATGAAGTAGTACAAGATTTCTATCATGCAATATGATATAGAGACACTAACAGAATGAGCCTATATAACGAGAAATTCAGGTTAATTGATGATAATTAAACATGTTCATACTCAATGATATTTGGGGGAAATATTGCAGATCGGAAAATTTTAGTCCTCATTGCAAACCATCCCCTTGCAAATATACCTTCAAATCAGGAACAAATCCCAGCTTAAAAATGTTCGATATAACAAGAATCTAATTGGATAAACAACATGAGTAACGAGAAGTTGTTCCAATTGTTACGCATGTTAAGGATGCACCATTACAGTCCAACATAAATGGAGCTATAAAATCCCAGCAAAGAAGTAAGAAGCAACCGCGTGTGAAGACCACCTCAAGCCGTACAAGGAAAAGAGAAAGAGGGTAAAATGGAGCTAAGTACCAAAGAAAAGATACATGTCGATAGCATATCAGATGCAAAAAACGATCAAAGAAGCAAAAACGAAAGGCGACCGCGAAGTATAACAAGAAGGATGGAAAACCCATCAAACCGTACAAGGACGAGACATAGGGGTAAAATGGGGTTAAGCCCCAGTAGTATCGGTATGAGGAACCACATACGAACATTATCTTTTCAAGGTGGTGTAACAAAACCATAACCTATCTCGGTGGCACTGTAACAGAGAATAAAAATTTTGTGTTCTTTAATTGATGTCGTCCTTTCGTGTACTTTGGGTCTTCCTTCGAATTACAAGGAGATGCATACTCGGTATGCAAAGAGAGCTCTTAATCGTTTTACCATGATACGACGACGATTCTCCGATATGTAAAAGAGATTCTAATCCGCGTTATGAGATATTATCACCTCTGATTAACAGTACGAAGAGTGTCAAAATTTGTTTACGGCGATGGGGTTAACCACCTACCAGATATGAATACATTTGTCGAGTGAAAAGTAGATTTGAGGAAAGGCAAACAAACAGGCTGACAGTTGTGAGCAATAGACAGCCCAAGTTGAGTGGAAACTGCACTTGACCAGTTACGGGAAGATGTCAGTTCGAAGACATTGGTAACAAGCTTAGCAGGTAAACAGTAAGGCCCTGTATAACCGGAAACCAATCGAGAATCTTATAGGTAAGTTGTTAAATGTTTTTGCTGGCCTCAAGTATGAACTTAGAGAACTGTTACTGTCGTTTTGCTGAAATTGCTGTCAACTCCACAACGTATTTACTTGCTGGGCTCAATTAATACACGTATTTACAGCAACTGAAGCGACTAGTTTTTTGCTTTCAGTTTGTTACATGTGACTTTTATCTTCCAGATATTCCAGATATGGATTCAAGAGACAGTACATATATATGTCGAGACTACACAGATACACATTCCCGGATGAGTTTCTCTATGCAGATAATGGCTAAAGCCGTTCGGATTAGGAAAACTACCAATATATGAGAATGCAGATGTCATCCTTTGAGTACTGGTGCTATACATTATATTAGCAATCAATACGTTCCACGCGGGAATATTCAAGGCCGATTCGCCACAGATTCCGGGTCTTCACACAAAATATGCTTTTATTATTTGCGAAGGAAAACCTCACATTTTCCAAGCTTAAACAACATTCAGCGTGAGAAATCGTTCGAGACAAAACGATATAAATATCCACATCCTGTTACGGACTGTGTATACTTACATCTTTCACACGATTGACGAACTAAAGTCTGGAACCGTGGTCGGTATGCGACATACTTTCTGCAATATAGCTACCAGTTCCACTCTTCACACAAAAGCACAAATACAAGTCTCGAGATAGTATCGATGTCGATGTGTGCTACTCCACATTCTCAAACTTAGTTGGTTCTCCCAGCTGATTCCTTGGCCAGCTGTACAAGTTCTTTGACAACACGCTTGACGTTGCCCTTGTTCTTAAACATCAAACGCCGATTGATGTCAGCGTCGTTAAAGCCCTGAAAGAAAAGAGTTAGACATTTTAGTACTATTGATCGTCAAGAAGCTCATAATTCCAGAAGAACTATACGTAACCTTCAGAAGACAAAGTAATATGAAATTGCACGCTCACCATTTCCTCCAGTTCTGCGAGAGCAGGAGCCCAGTCATCAACAGAGCACAGGTCATCAACTGTCTTCCGCAGATCGAAGCTGTTCGCTTCAAGAAGTTCTTGATTCAGTTTTCTGTCGGTGAATCCCATCGCTTCCAATCTTCCCAACAAAGGGTTATCGAGATTCACATTCTCTGCTACTTTCTCATTTCCTTCAGTTTCGATGGCAGAAATGGCCTCCAATTCGTCAGCTGGAGCCGTTGCAGGTGTTTCAGCGGTGGTCTCAGTCATAATCTCCTCGGTAATGCCTCCAATTGGGCTGGTATCCTGGGTCGCAACAGGGGGGGCCGTCATCTCTTCAATGATCTGGATGTCGTCATCGCCACTTCTGTTCACGTCTACCTTCACAAAGGATTCATCGTTGTCGGATCCGTTGTTCACAGTTTCAGTTGCAGAAGGCAAATTATCGTTCTGCTCTGAAACATTATCTAGCCATCTAGATTTAACTTCTGATGGTGTTGTACTGGTGATGGTGTTGGGAGTCTCTTCTTCAAGAGGTGGAATGACGTCTGCTGGAGTTTCGTGACTTTCTATCGTCTCAGCTGCCTCCACATTGGCAACATCGGCAACAACCACCTCTGCTGGGCGATTCAAAGCCTCCACAGGTACAACCTACAACAATCCATAGCGACGTTACATCAGTAAAGAGCCAAAACGAAAAGTCATCGTTATGTCAGACTCAGATCTCAAAAGAAACAGCGGAATGCAACGCAATTAACTCTCTACCTGAATCTGTACCCAAATTCGGTGTCCGAACTTGGGTCCCCACGGTGTTGCCAGACGATAGTGAGATACGAATCGCCCTGTTTGTTGTGGTGCGACACAATCCACAGACACTTCCATTTCTTCTTCTGGAGCCAGCCCCTGCTCGCCAATCTGCAAGTAGAAATGTATAGCAAGCCAATTTAAAACAACGTCCGAGTGCAGAAATCGTCGCCATACTGAGTAATGGAATACAGAACCCGTGGCAAACAACCCAGTTCCATACCAGAAATCGTTGCCATATCCTACGTTTCGCTAAAACTATGTCGATGAAATTGCTTAGCTGATAAGATTGAAATGCTCTCTATATCCAATTCTCTTCACGTTCCTTGTTCCAAGCTACAGAGTTGGGATGAAATTCAATCCGACGTCATACTCACCTCCAGAGGTGTGATTGTTGCTGATCCCAGATCATCTCCGTCAACTTGGACGAGCTTGGTTTGTGAAGGCCATGGGATGGGGCCAGTATTGCGCAGACGCCAGATTTTGGTGAAACGAGTTCCGGGAGCTAGTTCGGTCCCGTCAAAGATGGAAACATCGCGAACAAAGCGCGCATCTAATTTTCCCTTCTGGTGGTAATCGTGAGGAGCACGCATATCCCAGTGGGGGTGCCATGTTCTCCCCCCACCTGGGCGACAACCTTGGCCGTCTTGAGGACCACGCATACCGAAATCTGGTGGTGACCACGGCTTTCCCCCATGAGCAACAGGTCCCATCATGGGGCACATATTCTGTAATTCATTACATGAGAGTTAAAATTAGCGACTGTTATTGATAAGTTCAAAACAAGTTTTGGATTGCTGCTCAATGACCTCAACACTTTCAGAAACAGTTTTGCTAGCACCATCAAAGCTTACCATTCTTCCCATTTTGGGATGACGGAAATGGCGAGGGCGGAAAGCGGGCCGATCGATGCGGTGGTAGTCGTTCGCTTCCCCGCTCTCAAGCTTTCCAAAACAAGTGGGACACAAGTCGTAATTCACTTTCCTGCGCATATAGAAGCAGTTCGGTTAGCAATTATTCAAAGCCTTAAGTGCAGCAAATAGAAGAACGTTTCCTGCTCTGTTTCTCAGACAAAAGGCTTCATTCAGGAGAATTCCGGAAAAGTCGAATCCATTCGTGGGTTGTTGGGTTACATACTTCAACGACTTGAATCGAGTCCCCTGGATAGGGTTCATCCCGCAGATATCACATGTCACACCCCAGTGGGGAATTTGCTCGTGGCTCGACTCGTTCTGGGCATGGGCTGAGCCATCATGTGGACCGGCCTCGGGCCTCTTGGTCCAGTCTGGACTAGGAACCGGTTCAGAGGGAGTTATAACAGAAAATATGGGCTCCATACCAGTTGGAGTGTTACGCATGCCAACATATTGAGGAACACCACCGTAAAGGGGGGATTGGGAGGAAGGAGGTGGCGGGGAAGGAGTCGACGAACTGGGGCCGACACCCAGAGACCCGAACTGAGAGGCTGCCAATTTCGCAAACTTGTCCATCAGTTCTGGTATCTGGGCTGGAGACTTGACGTCCTTGAACAGAGGCTCGTATGCCTGAACCATGTTCTTCACAGTTTCTGCTTTAAACTTCTTGAGTATCTCCTTGATAGATTGTTCTGGTCCAAGTCCTCCTGAGTCTGTTGTATTGCTACGCCCACTGTCAGGGTTTTGAGTTGATGTTGCTGTAGGCGGTGTTGCAAGTACCACTTTCAAGCGCAGGGGATTCAGAGACTGATAGACGCACGCATCCTTCAAGTCTTGGTCAGTTTCCATCGTGACTACATCGTGGTCTTTGTCCGTGTAGGTCACCTTCAGCTGTGCAGATACAGGAAACTGAAATATTTCACGAATTTTGCCCTCCAATTCTCTGTAAGAAAGACCATCAGTTCCTCCTGGCTGCTTCTCAAACGTCAGGCGTCGAAGAGTATCCGCGTGGTTAACCTGCAGGTCACCAATTGACCGTTTAGCCCAAGCAAATCACCCAGATCCCATCCCCAATTCCGTTTCTTACAACTTCACATTACCAAATATCGAGATGACGCAGAAAGCCCTACATTGGAAGCACGGAACTATCAACAGAGACAAACAACAATTGGCATATGGCCCAACGCTCAAAGCACAAAAACTGATCCGACATACCTTGATCACATACGCCATCTTCGCCACTCGTTCCTTGTGAGAGGAGTTCCTTTTCTCCTCAACCTGTCGTACACTAACCAGTAACCTCAATTGCAAACCTTCTCTCGCAGGCGATCTGTATAAATTTACCGAGTCAATGAGCGTTCCAGTGAGCCGCAAAGGACTCCAAAAGATGCACAACGGAAGAAATTCCGTAATCGATCGAAAATGCGGGGCGAACGCGTTCCTGTGAGCCGCGCCGAAGATTGGAGTGGTGAAAGATGGGAATGACCGCCCGGCTCATGGGCTTATAAAGGCTCCATCAGTTCTTGGATGAGGGAGCTTTGGCTTCACTCTTACACCATGGCAACCGGTCAACTATAGCTGTCGGCTTGGGACTTCCCGTTCGCTAACAAATATAGATCTGTATTCTCCCAGAACATACTGGAACTACCAATATTTTCGTGACTCCTACGGTGTCGCGTCCAGTGACGAGGAGAAGCTGAGGACGAACTAGCCTTCCCAAAGATCTGACATATCAACTACAGTAGGTAGTCTACAAGGCAAGCTACAGAGTCCAGTATAGAGGAGTCCGTAACTCAGGACGAACTAGCCCTCCCGAAGATCTGACGAATGCTACTGTAGGTCGTCTAGAAGACTAGATACGGTCGGTCGACCCTATATCTATAAAGGGCAGTTCTTGGTTTCCTTGAGATTGGACTTCTATAGTAGAACATTTGCACTTAGTAGAAAATCTTACATGCACTTACCTAATACTCTTATATGTGAAATTATTTGAATAACTGAAATTATCTCAAAGAATGGTTTAGACAAGGGAGTACTTTCAGTGAGAATTATACATTGAGAACTATACATTGAAAGGATGTTATTGAAAGTGGTAGTATAGTAGTAAGTAATGATATGTGTGTATACTTGTAATTTATTAGACTTTACTATTTACATGGAAAGAGAAGCATTTTTCACTTTCCTAATATTTTAAATATTTTACATCATCGAAATAAAATCACTTCAATAAAATAAAGGTTCAACATCTATATCGACACTGAGAAAAAATTTCACCACAAAATGTTTTGAGGAAAACGAAAAAGAACACTCTTCCCTATGAGTAAAATTATTGCAAATAAACGGATCCTTCATGTAGAAATAAATAGGGCTTACAGCACTAAGTTGGGTCAAATTATTTGAGACGCAATAAACTGGTTTATAATATAACTTTAAACTCAAACTAACCCTAATTCTGAGAGAACCGAGAATATTCCAGGCGTAACTGAGAATTGAGCTACAGTCCCTCCGGATGTAAACTTGGGACTCAAGTTTCCACGTGGTCTCATAATCTCAAACTTCTAGTACTCAAACCTGCAAAGATAAGTAGCTGGTTACATAGTCAGACAACCGAGCTAAGTCGCCATATACTGCCAAGTATGATTCGGCGCTATAGTTATGCTATCGTAAAGTTGACGTTGACTAGACGTACGAGACTTACTGTATCTGTAGGTAAGCCGGCAGACTCCAAAAGTTTCCTATTCTAACACAGAACTCACGCATTCAGCATCATCAGGGGTCCACCCTGATGATGCTTGACTTCAGTGGGAGTTTTGCCGGTAGGTGACCTCTCCGTTTCCTTCTTCCCGGGTAGAGCAGAGGTTCACGTTTCGTCGAAAGAATTCTTGAGAATCTCCCTTTCCGCCTGGATTAGTAACTTTGGCCGCGGGCTTTTCCTCAGCGGGATATCTTCCTTGCCGAGAATATGCAACTGTGGTAGCAAACATGCTACTAACTCACCGGATCTTAGCGAACATTGCTCCGTGAAAGTCGGCAGTTATTCACCTTGTTCGCTCGTGGAGATCCTTAGCTTAGGTCCGAAGAGATGCTCGTCATGCAGTACAGGATATTGCCGAACTTGATGCTCTGTGAGCCTTGCATTGCTTTAGAGTGGGTTACAAGCCAGGGGCTACAATCACGGAGCATATAATCATGATTGAACTCAAATTCTTTCCAGATTGGAGAGCTCTTTTGATCTTTCAGCTAGCGCGGCTCACAGGAACGCGTGAATTCACGTCTGCTTTGGAGAGTCAAGTTAAGATCATACCCGTGAAATTTGTCACTTACACTCCGATATTTCAGAACTTTCGTGGCTTACAGGAACGCGGAATCGAAGGATTAGATTGTAGGTAATTTCACCATGGCTTTCAATTATATTCTCAAGGTAAGTGACAACATATGGCAGGCACTTCACAACATTTTACAACGTCAACACTGTGCATGTGTGTATATGCCGTTGAATTATTTCCCTTGGCAGTAGTCCAGAGCTGAATCTTTTTTTGATTGCTAGATGAAATCTCGCAGATGTTTATAGCAGTTTCATCCAACCAAGATCGTATAGTTACAAGTTTGACTAGGCAATCTAGATGGATTGTTTGTAAGCTCTCTGTAAGTTTATAACCAACAAATTGGGCTGACGCACTTTCTCTATTTCGATCCACAGGTTGAACATGAGGGCATTCTCCGCCGCGTTGTTTCCAGCCGCTCGGGAGAGGATAATTTATCTTTTGGGGAAGTCGAAGCAAGAGTTCGTGATGTATTCAACCTTCCCATCAATGCACAAGTGAAATTGACTTACCGGGACGTGGACAATGATGTTGTGACAATGGCTAACGACCAAGACCTGACGGATGCCTGCGTTACGCAGAAACTCAATCCTCTGCGTCTACAATTGACATTGTTGTCCCCAGATAGCAACACATCTCCAGCTACAGCTGATACCGAATTCGGAACTCCAAAGAGCCAAGAAACAGGGGCCGACTCGAAGGACACAACATTTGATGCCGAGACGTTGGCGGAGACGATCATTATGTCATTTGCGCCATATTTCATGGACCTTTTGCCTCTGGAGCAAATTCCTGACATGATGGATCATATTGTAAATAAAGTGAAGGCGAAACTTTCGGTGAATGCCGAGAATGTCGTATCGAGTGACAACGCCACTGGAGCAACTGCGCAGTCCAACGTCCATGATGCCGGCAAGGCAAAAGAACCCGTGACACACATGGGGGTTCAGTGTGACGCATGTCAAATGAATCCGATTGTGGGACCGAGATTCAAGTCCATCAAGTAAGCGAAAGATATCTCGATCTCTTAGATTTGCTGCGGTGCAGGAGAGAGGAAGAGGTGTGGTAGGAATGAAACGGCAGAGAAATTATTTTTTTTAACATTTGTATTCTCGTATAATTTCAGGAAATATAACTACGATCTTTGCGGTCTTTGCCACGAGAAAGAGGGCCATCCCGAGGAATTTAATCGCATTGAGTTCCCTTCTACTCCTTCAATGATCAATTCCGTGCCAATGGTAATGAAACAAGATCAACATCCCACCAGCAAGGGTGATCAAATACTATAGTTGTATCACTCACCCGAACATATATACTACAGTTGCTCGCAGAATCCATTGACTCGTCCGTTAGCCCATGACTCCACGGTATCGCGCATTCTGGAAGTATCGAGTACAGAGTCGAAATCTTATCGGATCAATTTCAATTGCAATCCTAGGGCCCGGTAGCCCATGCTAGGTTTCATTCCAGCTGATTACATCCTTGTGCTTCTGTAGTCAACTAGGATTATGCAAGACCATGATGCGCTGTGGAGATGATTTTAATACATGTTACTGATGAGCTCATACTTCACCTTGCAGACGAGTCTGATTCCTGCAAGCGCCGTGTTACCGACTGGAATTAGGATGTTGCCTTTGCTTGGTTTCGGCTGTAGTACTCGCCGCAGGATGACTCCAGGTTACTAGGAAGATTGTTGATGGGCACTGCACCACCACGACGACGAAAAGATCCTACTAGATCTCGTTTGAAGCTCTGGAGTTGTAATAACACCCCTGTGACACTGTTGTATTTCGCTACCAATGTATCTTGCCGTAGTAGAAATGAGAGATGGACTTAACCAGTACCCCTCGATGCCAAGTTGTCCGACGAGTTATATTTTGTCATAGTTGGCATTGGCGGCTCCGTGTGGGCAAGCGAGGCTCTTATAAGCACATTAGCTCTACTCTGTGCATAGAAAATGCAAGTGGCAGATAGTACAGTCGACGTAAAAACCAAAAGTTCGGACAATGTTTCAAAGGCTTGTGCTTCGAGCTCGATTTCCGTGCCGAATTGTCCATCCGGCTTGAAAGTCCAACTTGTTTTCTTTTGTTCAATAAAGCAGTTACTCTTTTAACTTCAAAGGGTTATTTTCTTCCCCCGACTTCACTTATTTTGTTCAAGAAGACAGTTTGTTCTTTTAGCTTGAAAATCTATGTTCTCCCGATGGAACTCCAATCTGGCCGCAATTCGTGCCGCAATTATTGCCGCATTCTTTATTCAATTTGGAACTTTATTTCTAGCTGCGATCTGGATTCCCATCCACAACTCTGTTTAAATATTGTGTTAGGAATGTATAACTTCACCCATCCACCTAGCATCCCGGCCCAGGCCGAACATGGATGATCTGTTCTGCATAGGCACCATCCCCACTGAAATTCCATGATTCCATGTGCATGATAGATGAATCATCTGATCATTCTAAAATCCTACATTCTACGATAATTATAGATCAGTCATAGTTCTCCAAATCTTGCAAGTAACAGTCATTTCAAAAGACCTCAACTAATAAAATTTCTAATTACCACGACAAAAGGAGATGGGAGGCTATGTTGTACGTGAAACTGGATCCTGCAAGTACAGTACGTAATGCCAGAAACAGAGTAGTTGCTCGTGACATTAGGTGCCAAGTAGGACTCGTGCGCCACGTCAAGGTAAAGGCGTATTGTAAGTCATTCTGCCAACTCGGGGTGCCGTGAAATCTATGTGCCAAATTGTGTTACCGTTAGAGTCCATCTCTGCCGTTCTATGCCCGTACAACATAAGCACAAGAAAAAACAAGTACTGTACTCGACCTCGTCTATCCATCATCTGAAAATGAAAACGAATGTACTGTACCACGAGGATCAAATGATAATGCACCGCTTTTATTGGCTGAGTTTTATTCAGCACCTGGGAAGTGTTTGATTGTAGACCCTAGCATGGTCCTTACAATGAGGCTTACATACAACAGTGTGATAGACCTTACATCGATTATAGAAGGGTAGGGTATGCCATGATCTGAGTAACGTGTGACCATATGTAATTTCAGATAATGGTATGTTTCATGATCGGAATCAGTTCGTTCATTAAAAATTGACATGTATCGAACACGGAGCCTTCGATGGTGATCATTCCTCCTTTTTTTTTGACAACTTTGACAAAGTATTGCAATACAAAGATTGTAGTTTAAGCAACATCTTATATCAATTTACCGATATTCGAAACCATCTTATCTAGTCTCATTTAGTTTTATCTCTGTTCTTCTAGTATTGAAACTGTATATGGAGGTCAACGCATTTGTTAGGGATTGTATTAGAAAATATATTCTATTAGAAAATAGGTATTATTTTCATTTCCTAGTTTATAGAGTGTAGTTATTATTCTTTAGAGAGCAAGGGCCGATGCAATAAAAAATAAATCGCATTAGATGATATTTTGTAGGATGCTCCAAGAAGATATATACTATTTGACTTGCATTGTTATGACAATTTAAATACACGAAAATAGATTTATGTTTCGAATATTAGTAGATTTTACTCTAATTGAACCGTTAATTTTTATCCTTGTGTTGTTTGATAGATGCTCCATGTATAAGTTTAATTTAGCAAATAAAGGACCATACCTTCGTGCCCACGCTCTCTCGATAGTCTTAATAGATATGTTGACGTTTTAAGAGATAAGTTACTGTTGGAAATCGCGTTCTTATATTAGTTTAACATGGCTCTACAATACGCACCAAAGCCGATTTGGTGTTCACTTCCAATGGCATGGTAGAGTTTCGCAAATAAAGTTGGAAGAAAAGGTAAATACCACCTTTACTCACATAAATTGTTAGATTCGTATAGGTATTGAGACTACCAAAATGGTTTATAAATTATTGGGTTAGCTAATGCACGGAGAGATTAAGCTTGGTCGTGCCTCTAATGTAGGAATTTACTGCGACTCAAGGAAAGGAGGCAATAAGGAACATGCTATCACAATATACAATCAAATGAGTGAAACTCCAAATGTCTACTATGAGTATGTGTTTTGGTATTTATAGCAATCTAGGTACAAAGAGTTCCCAAGGAAATTGTCTTCTAGAAGTTGCTTTTTGTAATAATACGGAGTTAACAGAAGAGTTAGTAGAAACTAAGGAGTTTGTAGAATCAATTACATATAGCAAAAATAAGGTAGAACTAGCATAACCTACAAATACTAGAAGCATCTAGGAAACTTCATGATAGAATACACTAGAAGCATCTATGAAGCTTTGGGGTGAGAAGCTTCCAAGCATCTTCCAAGAATTAGGTAACTTGCACATCAAGTTAACAACTAGCTTAGCTTGTATGCCAAGTAGGTGACTTCCATAAGGAAGTTTCTTTGGCAACTTCTCAAGTAGCTTAGCTTGCACTCCAAGATGATTGCTTTGAGAAGGAAGTTTCTCAAGAACATTGTATTGCTTTGCTCTTAATACCCAAGCCCAAGCTCATGCTAAGCATTCAAAATTCCCTCAATTGAGAGTTTCAATGTGACTTGACCTTCCATTCTACTATTTCTTTCCATGTTCTTCTATATTTTACACTTTCTTGGAATGCAAGATAAGTTAATTGTTTACTTGACATGTAAGTTGAACTAGCCATTTACTTGACATAAAAGCTAAGATAGGCATTTACTTGACATAAACGCTAAGCCAACCGTTTGCTTGACATACAAGTAACTCAATTATTGGAAAGTTTTTAGGAGCTTCTTGAATCCTTCTAAAATATTCTTAGTATTTCCTGAATATATGCTTGTCCTACCTCCTATTAGCTATATTTAGCTCCTACAAAATCCATATTATTACAATTATATTCTTTTCTATGAGAATGCTTTCAATAGAATATCTTGTGATATCTCTATTTTTTTCTTTAGAATGAGGACTTAAGGGAGCCATCATATGCAAAACTTCTCATTTAGCATCCCATACTCCTTACATGCAATCAAATTGTAGATCATATAGTTGACTTTTTCAATACACACCTACTATTGATCATGTTAATTTAAATGGAGTCTCTTTGATCTAAATGTCACATATTTTTCTATTGAGGATCTCACACCTTTCATTTTACAATTTCTAAAAGACCGAGGAGAGAAATACAAGAATGTAAGATCAAAGTGGAAGATCACATTGGAGCACTCAAGTGAGAGAGACTCAAAATGCCTAGCATGAATTGAGTTTTGGCATTTATAGTGAAACAATACAAGGCTCTTGAGAAGCTTCCAAGAAAACTCCTTCTCAAAGCTACCTTCTTGGAGTGCAAGCTAAGCTAGTTAGATAAGATTCCAAGGAAGTTTCCTTCTAATAGCTATTTACTTGGCATACAAGCTAAGTCAACCATTAACTTGATGTACAAGTTACCTAATCCTTAGAAGGTACCAAGAAGTTTCCTAGGTACTTCTAGAAGATTCTATCAAAATAATTCTGGATGCTTCTAGAACATTCTTAAAATTCTTAAAATCTAGAAATTCTTAGAATCCTAGCTATAGTTAGCTTGTCTTACTAACTCTTTTGCTAACCCCATATTATTACATATTCTTCCATCGCTAGATGGTGACATCCTCATTGCTATGGAGCTATCAAACTATGTATGGTTGTTTGAGCATTTTGGAGACAAGAAAAGAGGTTTACATGGAGTGTTGTGAAGTGAATATCCCTTCCAAAGGACCTAATACTCAATGTATTAATGGTGAACACATTGGATGGCTCTTTGAGCAAGATTATGATCGACTTTATATTCTTCATGATTGTTAAAAGGGATTGAGGAGGAGGAAGTTGGGTATAAGTAGGAAAGGAAGATGGGTAGAAACAAATTTTTGAATTTCAAAAAATGGGAGACAAGATGGATCTTAATATGATCTTAATATGATATGATATGCAAGTTTGTAAGTAATAGTAGAAATTATCTAAATGATATCAAATGGACCTATCCAAGTTGGAGCAAGTTTACAAACTTAGGTTTCATGAGGGTGAGGGAGGTTATTAGAGGAGAGAATGACCTTTATATACAAAAGACTAAGGAGGGAAATAGGAGAATGGAAGATGTTCAAGAGAATTCAAAATGGAAACCACATTGGAAATTTTCTAAGTTCATAAACTTGGTCCTAACATGGTAAGCATATCTTCCAAAGTAGAATTTACTCATTTTATTTGTTCATCAATTTGAGGATGATAGATTGTAATAATGCAAGCTCAATGCCAAGGAGATTGAAAATTGCTTGTCAAAATTTAACCAATAAAGTGAAAATCATGATTAGAGATGAGAACTCGATGACCAATAGTGTTTGAAGATGGTGTCAAAGTAGATCTTGGCCTATGTTTGAGCATCAACTATGTCTATGATAGATGCCATATGTCTACTTGCTGAGCTATTGACAAACACTATGATGGTGGTATGGCCTTGGTATATTTTTAGCAAGGATGTAATGAGGTTTTAGCTCAAATGTTCCTAATGGGCATATGAAATAGGCAGTGGTTGAAAGAGTCTACTTGGCTTTTGGTTATTGGCTTTGTTGCATTGGCAACTCTCACAAGATCAAACAAACTCTCAAACTTCTTGTGCCATGTTGGGCCACCACCATTGACATTGTAGGGTACTTAAGGTCCTATCCATCCCCACTTGACCAATAATTGGTAAGTCATGGACCTCTTGAAGCCACACAAGTTGTAAATCGCCCACATTGGAACATAGATCTGGTTTTCATAGAATAAAAGGCCCTTCTTGAAGGAGAAAGTGTTGTAATCCTTGTCATGTGCTGCAAGACAACTTCTTACCAACTGAAAGAAAGGGCCTGATTGTAAAGTAGTCCTAGACTTGATATGGACCTTTGAGTCAATCAACACTATGATAATTGCTATTGTTGTCAAAGATTCAAGAGGAGTCTTCAAATCAACTTGTCATGACAAGGCATCAAGAGTGACATGGAACTTCTTGGTTTGTATTCAAGATTGATGTCAAACAATTATAGTTGTTCCATCATCAATGACTCTTCATGTGCTCCAAATGTAAGGTTTGCAACAAGAGTTTGTGATTGGTCTACATTATCATTTTTTTCTCCAAGAGACAATGTTACCACACTTTTGTTGCATACACTATTGCCAATTAATCTTGATCTTGAAAGGAATAATTCCTTTTTGTTTCATTCAGTCATCAATACCAAGGCTATGGAATACAATCCATATAGGAATGCCTCTTACAACCTAATGCAACAACCCCAAAAGTACACAAGATTGGAACTCTCAACAAACTCCAATGCTCCAAAGAAGCACCTTGTCTTTATGATATAGCAAAAAGGATCCCCTCAAGGAAGCTACACCTTTGGATTAGATACATGGATTGGTGATATATAGATCCTTGTCCTATATGGTTGGGCAAACAAGTTTGACCAGAGGGACTATTTTGTGGAATCTTCCTACAAGAAGCTCAAAATAGCATGGAATAGGTACTATTGGAAAAATCTTGATAAAAAAAGGGAAGGGAAGTAAAATTTCATTTTTCAAGGCCTAATTCTTTTGTTTAGACCTCCAAAATTGGCTCTAAAGAATTTTTGGCTTTTTCCCTATTAGTAGAAGTCTTCTTTTGGAGACTCTTTTATCTAATCTACTTAGACCATCATGTATCACATTTCTAAAGATATTATCAAACACATTTTCATTTGTAGCTAATTTGTCTAGCCAAATGTGTATCATACAACTCCAATGGTAAAGTTAGAAATATAAAAATCTACCACACAAGATAGTTAAGGATCATATTGTTGGAGCATGAGCCATGCAAATATCATAATTTTAAGCTTCTTGCATGCCTCTTCTTGCTTGGAATTCCATCTAAAGCTTGTTGTCTTCCCCAAGAGGTCAGTTAATGGTGCAGCCATGTGAGCATAATAATTGATGAACTGTTGGTAAAAGCTAAATAATCCATTGATTCCCCAAACTTCCGTGGTATCTTTAAGAGTAAGCCATTTAGTAATGACCTTGATTTTCTCCCCTTCTGTCTTGATCCTCTTTGTTGAAACCTTATGGTCTAAGAAGATAACTTCATTTTGCCAAAAGGTGTATTTGGACTTCTTATAGTAGAATTTCCATTGTTGTAGTCTTCTCAAGACTTCCTCAAATATGGTTCTTTTATTCTACCTCCATTTTACTATAAATCAAAATTTCATCCAAGAACAATATCACATGTTGATCCAATAGCCTATCTAACATGCAATAAATTTGATCCATGAAGACCACTAGAACATTCATGAGCCCAAAAGTAAAACTCTTGATTTAAAATGCCCATACCTTAAAAAAATTTATCATCAATTGGAATCAACCAATAGCCATTTTGAAGATCCAACTATAAGAAGTATCAAGCTCCACTCAATTGATCCAAAAATTCATCAATTCAAGTAAAAGATAATCATTCTTCACAATTTGTTTATTGAGACCATGGTAGTCAATACCAAATCAATGTCCTCCGGTCTTCTTTGGGACAAATAATACCAATGCTCCAAAGAGGATGAATTATATTATATGAAATTCTTCTCTAATAACTTGGTCAGTGTTGTTCAAAGCTCTTCTAACTTCTTTGGTGAGAGCCAATACTCTAGAATATTTATTAGAATACTACTTGCTAATAGCTTGATCTTGAAGGACATACCTCTATTAGAGTGTAACTCCTTTGGAAAATCATCCAAAAAATACATTTGCAAAATCTTAAATTACTTGATCAACCATTGCTTGTTGAGGCTTTTGACACTCATCAGAATCTCCTTGTGTAATTGGCTTGATCCACATAACAAAAATAAAAATATCTTCCTCTAAATTTTTCTCTACAACCATTATATTGACAAACTTCTCATCTTGGGATTGATTACTCTTGAGTGTCTTCCTCAAAGGTGCTAGACAACCTAAGCAATAACTCTTAAATTGGTGTTGTACTTGAATTATCATCATACCTCATCAAATCTAACCTTATGATGTTCAAGCCAAGGAAAACCTAGAATGATATTGTAGTTTGAGGGTGCTACTATGAATCTTATGCTCTCTAAATATTCCTTCCCAATATTGAATGCATCAAGATGGGAGGTAAAAAATGTAGGACTCTTCCTACCATCTATCATCATCAATTTGCTACTTAACATGGACTTGATAAGAATACCTAGTTCTTTTGCTAATTGCATGGACATGTAATTTTTAGAGCTCACACAATCTTATGGTCACAAATAGATACCATACCTTGCAAGGGAATTAAACTTGCATAGGTTGAGCCTTCAATCCTATTCAAATAATCAAGTTCCCACTTAGTGGCTTGATATCTCCTATTGGGACTCTTCATTTATCTCATCATCACACTCCAAGAACTCCATTTAGAAAATAGGCCAAGGTCATCCATTTTTACTTAAACATTTAACAAGGTGATATTCAATTTGGCAACAACAAAAACAATCACCATTTTGTTGCAACCATTCTCAATCTATTATGTTAAGTGGTCTCCATCGGATGGCATCAATTGGATTGGTGTTGGCTCTTCTACACATGCTTAATTTGTTTGTAGGTTCTATGAAGATCTAGGTCCTAATAGACAAGGAATCAAAGTGCTCAACCATTTGCATGGCTTCTTTTAAATAGTTGAGTTTATGTATTGTTACTTCTAATTTGGTGTGTGATTTCAAGCCTCTCACAAACCAATCTAAGGCTTTGCCTTCATGAATATATGGAATCAATATCATAGTGTTTTGGAATTAAGAGATGTAACTTTGCATAGAGCTAACCTATCTTGATTTTACCAATTAATCTCTTACTACTTGTCCACCATTCATGGCTTGGAACCTCCCAATGATTGCACTCTTGAAGTCTTCTCATGTCAAATTTATGCAACAATTTATCCTTGAGATTGCTCCACCTAAAATCACCACCATAATTTAGTTGCTCCCTTTAAAGACTTGAAGCCAAGAGAATTCTTCTTCAATCATCCAAAAGATTTGTGGCTTCAAAGTACCACTCACAATCAAATATAAAGTTCTCCATTACATCCAATAAATTATAGCCTTCATATGGCTTAGGTTTAGGAAACCACACTCAATCTTCTTCTTTTTTGAAGGTTGCTCTCTCCATTTGCCATTGACGTTGACACTACACATCACAATCTTGCTTGTCCAACAATCAAGTAAGATGCTTGATTTGTTACTACATAGTAATGATGATAAATTTGGGCATTGTTGCCATGATTCCTACTCTATTAAACTAACTTCTTATAACTACCTAAATCAACACATAGATGTAGCATGTCCACCACTTTTTGTAAGTTACCATTGGAAGGATCAAGGGTTCTTCATACAAGTTGATTGTGTTAAAAAATTCTAACCAATGCACAAAATGATGAATTGGGTAAAACAAATAATACACTAACACAAAAATTCCAATGGTTTGGAGGTAGTGGATTTGGTGGTCCATAGATTCCATCCATCTCATTCTTGCTCTGATACCAATATAAAATATCAAGGAGAGAAATAGGAGAATGGAAGATCAAAATGAAATCATATTGGAAATGCTCAAGTGAAAGAAACTCCAAATGTCTAACTGCTCAACTTTGGTATTTATAGGCAACCTAGATACAACCTAGGTACAAGGCAACCTGTCCCAAGAAGCTTCCAAGGAAGGTTCTTGCTAGAAGCCGTCTTACTTGGTGTGCAAGCTAAGCTAACCATTTACTTGGTGTGCAAGCTAAGCTAATTGTTAATTTGATGTACAAGTTAATCTATTTTTGGAAAGTTCTTAAAATCTTCTCACCAAGAAGTTTCCTTAGTGTTTCTAGAATATTCTACACACAAGCTTCCTAGATATTTCTTGAACATTCTTAAGCTAGTTCTACCTCTTTTTCCTATATTTATTTTAGTCTATTAACTCATTAGCTTCTATTAACTTGTTTATTAATACCATATTATTACACTATCATTTGCTTGAAAGGTGAGATCATGATTTGATAAGCATATTGCTTTTGCCAATTTTGAGCAACAAGAAGGTGAGACTTTGGTGTAAGAATGTAGATAACATGGACAAGAAAGTAGAAGTATGAGAAATTTGAGATGGTAGTGGAGCAAGAAGAGAAATTGAAACAAGTGGATCATGCCCATAATTGACAAAGAAGGAAGAGAATCTAGTTATAAAAGACCAAGACCAAGGAGAGAAATAGGAGAATGGAAGCTCACATTGGGACATTTGAATGAGGGAAACTCCAAATGCCTAGCATGAGCTTTGGCTCTTGTATTTATAGGGAGCAGACAAGGCTCTTGAGAAGCTTCTCAAGAAACTTCCTTGAGCCGCTTTCTTGGAATGCAAGTGAAGTTAACCGGGAAGCTTCTGAAGAAGCTTCCTTCTTGAAGCCGCCTATTTGGCTTGCAAGCTAAGCTGGTTGGAAGCTATTAGAAGCTTCCTTCTAGAAACTACTTACTTGGAATGCAAGCATGACTTTTTCACCAATTTGGAAGGTGAGATCATGACAATGGTGGTCCCCATATTGCTTTTGATGATTTTGAGCAACAAGGAGATGAGACTTGGCTTGCTAGAGGGATTGGGATATGATGGTCAAGAAGGTTGAAGTATGAGGGACATGAGATGGAGGAGGAGCAAGAAAGGAATCTAGAACAAGTGGATCTTGGCCAAAATTGAGAAAGAAAGGAGAGAATCCAATGCTTGCCTGCTTGGAGTTTTTATATGCAAACTCCGTAACTACAAGACATTCATCCCAATTGGTGTGGTGAACATTGACAAAAGCACAAAGCATATCCTCCAAGGTGTGATTTTCACATTTAGTTTTTCCATCAATGTGAGGATGATAGGCCATGGACAAAGCAAGCTTGGTGCCAAGTATCTAGAAGAGTGCTTGCCAAACCTTTCTAGTGAATCAAGGATCACAGTCAAAGGTGAGTACACGCGACATCCCATGATGCTTAAAGATATTGTCAAAGTAGAGTTGTGTTAATCTTGGAGCATCCATAATATCAAAGGTTGATGCCAAGTGGATTTTCTTACTAAGCTTATCCATAAACACCACAATCACTATGTGACCTTGCTTTGTCTTGGACAAGGATTTGATGAGATCCAAGCTCACGTGTTCCCATTGAGCAGATGGAATGGGAAGTGGTTGAAAGATTCCACTTGGTTTTTGGTTGCTAATCTTGTTGCATTGGCAGCTCTCACATGATCGGACAAACTCTCAAACATCTCGTGTCATGTTGGGCCACCACCATTGGCATTGGAGAGTACACAAGGCCTTGTCTACACCCATGTGACCAATAATTGGTAAATCATGGGCTTCTTGGAGGCATACAAGTCGTAGGTCACCTTTGGCTGAAACATAGATTTGGTCCTCATGGAATAGAAGGCCATCCTTGAAGGAGAAGGTGTTGTATTCCTTGTTGCCGGTAGCAAGATGCCCTTATACCATATGAAAGAATGGATCTTGTTGTAGAGCTGCCCTAAACTTGATTTGGACCTTGGAGTCGACTAACATCATTGTAATTGCTACTGTGATGAGAGGAAGAAACTTCAGATCAGGTCGTTTTGATAGGGCATCAAGGATGACATGGAACCAACCGAGTTTGTACTCAAGTTTGATGTCAAACAATTGTAATTGTTCTTCCTATCAATGATGTTGACTCTTCATGTGTTCCAAATGTAAGGTCTGCACTAAGGGCTTGTGATTTGATGTAATACTCTAAGGACAAGAGAACTCTTCAAGAGAGAAAATATAAATTTTACACTCAATCCTCCAATCCCACAAAGGAGCACCTTCTCTTTATTATATAGCAAAGAAGATCCACTCAAAGGAAGCTCCACCCTTGGATCAGATACATGGATTGGTGACCTATCAACGAGCTCCATCCTTGGATTAGTTGTTTGGATGGGTGACATGTCAGTCCTTGTCCTATCTAGTTAGTCAAATGGGTTTGACCACAAGGAATCTTTAGGGAATCTTCTTGTAGGAAGCTTAGAATTGCATGGGTAAGGTACCATTGGAAAGCTTTTGATGAGATGAATCATGGGGGAGAAGGCAAGCGTTTATTTCCATCAAGAAAGGGTCTTTCCATTTTTGAGGCCTAATTCATCTGTTTAGGCCTCCAAAAATGACTTTAAAGTTTTAAGGCTATTTTCAACTTTTTGCCCTATTAGTAGAAGTGCTATTTTGGTGATACCTTTATGTGATCTACATTCTCCATCATGTGTAACATCCATCCAAATGTCACCACCCCAAATTTCACCTTTAGATCATATGCCTAGCTATTGATTCTAAAGGTTCCAAGCATATTTTGGTTTTTGGCCTATTAATAGAAGTACTCTTTTGGTGATACGTCTAGCTTATGTACTTAGTCCCTCATGTATAACATCCTTGCAGGTGTTACCCAACCAAATTTCATCTCTAGATCATCTTTCTAGCTATTTGTATTACATTAGTTCACATGACCACTTGTTTCCCCAAGAGATAATGCCTCCATACCTTGGTGGCATATACCATTGATAGTTGTTCCCGATCTAGAATAGAGTAATTCTTTTTAGCTGTATTTAATGTACAAGACACAAAGGCAATAAGATGTAATCCATTTGCGAATTCTTGTTGCAACATGGCTCTAATTGCAAAGTTGAAAGCATCAAAATCAACCACACATGGTAGTTGAGGATCATATGGTTGAAGAATTGGTCTTGAAGACACCATATGTTTCAACTTTTGGAAAGCTTCTTTGTGCTTGTTGGTCCATTGAAAGCTCAAGTTCTTCCCCAAGAGATTGGTCAATGGTGCGGCCACATGAGCATAGTGGTGGATGAACCGTTGGTAAAAACTAGCCAATCCATTAAATACTTGTACTTTAGTACATCCTTTGGATTAGGCCAATCAATGATGGCCTTGATTTTCTCTTCTTCCATCTTGATCCTCTCCAATGAGATCTTGTGACCCAAGAAGGTAACTTCCTTCTACCAAAAGGTACACTTTGACTTCTTGCAATAAAACTTCCACTATTGTAGTCGTCTTAGGACTTCTCGCACATGCTTCACATGTTCTACCTTTATCTTGCTATAGATTAAGGTATCATCCAAGAACACCATCACGTACCAATCCAACAGTCCATCCAACACTTGATGCATCTATCCATGAAGACTATTGGTGCATTAATGAGCCCAAAAGGCAGAATTCTCCACTCAAAATATCCATACCTTGTGCAAAAGTCTTTTCCACATCCTCCTTATCAATGGGGATTTGTCAATAGCCACTACAAAGATCCAACTTGGAGAAGTATCATGCTCCACTCAATTGATCAAGAAAGTCATCAATTCAAGGCAAAGGATATGCATTCTTCATTGTTTGTTTATTGAGCCCACGGTAATCAATATAGAAACAAAGTCCTCCATCCTTCTTTGGAATAAATAGTACCGGTGGTCCCCAAGGAGATGTACTATATCGTATGAAATCCTTCTCCAACAACTCCAACTCCTTTGGTGAGAGCCAATAGATTGGTCTACTCATTGGAATACTCCCTAGTATCAACTCAATCTTGAAGGGCATACCACGATCAGAGGGTAATCCCTTTGGCAGATCATCCAAAAACACATCCGCAAACTCTTGATCTATATGATCAACCATTGCTTGATGAGGCTCTTGACTCTCCTCAGATTCTCCTTGTGCAATTGGTTTGATGCTCACTACAAAAACAGACTTATCTTCCTCTAAAGCTTGCTCTATAGCTGCTTCACGGACAAACTTCCCATCTAGAGACTTATCTTCCTTCATGGCTTGCTCTATGGTTGTCTTCTTAATAAACTTCCCATCTTTGGACTTCTCTTCCTTCATGGCTCTATGGTTGCATTCTTTACAAACTTCCCATCTTGGGGTTTCTCTCCTTCCAAAGCTTGCTCTATGGTTGCTTTCCTTACAAACTTCCCATCTTGGGACTGACTATCCTTAGGTGTCTTACTCAAAGGTGCCAAACTACCTAATCGGAAATTCTTACCTTGGTGTTGTACTTGAATTTGTTGTTGGGTCCAATCAAATTGAACCTTATGTTGTTCAAGCCAAGATAGTCCTAGAATGACATCATAGTGTAGGGGTGCCACTACAAACCACATACACTCCAAATATTCCTTCTCAATCTTGAAGGTAACAGGATGTGAGGTACAAAATGAAAAACTCTTTCTACCATTGGCCATCATCAATCTACTTCCAATTACTAGCTTGATAGGAATACTCAATTCCTTTGCAAATTTCATAGACATGCAATACTTTGAACTTCCAAAATCAACCAAAATCCTATAACCATGATTAGATATCATACCTTGCAAGTGAAGCAAACTTGCATAGATTGAGCCTTCAATCCCATGGGAACTAATAAAGTTCCCAATAGGTGGCTCAAAATCTCCTATTGGGTTTCCTTGCTTCCTTGATCATTTTACTCCACAAATTCCATTTAGGCAACTTGTCAAGGTTGTTCATTCTGAGTGTACACTCTACAATGTAGTGTCCAATTTGGTGACAATACAAATATCTCCCATTTTTTGATAATCTTTCATGATCTATTGTCCAAGTAGTCTTTGCTGGATGGCATCAATCTCCATTGGTATTGGCTCCTCCACCCATGTGTATGTGTGGGTGGGTTTGGGGAAGGCCAAGGTCTAGACCAAGTTGTTGCAACCAAGGAATCAAAGCGTTCAGCCAATTGCATGGTTGCCTTCAAGTCTTTGGGCTCACACATAGTCATTTCCAATGACTATGCATGAGCCTAAAGACTTGGAGCGGGACTTCAAGCCTCTCACAAAGTGATCTAGAGCTTCTCCATCTAGTATATCCAGAATTGCATAATGGTGTTTTTGAATTGAGTGATATAGCTTCTTATCAAGCCAATCTATTTCAATTTTGCCAACTTATCTTGTGCAGCCTATGTGCTATTTATAGCTTGGAATCGTCCAATTATTACAATCTTGAATTCTTCCCACGTCAAGATTGGCATGACAAACTGCTGCTCAGCTTGTTCCACTCTAAATCACCACCATAATTTAGCCACTTCATCCACTTGGCTTGAAGCCAATAGAATTTGTCTCCGTTCATCTTGAAGGTTTGTTGCTTTGAAGTAATATTCACAATCAACACAAATTTTTTGACTTGGAAGGTTCAAATATATGGAAGGATTCTGAAATTATATTTTCTCTTCTCCTTCTTATATTGGTGTTCTCTCTACCTACTCTTGTCTATGACAATCTTGTTCATCCAACAATCAAGTAAGGTGCTCAAGTTGTTGTTGCATAACAATGATAACTTTGGGCATTGCCTCTATGGCTTCTACTTTATCACACTATCCTCAATTTATCTAATTTATTAACACATAAATGCAACACATCCACCGTTCTCCATAAGTTACAACCAAAAGCACCAAGGGTTCCTCAGACAAGGTGATCATATGCAAAAAATCCTGTCCAAATCATGAGGTGATGAATTGTGTGAAATGATGCTTGGGTAGTACCTGGACAAAAAATCCCAATGGTTTGGCGGATGTTGATTTGGTGGTCTATAAATTCATTCCATCCCATTCTTGCTCTAATACCAATGTAAAAGACCAAGACCGAAGAGAGAAATAGGAGAATGGAAGCTCACATTGAGACACTTGAGTGAGTGAAACTCCAAATGCCTAGCATGAGCTTTGGCTCTCGTATTTATAAGGAGCATACAAGGCTCTTGAGAAGCTTCTCAAGAAGCTTCCTTCTTGAAATTGTTTACTTGGCATGCAAGCTAAGCTGGTTGGAAGCTTCTAGAAACTACTTACTTGGAGTGCAAGCTAAGCTAGTGGGAAGCTTCCTAAAAAGTTTCTTATATACTTCTAGGATATTCTAGGCTGATTTGGCCTATTCACTACTTTGTTAACCTTGACTAACTTTGTCGTTAAACTCCATATTGTTATATTAGTACTCATTTGTTTTGAATTGTTATAGGAAAATTTGGCAACTGCAAGATAATTTATCTCAATTGGTGTAAAAGACCAAGATTGATGAGAGAAATAGAAGAATAGAAGATCACATTGGGACAATTGAGTGTGGAAAAATCTAAATGCCTTGCATGTGCATTCTGTAGATGAGAAAGAGGCTCCCAAGTAGCATCATGAAGGGGATACCCTTTCCAAAGGACCTTGTACTCAATATGTTGTTGGTGGCTCCATTGAATGTAGCAATGTGCACTGATACACTCCTTATAATTTTTGATGGGCATAGGAGGAGGAAGAGATTGGACACAAGAGGAAAAGGAAGAAGGATTGGAAACAAAGGGTTTTAACTTGGAAATGTGAAAGACAAGGTGGATTCATATATGAGAAGGCAAGGCAACACAAGGCAAGTTGATAAGCAATAGAAGAAATGATTTGGGTGACATCAAATGGACCTATCCAATTAGGAGCAAGTTTACGGACTTAGGAATCAAGTTGGAGGGGTATGTTACTAGAGGAGAGAATGACATCATCATTGAGTTGAAAGGTGAGATCACAACGATGGTGGTCTACATATTAATTTTGTGGATTTTGAGCAACAAGGAGATGAGATTTGGCTTGCTGGAGCGATTGAGATATGGTGGTCAAGAAGTTGGAAGTATGAGAGACATGAGATGGAGGAGGAGCAAGAAGGGAATCTAGAACAAGGGAGTTTTGGCCAAAAATCTGCACCAATATTGAGTAAATTTGCACCAATATTGAGCATCCATGGTATCAAAGGTTGGTGTCAAATGGTTTTGCTTACTAAGCTAATCACAAACACCACAATTGTTGTGTGACCTTTCTTTGTCTTGGGCAACAAGGTGATGAGATCTAAGGTCATGTTTTCTCATCAAGCTGATGGAATGGGGAGTGGTTGAGGAGTCCACTTAGTTTTTGGTTGTTGGCCTTGTTGCATTGGCAACTCTTACAAGATTGGGCAAACTCTCAAACATCTTGTGCCATGTTGGGCCACAACCATTGGCATTGGAGAGTACCCAAGGTCTTCTCCACACCCATGTGACCAATGATTTGTAAGTCATGGGCTTCTTGAAGGCGCACAAGTTGGAGATCATCCTTGGCTAGAACATAGATCCAATTCTCACAAAATAGAAGGTCTTCCTTGAAGAAGAAGATGTTTTACTCCTTGTTGCATGCTGCAAGATGACCTTGTACTATCTAAAAGAATGGGTCTTTTTATAAAGTTATCTTGAACTTGATTTAGGCTTTGGAGTCAATTGACACCATTGTAATTGCTGCCGTGATGAGAAGAAGAGACTTCAAATCAGGTTATCGTGATAGGGCATCAAGAATGACATGGAGTTGATTGGGTTATATTCAAGTTTGATGTCAAAATGCTATTTTTGTTCCTCTTATTGATGATGTTGACTCTTATTGTGCTCCAAATGTAATATTTACAACAATGGTTTGTGATCAATTCTCATGATCATTTGTTTCCTCAAGAGATAGTGTCTCTAAACCTTGGTGGCATATACCATTGCTAGTTGTTCTTGATCTTGAGTAGAGTAATTCCTTTCGGTGGTGTCTAGTCGATGAGATACAAAGGCAATGGGATGTAACCCATCTAGAAATTCTTACTACAACACATCTCTAATGGTAAAGTTAATAGCATCAAAATCAAGCACACAAGGTAGTTGAGAGTCATATGGTTGAAGAAGGGTCTTGAAGCCACCATATATTTCCACTTTTGAAATGCTTCTTTGTGCTTGGAGGTCCATTGTCCACTTGAGCTCTTCACAAGAGGTTGGTTTATGGTGCTACGACATGAACATAGTAGTGGATGAACTGTTAGTAAAAGCTTGCCAATCCATTAAATGCCTACACTTCTATAGCATCCTTTAGAGTAGGCTAATCCATAATGGCTTTGATTTTCTCCTCTTCCATTTGATCTCCTCCGACAAGATTTTGTAACCCAAGAAGGTAACTTCCTTTTGCCAAAAGACACACTTTGACTTCTTGCAATAGAACTTCCATTGATGTAGTCATCTGAGGACTTTTCATACATGATTTATATGTTCTACCTTTGTCTTGCCATAGATTAAGATATCATCTAAGAACATCATCATGTATTGATCTAATAGCCCATTCAACACCCAATGTATTTGATCCATGAAGACTGTTGGAGTGAGCCCAAAAGGTAGAACTATCTACTCAAAGTGCACATACCTTGTGCAAAAGGTTGTCTTTTGCACACCATCTTTATCAATGGGAATCTGCTAGTAGCCGCTTTAAAGATCCAACTTGGGGAAGTATCGTGCTCCACTCAATTGATCTAGCAAGTCATCAATTCAAGGCAAGGGATATGCATTCTTTATTGTTTGTTGAGATCACAATAATCAATATAAAAGTGGAGTCCTTCATTCTTTGGAATGAATAATACCGGTGCTCTCTTAGGAGATGTACTATGTTGTATGAAATCCTTCTCCAACAACTCTGTCAATGTTGCTTGAAGCTCATCTAACTCTTTTGGTTAGAGCCTATAGATGGGTCTACTCACTAAAGTAGTTCCTAGTAACAACTCAATCTTGAAGGACATACCATGATCGGAGGGTAATCCCTTTGGAGGATCATCCAAAAACACATTTGAAAACTCTTGAACTATTTGATCAACCATCATTTGATGAGGCTTTTGGCCCTCCTCAAATTCCCCATGCACAATTGGCTTGATCCACACAATGAAAATATATTTATCTTCCTCCAAAGCTTGCTCTATGGCTCCTTTACTGACAAACTTCCCATCTTGGGACTTATCTTCAATCAAAACTTACTCTATGGTTGCTTTCCTGACAAGTTTCCCATCTTGGGACTGATTATTCTTAGGTGTCTTACTCAAATATGCCAAGCAACCTAATTGGAAATTCCTACCTTGGTGTTGTTCTTGAATTTGTCATTGGGTCTAATCAAGTTGAACCTTATGACATTCAAGCCAAAAAAAACCCCAAATGGCATCATAGTATAGAGGTGCTACGACAAACCTCATACACTCCATATAACAATATGGAGTTTAGTGATGAAGTTAGTAGGGCTAACAAAATAGCAAATAAGACAAATTAGCCTAGAATATTCCAAAAGTATCTAGGAAGCTTCTTGGGAGGCTTCCCGACTAGTTTAGTTTACACCTCAAGTAAGTAGCTTCTAGAAGGAAGCTTCTAAAAGGTTCCAACTAGCTTAGCTTGCACGCCAAGTGAGCGACTTCTGGAAGGAAGCTTCTTGAGAAACTTCCTAATTAACTTGGCTTGCACTCCAAGAAAGTGGTTCAAGGAAACTTCTTGAGAAGCTTCTCATGAGCCTTGTATGATCCCTATAAATACAAGAGCCAAAGCTCATACTAGGCATTGGGAGTTTTCATTCATTCAAATGTTCCAATGTGAGCTTTCATTCTCCTATTTCTCTCTTTGGTCTTGGACTTTTACATTGGTATCAAAGCAGGAATGGGATGGATGGAATTTACGGACCATCAAATCCACTTATGCTAAACCATTGGGATTTTCATGTCCAAATATTACCCAAGCATTGTTTCACATAATTCATAACCTTGCGCTTTGGGCCAGATTTTCTGCATATGATCACCTTGTCTAAGGAACCCTTGATACTTCCGGTTGTAATTATGGAGAACGGTGGATGTGTTGCATCTATGTGTTAATCAATTAGATAAATTGCGAGTAGTGGGATAGAGTAGTAGCTATGGTGGCAATACCAAACATTATCCTTGCGACGCAATAACAAATTGAGCATCTTCTTGATTGTTGGATGGACGAGACCAACAACGACAAGAATATATAGAGAGAGCACCAATTTGAGATAGAGAAGATCACATCCAATTTTCAAAACCCAAGGTGTTTGAAGGCAAGAATCTTTTGGGCACAATGGAGAATTTTATGTTTGACTGTGAATGTTACTTTGAAGCCACCAATCTTCAAGATGAATGGAAATAGATTCTCTTGGATTCTAGCCAATTGGATGGTGGGGCAAAACTTTGGTGGTGATTTTGAGTGGAGCGAGCTGAACGACAAATTGTTGCACCAATTTTGACATGGGCAAAATTCAAGGATACAATACTTGGTTGATTTCAAACTATAAATGTCACCCGAGTCACACTAGACAAATTGGTGGAGTTGAAGTAAATTGGCTTTGTAAGGAGCTACATCACACAATTTCAAAACATCATCATGCAAATTCTAGATATACAAGAAAGTGAAGTTCTAGATCAATTTGTGTGGGAATTGAAGTCACAAACCAAATTGGAGGTGACCATGCAAGAACCACAAAACGTAGAAGAAGCCATGCAATTGGCTGAGTACTTTGATTCCTTGGTTGCAACAACTTGGTCTTGACCTCAACCTACACAAAGCCTACTAGTACACTATGCACGGGTGGAGGAATTAGCACCAATGGAGATTGATGCTATCCAACAGAAACCACTCAATACAACGGATAGAGAAAGATTGTGACAAAATGGAGGTTGTTTTTATTATTGCCAAGTTGGACATTGCATTGTTGAATCTCCACTTAGGAATGGGTGACCTTGACAAGTCACCCAGATGGAGTTTGTGGAACAAAATGATCATAGAAACAAGGAATCCCAATAGAATATTTTAAGCCACCTACTGGGAGCTTGATTAGTTCCAATGGGATTGAAGGCTCAACCTATGCAATTTTGTTTCACTTGCAAGGTATGATATCTAATCGGGGTTGCAGGATTTTGGTTGATTTTGGAAGTTCAAAGAATTGTATGTCTATGCAAGTAGCAAAGGTATTAGATATTCCTATCAAGTAGATTGATGATGGCAGATGGTAGAAAGGGTTTTGCATTCTATACCTCACATCTTGTTACTTTTAAGATTAGGAAAGAGTATTTGGAGTGTATGAGGTTTGTAGTGGCACCTCTACACTATGATATCATTCTAGGACTATCTTGGCTTGAGCTTCATAAGGTTCAATTTGATTGGACCCGATGACAAATTCAAGTACAACACCAAGGTAGGAATTTCCAATTAGGTTGTTTGGCACCTTTGAGTAAGACACCTAAGAATAGTTAGTCCCAAGATGGGAAGTTTGTTCAGAAGATAGCCATAGAGCATGCCTTGAAAGGAGAGGAGCCCCAAGATGGAAAGTTTGCCAAGAAGGCAACCATAGAGCAAGCTTTAAAGAGAAATTAGTCCCTATATGAGAAGTTTGTTAGTAAAGCAGCCATAGAGTAAGCTTTGGAGGAAGATAAGTCTATTTCTGCGATGTGGATCAAGCCAATTGCACAAGGACAATCTGAGGAAAACCGAGAGCCTCATCAAGCAAGGGTTGATCAGATAGTTCAGGAGTTTGCATATGTGTTTCCAAATGATCTACCGAAGGGATTACCCTCCAAGATTGAATTATTGCAAGGAGTACTCTAGTGAGTAGACCAATCTATAGGCTCGTACCAAAGGAGTTGGAGAGTTGCAAATAACATTTACAAAGTTGTTGGAGAAGGACTTACTTGATCAATTGAGTGGAGCACAATATATTTCCAAGTTGGATCTTCATAGTGGTTATTGGTAAATCCCCATTGATAGAGAGGATATGCAAAAGATTACCTTTTGCAATGTATTGTATTGTGCTCATAAGTCATCAATCTAGTGTGAATAATTGAGTGGAGCACAATATAGTACATGGGTGTCTTACAACATGTGACAAGGAGTACAACACCTTCTCCTGCAAGGAAGGCCTTCTATTCCATAAGGACCGGATCTATGTTCCAGCCAAAGGTGATCTCTGACTTGTATGTCTTCAAGAAGCCCATGATTTACCAATAGTTGAACACATGGGTGTGGACAAGACCTTGGGTACACTTAAATGCCAATGGTGGTGGCCCAACATGACACAAGATGTTTGAGAGTTTGTTTGATTGTGTGAGAGCTACCAACATAACAAGGCCATCAACCAGATGCCGAGTGGACTCCTTCAACCACTCTCCATTCCATCCACTCGATGGGAACATGTGAGCTTGGATCTCATCACATCCTTACCCCAAACAAAGCAAGGACACACAACAATCGTGGTGTTTGTGGGTAAGCTCAATAAGCAAATCCACTTGGCACCAACCTTTGATACCATAGATGCTCCAACCTTAGTGCAATCTACTTTGACAATGTCTTCAAGCATCATCTGATGCCATGTGTACTCATCTCCGACCTTGATCTTTCATTCACTGGAAAGTTTTGGCAAGCACTCTTCCAAATACTCAACACCACGCTTGATTTGTCCACAACCTATCATCCTTAAATTGATGGACATACCAAACATGCAAATCATACATTGGAGGATATGTTGTGTGCCTTTGTTAATGTCCACCATACCAATTAGGACAAATGTCTTGCAGTTGCATAATTTGCTTACAATAATTCCAAACATGCAAGCACCGGATTTTCTCCCTTCTTTCTCAATTTTGGCCAAGATCCGCTTGTCCTAGATTCTCTTCTTACTCCTCCTCCATCTCAAGTCCCTCATAATTTAACCTTCTTGACCACCATATCTCAATCTCTCCAACAAGCCAAATCTCACCTCCTTGTTGCTCAGAATTGTCAGAAATAATATGTTGACCACCATCATTGGGATCTTACCTTTGAAGTCGGTGATAAAATCATGTTATCCTCTAGTAACCTACCCCTCTCACTTGATACCCAAGTTTGTAAACTTGCCCCTAATTGGATAGGATCCTTTGAGGTCACCCAAATCATCTCTCCTATTGCTTATTGACTTGCCTTACCTTGTCATATGCACATCCACCCTATCTTTCACATTTCCAAGTTGAAACCCTTTGTTCCTAACCCATCTTCTTTTTCCTCTTGTGTCCAACCTCTTCCTCCTCCCATCCCTATCAATGATCATGAGGAGTATGAAGTTGATCGTATCCTTGCACGTTGCCACATTCAATGAGGATGCCAACAACATACAAAGTCCTTTGGAAAGAGTATCCCCTTCATGATACCACATGGGAACCTCTTTCTCACCTCCAGAAATGCAGAGATGGCCATCCAGGAGTTTGAAGTTTCAATGGCAACGAGGACATCACCAACTAGAGGTGGGGAAATATATAACAATATGGAGTTTAGCGACAAAGTTAGTAGGGCTAACAAAGTAGCAAATAAGACAAATTAGCCTAGAATATTCCAAAAGTATCTAGGAAGCTTCTTGGGAAGCTTCCTGGCTACCTTAGCTTGCACCTCAAGTAAGTAGCTTCTAGAAGGAAGCTTCTAGAGGGTTCTAACTAGCTTGCTTGTACGCCAAGTGAGCGACTTCTAGAAGGAAGCTTCTTGAGAAGCTTCCCAAGTAACTTGGCTTGCACTCCAAGAAAGTGGCTCAAGGAAGCTTCTTGAGAAGCTTCTCAAGAATCTTGTATGATCCCTATAAATACAAGAGCCAAAGCTCATGCTAGGCATTGGGAGTTTTCCCTCATTCAAGTGTCCCAATATGAGCGTCCACTCACATATTTCTCTCCTCGGTCTTGGACTTTTACACTCCAAATACTCCTTCCCAATCTTGAGTGTAGCAAGATGTGAGGTATGAATGCAAAACCCTTTCTACCATCCACCATCATCAATCTACTTCCAATTATTGGCTTGATAGGAATACTTAATTCTTTTATGAATTGCATGGATATGCAATTCTCTAATGCAAACTTCCAAAATTAACCAAAATCCTACAACCATGATCAAATATCATACCTTGCAAATGAAGCAAACTTGCATAAATCAAGCCTTCAATCCCATCGGAATTAATCAAGTTCCCAATAGTTGGTTGGAAATCTCCTATTGGGATTCCTTGTTTCCCCTATCATTCTATTCTACAAACTCCATTTGGGCGACTTGTCGAGGTTGTCCATTCTTGAGGGGACATTCAACAATATGATGTCCAAGTTGGCAATAATTAAAAAAATCATCATTTGTTCTAATTTTTCTTTATTTGTAGTGCCAAGTGGTCTTTATTGAATGGTATCAATCTCCATTGATGCCAGCTCTTCCACCCGTGTGTAGTGTATTGGTAGGTTCTATGGAGGTCGAGGTCAAGACCAAGTTGCTACAACCAAGGAATCAAAGCTTTCAGCCAACTACATGGCTCCTTCCAAGTGTTGTTGCTCTCATAAAGTCACCTCTACTTTGGTTTGTGACTTCAAGCTCCTCACAAATTGATCCAAAGCTTCATCTTCTAATATATCTAGAATTTCATGATGGTGTTTTGGAATTGCATGATGTAACTTCTTACAAAGCCAATCTTCTTCAACTCTATCAACCTATCTCCTATAGCTCGTGTGGTATTTATAGATTAAAATTGACCAATTATTGCACTCTTGAATTTCTCACATGTCAAGATTGGTGCAACAATTTGATGTTCAGCTTGCTCCACTCAAAATTGCCACCATAGCTTTGCTATTCCATCTAATTGGCTAGAATCCAAGAGAATTTTTTTCCATTCATCTTGTGGATTGGTAGCGTTAAAATAACATTTGTAGTTGAACATAAAATTCTCCACTACACTTGGAAGATTCTTGCCTTCCAATACCTTGGGTTTTGGAAATCGAATTCACTTTTCCTCTTCTCAAAATGGTACTCTCTCTACATGCTCTTGTTGTTGATGATCTTGATCTTCCAATAATCAATAAAGGTGCTCAATTTTTTTATGCATAGCAATGATAATCTTGAGCATTGCCGCCATGACTACTATAAAAGACCAAATCCGAGGAGAGAAATAAGAGAATGGAAACTCATATTGGGACACTTGAATGAGGGAAAACTCCTAATGCCTAGCATGAGCTTTGGCTTTGGTATTTATAGGTAGCATACAAGGCCCTTGAGAAGCTTCTCAAGAAGCTTCCTCAAGCCGCTTTCTTAGAGTGCAAGCCAAGTTAACTAGGAAGCTTCTCAAGAAGCTTCCTTCTAGAAGCCACCTATTTGGCATGCAAGCTAAGCTAGTTGGAAGCTTCTAGAAGCTTCCTTCTTGAAGCTACTTACTTGAGGTGCAAGCTAAGCTAGTTGGGAAGCTTCCCAAGAAGCTTCCTAGATATTTCCAGAATATTCTAGGCTACTTTGTTTTATGTGCTACTTCGTAAGCCTGACTAACTTTGTCACTAAACTCCATATTGTTACATATTCCCCTGCTGCTAGTTGGTGACGTCCTCGTCGCTAGTGAAGCTTCGAATTCCTGGATGGCAATCTGTGCATTCTAGAGGTGAGAAAGAGACTCCCATGTGGCATCATGAAGGGGATACACTTTCCAAAGGACCTTGTACTCCGTATGTTGGCAATGGCCTCGTTGAATATGGCGATGCACAAGGATACGATCAACTTCGTACTCCTCATGATCATTGATAGGGACAAGAAGAAGGGGAGGTTGGACTCGAGAGGAAAAGGAAGAGGGGTTAGGAACAAAGGATTTCAACTTGGAAACATGAAAGACAAGATGGATACGCATGTGACAAGGCAAGGCAAGTCGATAAGCAACATGAGAGACAATTTGGGTGATATCAAAGGGTCCTATCCAATTAGGGGCAAGTTTACAAACTTGGGTATCAAGTGGGAGAGGGAGGTTACTGGAGGATAGCATAACTTTATCACCAACTTCAAAGGTGAGATCACGACGATGGTGGTCTGCATATTGTTTTTGGCGATTCTGAGCAATAAAGAGGTGAGACTTAGCTTGTTGTAGAGATTGGGATATAGTGGTCAAGAATGTGGAAGTATGAGGAACTTGAGATAGAGGCGGAGCAAGAAGAGAATCTGGAACAAGCGGATCTTGGCCAAAATTGAGAAAGAATGGAGAGAATCCGGTGCTTGCTTGTTTGGAATTGTTGTAGGCAAATTCTGCAATGGCAAGACATTCATCTCAATTGGTATAGTGGACATTGACAAAGGCATGCAATATATCCTCCAATGTATGATTTGCACATTTGGTTTCTCCATCAGTGTGAGAATGAGAGGCCGTGGACAAAGCAAGCTTGGTGCCAAGTATCTGAAAGAGTGCTTGCCAAAAATTCCCGATAAATTGAGGATCACGGTCGGAGATGAGTACGCATGGCATCCCAGGATGCTTGAAGACATTGTCAAAGTAGATTTGCACTAAGGTTGGAGCATCCACGGTATCACAAGTTGGTGCCAAGTGGATTTGCTCACTAAGCTTATCCATAAACACCACAATGGCGGTGTGTTCTTGTTTTGTCTTGGGTAAGGATGTGATGAGATCCAAGCTCACATGCTCCCATCGAGCTGATGGAATGGCAAGCAATTGAAGGAGTCCACTCGGCTTTTGGTTGCTGGCCTTGTTACATTGGCAGCTCTCACACTATCAGATAAATTCTTGAACATCTTGTGTTATGTTGGGCCACCACCATTGACGTTAGGGGGTACCCAAGGTTTTGTCCACACCCATGTGACCAACGCTGGGTAAACCATGGGCTTCTTGAAGACGCACAAGTTGAAGATCACTTTTGGCTGGAACATAGATCCAATCCGCATGGAATAGAGGGCCTTCCTTGAAGGAGAAGGTGTTGTACTCCCTATCACCTGTTGTTAGACGACCATGTACCATTTGGAAGAAGGGATCTTGTTGTAGAGCTATCTGAAACTCGTTATGGATCTTGGGGTCAATTGGCACCGTCGTAATTGCTGCCACAATGAGAGGAAGAGACTTCAAATCAGGTCGTCATGACAGAGCATCAAGGATGACATGGAACCGACCTGGTTTGTACTCAAGTTTGATGTCAAACAATTGGAGTTGCTCTTACCATCGATGATGTCGACTCTTCATGTGCTCCAAGTGTAAGGTCTACAACAATGGCTTGTGATCAGTTTGCATGATCACTTGTTTCCCCAAGAGATAATGCCTCCATACCTTGGTGGCATATACCATTGCAAGTTGTTCCCAATCTCAAGCAAAGTAATTTCTTTCAGCTGTATTTAGTTGGCGAGACACGAAGGCAATGGGATGTAGTCCATCTGGGAATTCATGTTGCAACACAGCTCCAATTGCAAATTTAGAAGCATCAAAATCAACCACACAAGGTAGTTGATGATCATATGGTTGAAGAATGGGTCTTGAAGACACCATATATTTCAACTTCTAGAATGCTTCTTCATGCTTGGTGTTCCACTAGAAGCTCAAGTTCTTTCCCAAGAGGTCAATCAATGGTGTAGCCACATGAGCATAATAATGGATGAACCGCCGGTAAAAATTGGCCAATCGATTAAATGCACGTACTTTTGTAGCATCTTTTGGGGTAAGCAAATCAGTAATGGCCTTGATCTTTTCTTCTTCCATCTTGATCTCCTCTGAGGAGATCTTATGACCCAAGAAGGTAACCTCCTTCTGCCAAAAGGCATACTTTGACTTCTTGCAGTAAAATTTCCATTGTTGTAGTCGTCTTAGGACTTCTCACACATGATTCACGTGTTCTGCCTCTGTCTAGCTATAGATTAAGATATCATCCAAGAACACCACCACTGACCAATCCAATAGTCCATCCAACACCCAATGCATTTGATCCATGAAGACTGCTGGAGCATTAGTGAGTTTGAAAGGTAAAACTCTCCACTTGAAATGCCCATACCTCGTGCAAAAGGTAATCTTTTGCACATCCTCTTATCAATTGGAATTTGCAAATAGCCGCTACAAAGATCCAACTTGGAAAAGTAACGTGCTCCACTTAGTTGATCAAGCAAGTCATTGATCTGAGGCAAGGGATATGCATTCTTCATGGTTCGCTTATTGAGCCCACGATAATCAATACAAAAATGAAGTCCTCCATCCTTCTTTGGAACAAATAGTACCAATGCTCCCCAAGGAGAAGTACTATGTTGTATGAAGTCCTTCTCCAACAACTTTATAAGTGTTGTTTGCAACTCCTCCAACTCCTTTGGTGAGAGCCAATAGATCGGTCTACTCACTGGATTACTCTTTGGCAATAACTTGATCTTGAAGGGCAGTCTGTTTGGCAGATCATCCGGAACACGTCTGCAAACTCCTTAACTATCCGATCAACCATTACTTGATGAGGCTCTCGGCCCTCCTCAGATTGGTCTTGTGCAATCGGCTTGATCCACACTGCAAATACAGACTTATCTTCCTCTAAAGCTTGCTCTATGGTTGCTTTATTGAAAAACTTCCCGTCTAAGGACTCATCTCTCTTCCAAGCTTGCTCCATGGTTGCCTTCTTGGCAAACTTCCCATCTTGGGACTCCACTTCCTTCAAGGTTTTCTCTATGGCTACCTTCTTGACAAACTTCCCATCTTGGGACTGACTATTCTTAGGTGTCTTACTCAGAGGTGTTAGACAACCTAATCAGAAATTCCTACCTTGGTGTTGTACTTGAATTTGGCGTCGGGTCCAATCAAATTGAACCTTATGAAGTTCAAGCCAAGGTAGATCTAGAATGATATCATAGTGTAGAGGTGTCACTACAAACCTCATACACTCCAAATACTCCTTCCCAATCTTGAAGGTAACAGGATGCAAGGTGCGGAATGCAGAACACTTTCTACCATCCGCCATCATCAAACTACTTCCAATCAGTAGCTTGATAGGAATACCCAACTCCTTTGCTACTTGCATAGACATGCAATTCTCTGAACTTCCAGAATCAACCAAAATCCTACAACCCCAATTAGATATCATACCTTGCAAGTGAAGCAAACTTGTATAGGTCGAGCCTTCAATCCCATTGGAACTAATCAAGCTCCCAATAGGCGGTTCAAATTCTCCTACTTGGATTCCTTGTTTCCTTGATCATTCTGCTCCACAACCTCCACTTGGGCAACTTGTTGAGGTCGTCCATTCTTGAGTGGACATTCAGCAATGCGATGCTCCAATTGGCGACAATAAAAACAACCACCATTTTGTTGCGGTTTCTCCCTATCTGCCATACCAAGTGGTCTTCATTGAATTGCATCAATCTCCATTGGTGCTGGCTCCTCCACTTGTGTGTAGTGTATTGGTAGGCTTTATGTAGGTCAAGGTCAAGACCAAGTTGTTACCACCAAGGAATCAAAACATTCGGCCAACCGCATGGCTTCTTCCAAGTGTTGTGGCTCTTGCATGGTTACCTCTAATTTGGTTCTCTCCTTCAAGCCCCTCAAAAATCAATCTAGAGCTTCACCTTCCAATATTTGCATGATGGAATTTGCATGATGGTGTTTGGGAATTGCATGATCTAACTTCTTACAGAGCCAATCTATTTCAACTTTGCCAACTTATCCCATGCAGCTCATGTGGCATTTACAGCTTGGAACCAACTAAATATTGTGCTCTTGAATTCTACCCATGTCAAGATTGGTGTAACCATTTGTTGTTTGGCTCGCTCCACTCGGAATCTCCACCATAGCTTTGCTACTCCATGCAATTGGCTAGAAGCCAAGGAATCTATTTTAGCTCGTCTTGTAGATTAGTCGATTCAAATAACATTCACAATCAAACACAAAATTCTCCATTGCACCCAAGAGATTCTTGCCTTCAAATACCTTGGGTTTAGGGAATCTGATCCGATCTTCTCCTTCTTGGATTGGTACTCTCTCCACTTGCTCTTGTCGTCAAAGATCTCATTCATCCAATAATCGAGTAAGGTGCTCAATTTGTTGTTGCATAGCAAAGATAACATCAGGTATTGCCACCATGGTTGCTCCTCTATCACACCACTCCCAATCTACCTAATTTATTAACACATAGAAACAGCACATCCACTGTTCTCCATAAGTTACAATTGGAAGCACCTAGGGTTCCTCAGATATGGTGATCATATGCAAAAAATCTTGTCCAAAGTGTGAGGTGATGAAATGTGTGAAACAATGCTTGGGTAGTATTTGGATGCAAAAATCCCAATGGTTTGGTGGAAGTGGATTTAGTGGTCCATAGATTCTATCCATCCCATTCCTGCTCTAATACCAATATAAAAGACTAAATCTAAGGAGAGAAATAGGAGAATGGAAACTCACGTTGGAACACTTGAATGAGTGAAAACTCCGGATGCCTAGCATGAGCTTTGGCTTTGGTATTTATAGGTAGCATACAAGGCCCTTGAGAAGCTTCTCAAGAAGCTTCTTCAAGCCGCTTTCTTAGAGTGCAAGCCAAGTTAACTAGGAAGCTTCTCAAGAAGCTTCTTTCTAGAAGCCGCCTACTTGACGTGCAAGTTAAGCTAGTTGGAAGCTTCTAGAAGCTATTTACTTGAGGTGTAAGCTAAGCTAGTCGGGAAGCTTCCCAAGAAGCTTCCTAGATACTTCCAAAATATTCTAGGCTACTTTGTCTTATGTGCTACTTCGTAAGCCCGACTAACTTCATCGCTAAACTCCATATTCTTACAACTACAACTCTACCACACTACCTCCAATTTATCTAAATTAACACATAGAGGCAACACGTCTACCATTCTCCATAAATTACAACCAAAAGTACCAAAGGTTCCTTGGACAAAGTGATTGCATTCAAAAAAAATTGCCCAAAGAGTGAGGTGATGAACTACGTGAATTAATATTTAGATATTACACAAACATGAAAATCCTAGTGGTTTGGTTGAAATGGATTTTTTGGTCCATAAATTCCATCCATCTTGTTCTTGCTCTGATACCAATGTAAAGACCAAGTCCAAGGAGAGAAAAAAGAGAATAGAAAATCACATTGAGACACTTGAGTGTGTGGAACTCCCAATGCCTCACATAAGCTTGGGCTTTGTTATTTATAGGGAGAATGAAAGCTTCTCAATCCTTAAGCCTTCTCAAGAAGCTTCCTTAAACCACTTCTTGGAATCCAAGCCAAGTTAACAGTGAAGTTTCTCAAGAAGTTTCCTTCTAGAAGCCACTTACTTGGCATGCAAGCTAAGCTAGTTAGAAACTTTCTAGTAGCTTCCTTCTAGAAGTTATTTACTTGGGTTGCAAGCTAAGCTTGTCAGGAAACTTCTTCCTAGAAGTCACCACTTGTCATGCTTGGTACCCAATACTTGGAATACACCAAGTAGCTTCCTAGATACTTTTAGAATATTCTAGGCTACTTTGGCTTATTTACTATTTCATTAGCCTTGCTCGTTGGTAACTCCATATTTTTACAATTGGTGATGAATTTTAACATAAGCATATAGCATATCCTCCAAAGTATAATTAAGTTGTTTGGTGTGCCCATCTATTTAAGGATGATTGGTCATAGACAAGGCAAGTTTAATGTTAAGTAGCTTGAAGAACACTTGCCAAATTTTACTTATAATCATGATCCAAAATGAGAACCTATGGCACCCCCTGGTGCTTGGAGACAAATGTCAAAGTTAGATATGAGCCAACATTAGAGTATCCACTATATTTAAGATAGGCACCAAATGAATTTGCTTGCTAAGCTTATCAACAAACCTTATGATTGATATATGGCCTTGGTTTGTCTTTGGCACATATATGATTAGATCTAAGCTCACATGTTTCTATCATGTAGATGGGATGGAGAGTGGTTGGAATAGTATGCTTAGTGTTTGGTTGTTGGTTTTGTTGCATTAGCAACTCTCACAAGATAAGACAATTCTCAAACCTTATGTGCCAAGTTTGGCCATCATCATTGATATTGTAGGATGCTCAAGGTCTTGTCCACCCCATGTATCCAACAATTGGTAATTCATGCACCTTTTGAACTCACACTAATTGTAGATCTCACATAATTAGAATTTAGATTTGGTCATCATAAAATAAGAGCCCTTCTTTGATTGAAAAGGTGTTGTATTCTTTGTCATGTGATGCAAGAAAAATTTGCACAAAATGAAGGAAATTTTTTCTATTGTAAAGTAGTCTTGAACTTTATTTATACCTTTGATTATATCAACACCTTGGTGATTGTTACTATCATGAGAAATTCAAGGAAAATCTTCAAATTAGTTGACATGACAAGGCATTGCAAATTATACAAAACTTGTTGGTTTGTACTCAGTCTTGATATCAAATAATTGTAATTGTTCCTCCTATTAATGATGTAGAATCTTCATGTGCTCCAAATATGAGGTATGCATCAAGGGTTTGTGATTGATTTGCATTATCACTTTTTTGCCCAAGAGGTAATGTTTCCATACCTTTTTGGTATATACTATTGCTAGGGGTTCTTGATCTTGAGAAAAATATATACTTCTTATTGTGTTTAGTTTGCAAGACATAAAGGCCATGGGATGTAACCCGTATGAAAATTCTTGTTGTGACACAACTCCAAGGTAAAATTAGAGGTATAAGAAACAACCACACAAGGTAGTTGAGGATCATATTTTTGATGACTCTTGAAGACACCATATGCTTCAAATTCTTGAATGCCTCTTTATATTTGATAGTTCACTCCAAGCTTATTTTCCCCAAGACATCAATCAAAGGTGTGGCCATATAAGCATAATAATTGATGAACCATTGATAGAAAAACTCACCAATCCATTAGATCTCCAAACTTCCATGGCATCCTCAAGAGTAGGACAATTTGTAATAGCCTTGATTTTCTCCTCTTCAATCTTGATTCACTCTATTGAAACCTTATGGTCAAGGAATTAATTTTTTTCTACCAAAAGGTACACTTGGACTTCTTGTAATAGAACTTCCATTATTGCAATTATCTCAAGATTTCTCAAATGTGATTAGTTTGTTCTGTTTGTGTTATTGTAAATCAAAATATCATCCAAGAACACAACCATGTATCATTCCAATATTCCATCTAACATGCAATACATTTGGCCCATGAGGACTATCGGAGTATTAGTGAGCTCAAAAAGTAAAACTCTTCATTCAAAATACCTGCACCTTGTACAAAAGGTTATCTTATGCACATCTTCTCCATCAATTAGAATCTACCAATAAACACTTTGAAGATATAACTTGGAGAAGTATAGTGATCTACTTAATTGATCCAACAAACAAATCATCAATTCAAGGTAACAGATATGCATTCTTCACGGTTTGCTTATGGAGACTCAAATAGTCAATACAAAATTGAGGTCCTACATTCTTGTTTAATACAATATTATGAATGTTCTCCAAGGATATGTACTATGTTGTATGACATCCTTCTCTAACAACTTGGTCAATGTTGTTTGAAGCTCTTCCAAATAGATTGGTCTATTCATTGGAGTACTACTTGGCAATTGCTTGATCTTGAAAAGTATACCTTGATCAAAGGGTAACACCTTTGGAAGATCATCCAAAAACACATTTGCAAACTCTTGAATTATGTTATCACCCTTACTTTTTGTTGAGACTTCTTATCCTCATCAAATTCTCCTTGTGCAATCAATTTGATACACATAATAAAAACAAGAACATCTTCCTCTAAAGTGTGTTATATAGCCACTATATTGACAAACTTCCCATCTTGTGACTTACTACTCTTATGTGTCTTCCTCAAAGGTGACAAACAACCTAATCAATAAGCCTTACCTTGGTGTTGTACTTAATTTTATTGTCAGGCCTAATTAAATTGAACCTTATGGAGTTCAAGCCAAGGGAGACCTAGAATGACATCATATTGTAGAGGAGCTACTAAAAGCCTCATATACTCTAGATATTTCTACCAATTTTCAATGTAACAAGATGTGAGGTACAAATGCAAAACTCTTTCTACCATCAACTATCATCAATTTTTATCAAATAATGACTTGATATGAATAAAAAACTCCTTTGATAATAGCATGTATATTAAACTAACACAATCAACCAAAACTCAACAACCATGATAAGATATTATACCTTACATGTAAATCATACTTCCACAAGTTGAACCTTCAATCCTATTGGAACAAATCATGTTCCTAGTATGTGGCTCAATATCTCATAGTGGGATTCTTTGTTTCCCTTATCCTCACACTCCAAGAACTCCATTTGGGTAGTGGATTGAGGTCCATTCCTAGTTAGATAGCTGGCAATGCAATGTCCAATTTGGTAACAATAAAAGCAATCACCATTTTATCATAATCTTTCTTTATTTTTAATGTCAAGTGGTCTCCAATGGATGGCATCAATCTCCATTAGTGTCAGATCCTCCAACCATATGTGATATTCTTATTGTTTTTATGAAGGTTGTGTTTGAGACCAAGTTGTGACAACCAAAGAATTAAAGGGCTCAACCACTTGCATGGTTACTCTTAATTGTTTTGGCTCATACATGGTTACTTCCAACTTGGTGTGTGATTTCAAGCTTCTTACAAACAAATCTTGAGCTTTGCCTTCCAATATCTTAGAATTTATATTATTTTATTTTAGAACTAAATGATGTAGCTTCTCACCAAACCAATATTTTTCAATTCTACCACTCTATCTCATAAGGCTAATGCAACATATATAGCTTGGAATTGCTCAATTATTGCACTTTTGTATCCTTCACATGTTGAGATTGTAGCAATAAATTGCCATTGAGCTTTCTCTTCTTGGAATCCACATGATAGTTTTGCCACTTCAACTAATTGGCTTGAAGCCAAGAGAATTTCACCTTTCATCTAAAAGAATGGTAGCTTCAAAAACAAAATTTGCAATCAAACACTAAATCTTCTATTGCATCTGATAGATTTTTGACTTCAAATACCTTTGGCTTTGATAATAAAATTTTATCTTCTTCTTATCAAAATTTTACTCTCTCTAACTGCTCTTATTATTGACTATCATTATATCTGCCAAGTAAGGTGTTCAATCTATTATTGCAATGATAACTTTGGTCATCATCACCATGATTACTACTTTACCAAACTGCAATTATCTAATTTAACATATAAATGCAACACATCCACCGGTCTTTGTAAGTCATATTTGGAAGGATCATGGTTCATTGGACAAGGTGATTGTGTTTAGAAAATTTTGCCTATAGCATGAAATGATGAAATTTGTGAAAGAATACATTGGTAGGATATGGACACAAACACCCCAATGGTTTGGAGGAAATAGAATTAATGGTTGATAGATTTTATCCATCCCATTCTTGCTCTAATACCAACGTAAAAGACCGAGTAGAGAATTAGAGAATGGAAGATCACAATGTAACACTCAAATGAGGGAAACTCCAAATGCCTAGCATGAGCTGGGCTTCTTGAAAAGCTTCCAAGGAAGCTTCTTTCTTAAAGTACTCTTCTTGGAGTGCAAGCTAAGCTAACCGAGAAGCTTCCAAACAAACTTCTTTTAAGAAACCTTTTACTTGGCATACAAGCTAAGTTATCCAATCCTTTGAAGGTACCTAGAAACATACCATCAACAAAATTCCTAGGTGCTTCTAGAACATTTTAACAAGAAGCTTCCTTGGTGCTTCTATAATATCCTTAAATTCATAGGTATATTTGACTTATTTTATAACTCAATAGCCTCTACTATCTTCTCTACTAACTCTATAGTATTATACTATTCTTGATCTCCCTACATAATTCACTCTTCCTAGCTCTCCCAACACCCATTACCATAAGATAATAATCTTCCACCTATACGCTTAGCACATCTTTATAATCTACTTTATCAATGATTAATGCATTCTTGTTTGGGTTGTTTCTGTATAGGGATTGTCTTAGCACAACATAGAGAGAGAGATTTAAATGTTTATTGATGAAAGAATGTCACTTCTCTATCTATTATTAGACAGGATCTTATAGCCGGTCACCCTTTTCTTTTGGCATCTATTATGAAATTTGATTTATTTACTTATGATGCTTAGATAATAGGTCTTGATTATTATTTCAAAGTTATGATTTATATTATATGGTGGTTGCAAGCCCTTTATCTGCAAAGTAACTAGCAAAAAACTGTGTTTAGACAAAATCAATAGCAATGATCACTACCACGAGGAAGGAAGATCATTATAAACCACACATATCCTCTAATACCGTTGTATCTTTGGCTATAGAGAATTTTTAACTTTTTTATCACCAATTTAATAATGTAAAATAAGGTTCCTCATAGAAGAAAAGAGCTATGACTGTCTCTCTAACCATCCTCATTACCTCACCTCATTGGTTAAAACCAAATCTCCATCACTTTACTTTATTTCTTTTGCTTTGGAAACTAGGATTTAGCACTTTGCTTTAGGCAGGAAGACTTGTTATCCCTTTACACTTCTTGATGCTTTTTTTTTTTTTTTTTTATTGCAGGTATACTACATGGCATTCTAGCCCTTCACTGCATGGATGGATCAGGCAATAGCACTCTACACTAGATTAACATACCCCCATCATTTGATTTGAACATGGTTTAGAAATCCATAAACTTGAAAACTTTCAAGCAATAATAAAAGAAAAAATAACTTGAAAATTCGACGCGTTGCATCGAATTAAACCACATGCTCCACCGCTTGTGCGGGCCCCCGTCAATTCCTTTGAGTTTCATTCTTGCGAACGTACTCCCCAGGCGGGATACTTAACGCGTTAGCTACAGCACTGCACGGGTCGATACGCACAGCACTTACCTACAAGAATCAAGATAAAATTCTCTCACGACAAGTGCAATCTTTGGATAACGCAATTGGAAGTTCCCAATTAGTCCAATTTATCATCATACAAAGCAAAATTTTCAAGAAGAGTTTTCAAATTAAATTAAAAGAAATTTAGGGATAATATATATCATCTAATTTAAAATTTATGCTTAAAATAATTTCATGTAATGTAAATCATAGCTTTGAGATAAATATGCGATATTTATTAATAAATAGATTTATAAATTCACACATAAAAAATCGGCAACATGAAAATATTCCTGGGTCTACCTATGACATTTGCAGTTCTTGCACTTCCAGCAATATTTCTTACCATAATTCACAACTTGCACTTCAATCGAGCTAGACAGAGATGAAACATTCATTTTTCGTTTTACGTCTTTAGTTACATCCATCTCAGAGATTTATATGATTGTACAGCTATAAGAAGTTTCAAGCTGAGTTACTTGCAATCGTCTAATCGTATCCACGACATACCTGGGGACACCTTCTAGGGTTGACGAGCCGACGCCTGTAACCACTGGTTACAAAGTGTAGCAGCCTTTTGGTAGAGTGACCGTAAAGTATCGGGATAAAGTCTGCTTCCTCCTCGTCCTACATCCACTGATTCTGCTCGCTTTGGGGTGCCGATCACAGGAACAAAACTACCTGCCGTACATTCTAGCATAGATCTCCAGTGTTCCAATCTCCTATCCAATTCTCCAATCTTCTATTTAAATTAGGCGCATGTTCTGCCTGCCTGCTTTCGATTTCGTAGTGTAGCAGACAACGGTTAAACTGGTGTTTGACCGCTTGAACGATACTTTAGAGGCAACTGTGAACGAAAGAACAGTTTCCCATTGAATGGTATTTCTCGGTGAGGAGCCCGTTCCCCTCGACTGACTGAGACTTCAAGGATCTTCCCCTTCTAATTTCATCATGTAAATGTACGCACAATCTCGTAAAAGCGCCTAGAACCGAAATCTAAACCATCCGTTGTTCTTGACCATGGCCATGGATTTCTCGTCAATCAGTCCATACCATTCAGAGTTTCTCATAATGGAGAACTTCTGGTAGTTTGTGTATGAACCTTAACAAAGAACCTGAATTCGGGAAAAGTTACATGATTGAATTGGAGTTCATGGTGCAATCCCATACGACTAGTTCATACGGGATAGAATTTGCTCCGGTCTGCAATTGCATAGAACAATCAACCATTGTATCTCACTAAGATTTGCATTTTCAGACCAATACTGAATGCTGTCTCACAATCGCAACTCTTTGATTTAAACATCTTCCATGAGATGATGTCAACCGGTCCAAGATAATAAATCACGAAAGTTCAATGATCATCTTAATTGAAAGCTTAAGGTCAGCATATCAAGTTCACAGGGCTTGCTATATTCATGGCTCAGCTTCCAGCTGTATGCGTTAAACTTTAGACTCAAGAAACTTGACGTGTCTCCTATTAGTTCAAATTTGGAATCAGATTTCAGTAGAGTAGCTTGTCACAGTGGAACAGTACTCTGTGTGGAATTACAAGGTACCTCAGTCGGATCCTATGAACTTTAACCTGTGTAACTTCCTTTTTCTGGGAGTGACAGTGTAGCTTGTAGTTACATGGGCGAGTTATGCATTGAGACGGAACACTTCCTACATAGATGTGAAATCTTCTTTTACCGACAATTTTATCTCAGATTTCAAATAGGACCATCTAGGATGTTTGAAGAAACTGCTGGAACGTACTTGAAGGAGCTCTGTACCTTTGGAGTGAAGGCGACGCCCCGCTTGATGGTTCTCAGCGGAAAAGTATATAATTGCCCTCTTCGATCCTCTTATTCATCACTTACATTTCACAGTTCATCAGCGCGGCTTACAGGAACGCGCTAGTTACTCGAATTTTCAGCTCTCCTCATCGTACGGTTGATTCTTCGATCTGTATTCTGGAATCTACACAGCGGCTAACCGGGACGCTTGATTCCTTTTCTCCAATCAGTACCATGGCTTACATCATTAAGGTTGGGCGCTTCTACTGGACTTCTGAAACATTTGCCTAGTTTTATGAATTATCGCTCGTTTCCGGAGCAACTAGACATTCTTGTTATAAATTACTAGCTGCATGTTTTGCTTGAGCCTTGTTTACATGTCATCGTTGATCACCCAGATGTATTAATCATTGACAAGGCATCCACGGCACACTCTCCATGGTTTTACTGAAAGTTGGTTAGCTGTATCCATTCTCATCGAAGCTGATGTTCAATGTGATCCCAGGTTGAGTACGAGGGCACTTTACGTCGCCTCCTTGTCAGCAGGGCAGAGAAGGAGGATTTGTCTTTCACCAAATTGGAAGCAAAAGTACGGGATTTGTTCAAGCTCCCGAATACTTCACAACTTCAGATGACATACAAGGACAAGGAAAACGACGTCGTAACCATGGCAAACGATCAGGATCTCACCGACGCGTGCATCACACAGAAGATCAATCCTCTGTATGTTCATGTAGCTCTGTCACATAAGGTTCCCGAAGTTGCACAACACAACAGTCCTCCCGTCACTGAGAGACCTCCAGGGCAGCAATCAAATCAGAGGCCGCATGGAAAACCCGTGACTTCAGAAAAGTCTGCGAAGAAGACAGTTAAGATTGTTGATCCTGTTTTCCAAGCCGCACTTCACCCAAATCAGGTTCCTCAGATGATGGAGAATATTTTCAAGATGGTGACATCGCAGAGGCATCCTGAAAAAGAAAAGGAAAGCAATGCAACATGTACTCCTGGACCAAAAGAAGCAGCTAAGGTTAATGATCCTACCAAGGTTTCCTCAGAAACCCCTTCCAAGAAAGTCGAGGAGAAGAAGTCAGAAGCAAAATCAGAAGGCAGCGATCAGGCTATTCATGTGGGTGTCAGTTGCGACATCTGTCAGATAAATCCCATAGTGGGACCCCGCTTCAAGGCAGTCAAGTGAGAATTCTATCTGTCCAGACGAAGCCATAGTGATAGTCATATTTAGGATTTGAAATTTGTTCTCCGAATCTCTCTACCACCCATTCATCTTGCCGAGCTTTGTGAATGATGCTGATATGAATTTCAACACTGCAGGAGAGTTAATTACGATCTTTGCGGCCGTTGCTTCGGGAAGGTTGGCAATGCGAACGACTACAAGCGCTGCGAACAGCCGATTAAGCATCCTGCTGGTCCGGGAACAACTTCCGTCAAGCTTGTAAGTGTAACCCCGGCCTTAATCATGTTCCACATGTGAGACTGGAGTGTATTTTTCTAGCTAGGAGTTCTTCAAATTAACCGTCAGTAATCAAAAAGTATGAATCAGAAAAGTAGGCTTTGAAATGTTTCCCTACGGTTCCATGATTGCTGATATCTGACTTACCAAGTTCTTCGATTTTATAGGTGCGCATGTCTCCTGCGGTTGCAACTGGGCGTATTGGTATGGGTTTATCCCCAGTGATGGTTGTTGGTCGTCGTCGTGGTGTAGACAATCAAGTGAAAAGCTGCTGACCCCCTGTTATCAGGGGATAACGTAGCTAGCTAACGCATCATCCTGGAAGTTAGTATATAAATCTCACAAGGACGCTCATACAGCAGTGTAACGGCCAAAAATAAGCCTTGTTACATGCAGCCAGCTCAGTCAATTCAGATCCATTAGTTGGTTTTTTCCACCTTTTCTTGCTGTGTATCCAATCACACAAGGATAAATTGTAATAAGGTTTTTCCACCTTGGGACAAGGATTGATAACTCCAGCAATTACGATTTTATATGTGCACCAACGTGATGATTAATGTCAGCGTATATTTGCAATGCATCTTCTGTTTCGTCTTTCTTTTGAATGTCGAATCGCTACGATTCTGAATTCTGAATTATTTGCATGATCATGGTCATATGAGCATCCAAACTTACCTTCCTTCAAGCAATTTCGTACAGAAATAACTCGACAATCTGTTAAAGTAGTTTGTTTATCTCGATGTTTGTTCATCGAATGGATCCTTCTACAGGTAAAGTAAATACACGCCGAGGACTTCTTCATAAATTGAATACGCACAAGCACATCTCCGATTGATATAAACAGTCAGAATCTGAACACAAAACTATATCGAATGATCGCGATGTTGGGGATCCTGGGCTATGAAGCTATTCTGCCATGGAAAGTACGGCTTGCTGTTACAGTGCCATCCGGAAAGCAAGTTCAGTAATTCCTGTCTTTCAGCGGTATTAGGAAAAGAGATTCATTCATATTCATGTAGTCAACTTTCAGTTACACCGTTTGTCAAGATCAGAGAACGAGGACAAATTATAGTCCAAATTACGTCTTGAAGTCACCAAACCACTAATGAAACTAAAGTAAACCCAGAGGTAACAAACTAAATGCTCGGTACTTTGGCCACGGGAATCCAATGTTCTGGATTCAACCCCCATACGGTTTTTGAGTCGGGGATCTACGAATTGCAATTGGAGAAGGAAAATATCATGTTTAATCTCAGACCCTTTAGAACTTTAGATTGCATTCAGTTACAGTTCTCAAATCGTACTTCCCTACACTCTTGTAGTTCTAGACCATTCGCAAATGGATGTGTGATACTAAAGACTCAATTATTCTTTCACACAGTTTTACAGTACGATTTCCATCAGTTCACGATACTTCAATAAAGATGTTCATGCCTACAGAAACTGAGGGTTGCTTAGAAGAACTACCCACCTACCGTGAACCACCACGAACCATATGACTGACATATGATGAGAGGGATAAACCATAAACCTTTCCGTGAAGCATTTCCAATGGATCACTTTTATTCAATTGGCCATGGGATTCCCCTGCACATGGGCCCGTGAGATGAAGCTTTGCACTCGGGGCGAAATGCAAAACGTAACGAAATGTACGACATATATACCTCATCGGCATAGAAATCCCAAAGGACTCCAAGTTTTAGAGACTTGATTCAATTTTGGTTGATCCAGTTTCCAAGGACTTGGATTGGCCATGTCATGGCGGACTGGAAACACCTATTCCTGGAGTTCTGGAAGCCTGACGTGTTCATATAGACTACAGCTAGGTACCATGTTTGTATCTCTTTGATCGAAAAAGTGGTAACTTGGATGTCACTGTTGCATTCGTGTATCTGTGTCGCTGGACGAGAAATTACTGCCTCAGAAAGATTTACATTGGAAGTTCCTATTAAACGAGGAGTTATTCCGATGTAAATTACTACATTAGAGAGCACTTGAAGCCAGAACCCTCCAGTAGGTTGTAGAAAGGTGGAGAAACATGTGGGAGACGGAGTGAAGATGAAGCTGCCGACAAAACCGCAGCCATGGAGGAGTATATAATTCAGGTTGGTTGTCTTCATTCCTCATACTTTCACTCGTGCTGCTTCATTTGCTAGCGCGGCTAACAGGAACGCGCTGATTAATCGATCTTCCGGGAACATTCAGCCCCTGCACTCTATCATCCCTTGTCTGCAGAAGTATACTGGATCTTGCGGCTAATCGGAACGCTTTGATAAAGTTTGCGAGCGGATATATTTTACGATGGCAACCATCATCAAGGTAATAGTCCCACCAGATTTAGATTGGTCAATCGATTTCAAGTTAGAGAGTGTTTGCAAATAAGCGCTGGAACTTCTGTTGTGATTTGAAGCTTCAGAGGACATGTACTGTCTTTCATTATCCCCCTGTAACATAACCTCGCGATCCCACAGAGAAAAAATCACTAGAGTCTCTACGTCGGTAGAGGACTATTGATCTGAGCAATTGCAGAGATACAACCGACTGAAACGATTTCTCTCGAGGGGAGATTGATCAAAACTGCGCTACTCATTACGCAATTTGCAAGCAAACAGCTTGAATTGAATGTCTTCTTATGAACAGTTGTTGGAATAGTCCCTAACTGCTCCAATTCATGCGATATTTCTGACAACCGTTCGTGATACCAATCTGTACCAACCCTGATTCATCGGATCGCTGCATGCAGGTCGAATTTGAGGGTAGTCTTCGTAGGATCCCTGTCAGTGTTGGAAACGGAGACATGTCTTTCGCAGATTTAGAAGCAAAAATTCGGAAACTGTTCAAACTCCCAAACACTGCGCAGCTTAAGATGACCTACACCGACAACGACGGCGATATTGTGACTCTTTGCAACGAACAGGAGCTGACAGATGCTTGCCACATCCAGAAGCTTAATCCCCTGCGTCTTCAAGTGCTTCTTATACCTTCTGAAACAGTCGGGAACGTAAGTGACGCCCAAGCTGCACCCGCTCAGACGCCTGAAGTCGAGCAACAATCTTCAAATTTGGAAACCTCGGTGAAGAAGATAGTGGACGCCTATGTCCCGCTGTTTGAAGGAATTTTCCCCTCGAGTCAGATTCCTGAGATGTTGGATACAATCGTGAAAAGAGTAACTGCGCAGCTCTTCACAGTGAGGGTATCTAAGCCAGAGGATCTAAATTATGGCGTTACTTCATCCGATGAACCAAGTTCATCAGCCCCACCAAAAGACGCGATCCAGAATGATCCGAGTTCGAACAATACCGCTACTACAAACGAGGAGGATGTGAATTCTGCAGAACCTCTAGCCGAGACCACGAATCCAGTCGGCCATGATGCTTCCAACACATCCACAATTTCGAAGGCCCCATCCAAAACAGAGAACGACGCTAAAATTCTTACCGAAGATTCAGTCTGCCACGAAGGTGTAACTTGTGACGTCTGTAAAAGGTGTCCAATTACAGGAGTTCGATTCAAGGCAATCAAGTAAGTCTAGGAGCTGATATTCCTGGAAATTTTGTGGAAATAGTCTTACAAATGATTCTGTGTTTTAGATTCCTTGAAACTGACTTGACTGTTCCTGCGGTGACTGTAACCACTGAAGCTCCGCTTAGTTTTGTTACTCTCCTAATGTTTGCTTGCTCGTTCAGGAAAGTGAATTATGATCTCTGTGGAAGCTGCTTCGAGAAAGTAGGAAATCCAGACGAATATAATCGCATTGAAGAGCCTCTCTCACGGCCGTCGTGGGGACCAATTCCAGTCAAAATGGTTAGTCAGTCCCTAAAGACTGAATCTCCAGTGTTTCGAATTGGAATAAACTCTTAAACTAGATTTGTCCGTGCATGCGCAATACGCATGATATGCTTCCGTTTCCAGTATTGATCTCTACAGTGAAATCATCGCACTCCACCTACATATCTGAAGCTGACAGATCCGTCTCCACAGGTACATTTGTCCCCAAGTGGCACGCGACGCATTGGTCCGAATTCAGCACAGGGGGACCTGTTTGGACGTGGTTGTCGAGCACCAATCAGAAAGTGGTAGAACCTCCCCGCAATAGTCTACTGAAAGATGTCGCATATTTAAACGGGGTACGCGTACGCAGTCCAGGATTATGTGCGCCTTCATATTTACACACTTGACTCTCGACAAGTGCAACGCCAGATATCGCATCTATAGAGGATTCCTACTTATCCAAAAATCTTAGATCCTACTTATCCTTCTTCGTCTCTCCCTTGTACGGCTTGATGGGGTCTTCCCATCCTTCGTGTTCTCTACGCGGTCGCCTTTTTCTTCCTTGTCCAAAAATCTAAAAGTGTGACCTTTTAGTAGTTCCAGTTATCTAGAGTTAGAGTTGGGATGCGATGTGCAATCATCGACAGTCGATAGTACTCAGAAGTTTCAAAGCAACAGAGAGCAATTGCTTAGTGTTGAGTATACTTCGATACATCGTTACATCGAGACCCACAGATCTACAGGTGTACTTGTTCTTGTAAGATGCACTGGAATACGATGATCTTCATACTATTTGCCTGTGTATGTTTTATAACCATGATGGTCCAGGAGTAGTTTTCATCAGAGAAAGACTTTACCGATCTCCATGTCGAACTTTCTGACATTTCAACTTGGTGACCCTCAAGTTCGGCAGAAGACTTCGCCTACACCCTTGAAGACTTGACATGGCGCCTCAGCCCTATGTGGCAATTGAACTCACAAACACGACAATTTCAAGCTCAAGGCACATCAGTTGCCAGCACGAACTCGTAGTTAGACTCACAGATGCCAAGGCCGACGTGGCAGTTAACTTTAGTTCCACTTTGAAGTTTGACACTAGTTCAAGGCTCCTACTTCACTTCACGTTTGTAAGTTGAATTATAAAACTTTATTAGTAGAAACTTTTAGATTTGCCTCGTGTCGAAATCAAGGCCAAGAGTCCAGTTTTTAGTGAAGCTTGAAGCACACTAGAACGTGAGATATTTGATGGTGAATCCTCATATATGAGGCTGAATTGGACCTGAGCATCATCCATCCACTAGTTGGAATCCACATCTAAACCTTTTATAAAAAATTCATCCAAACCTTTTAGTAAAAATGCAAGCTTGATATCAAGAAAGAGGATTATTTTTTACTAGCAGAAGAATCTGGTAAATAATTGGCAAGATAATTAAATATCTTTTACAATTGTTACAAGTATATAAGTTATGGTGTGCTACTTTCGGTACCGAACAATGTGAAATAGAGTGTGTGTATTAAGAGAGTAAAGGAAGAATAAAAACAAGTTTTGACGTATGCATTGTATAGTTGCGGATAGATACAAATGTGGCGAGGCCTAAATTCCAATCAGATGAAAACGAGATAAATAATTGACATTGCAGTCTTCAAAGTATGATATTACACCTAGAAGGTTCAGAATTTTTTTATAGATCCTGATTACTTCAATCTAAACAAAAAGAATCAAGCAAGTTTCCTTATGAATATGAAGTTGGACTTACGGTTGACCGCGGAGCTAAGTAACGTCCTTATTTTACATAAGGATTTAAGTTATACGTTAGGGGAAGAAAAGATAATATTTTCTATCAATCAGATGAACACTAACTGTCTTAACATATTTCTAATGTTATTATATAGCTTCTTAGATTTTAATTTTTTTTTATTTTGGAAGCTTTTACAAAAAGATCAATGTGAATACTAGCTTGTTGTAGTAATAGTTCTTAATTCAGGTTGTGAGAAGCTTAGACCTCAGAAATTTCCACTTATCCGATTCTTTGGATTTGGTTTTATATATCTATTATTGATATTAATTATTTTTCATATAAATAGTGTATTAATTATATAACTGACATTTGGGTTGATATTTGGGTTGAAATATCTCACTTCTATAATTTTCTCTATTGAAAATCAAAGTATGACATAGAAAGGAGAACTATGTGCATAAAAAGTATTTATAATTTTTATATAATGGTGTAAACCTTACAAAATTTTCCAAGTGGATAAAAAATGAAAAGAAATAGGAACTTATTTCTTTTCATCTTCTATCCCAATTAAAATCCCCTTAATGTTGTACAAGAAGTTTATTTTGGCCCTCAAAATTGGAATAAAATGTGACAATATGTGGAAAATCTTAACATCTAATATAGTGTTTGTTGGTCATAAAAATTTGGCTTATTGTTAGCATCTAAGGGTTAATAAGGCTAACCTTATTAAGCCCAGATTGCCTATCAGATTAGTAAAATAAAATGTTAAAAGCCTTCTAAGTTTTGCTTCAAATATATTTCTTGCCTCTTTTATACATTTTTTCCACTATCTCAAAGATGTGAATTTAGGTTTTTGTCATATACTCAAGTGAAGATAATAGTTTTTAAATAAGAAAAGGTTGTATGTTAAGTTTTAATATTTAAATGGTTTTTTCCATGAAAACTATTTCATTTTCTTCTAAAAATTATCATTCTATATTTCCTAAGAAATGTTCTAGATCAATTGGTCTTCTTGAGCTCTTCAGCTCGGTCCTTTTTAAGCTCTAGTATTTTATGATTGTTGGATGGTCCTATCCATCTGTACATGCCATTGGTTAGAACTTCATTTAAAGGTAACGTGATGTTAGTTGTATTTAACAAGATATTATACAAAATGCAGCATGTATGTACCATTAAAAAGCTCGTTAGAGAAGGAATTTCGAGATCTAATACACTCTATTTACATTTTAGGAGTCTAAAAGCTTGTTCCGTTATCAAATAAACTTGCAAATAGGCTCTATTGTAGATCTTTAGACCTCCCCACTCCTTGTTTGCATATTGTAAGGAATTTTTATTAATATCTAGAGCATTGTATAGTGTCCTATAAGTGAATCCTTAAGAATAAAGGATATTAGCATTGGTGATAGTAATTATCGAAGAAGATAGATATTACTCTTTTAATGGATTATCCATTTCCTCAACAAAAATTTATCATTAATAAAATTAGCATTCTGCAATTGATATTTAACAATGAATTTTATAAATATGCTATACATTGCATGAATATTGACTATCTCTTAATTTTTGTAATGATAGTGAAGGCCAATTCACATCGTGAAAGGATTTTGAGGGCCATCTGAGTTCTAGTGTCAACATTTTGGTATATAAGCAAACTTTAAATTCACCAAGATCATTTTAACCTTCTATATCTCTTTAATAATATGGCAACTTAAGGATAAATTGTATAAAATATTGCTTTAAGTTTAATATTATACTAAAATATTTTTCTAAAAGATTGACCAAATTGAAAATAATTACCTAATCATAATAATAAGTTGATATATACACAAGACAATAAATCCAAATTATTAATCATACTTTGGCAAGGACAATCTATAAAGAGTATATCTATAAACTCTATATAGATTGTTCTTTCATACTCTAATTCAACTCCAAGTTTTTAAAGAAGCAAAGGGAAACTTTTCTTTCTCATCAAAAGCTATGTACAAGCTACATTATATCTTCTCCTTAAACCCACCATCTTACCTCTATTTTTTTTTTCAACATAGATTGATGCGCATCAAGAATTTCTTAATACATGATGCTCTTTAGGATCACTAATCTATCTTTCTTGACTCTTTCTTTTTGTATTCTATTATGAATATAATTTTTATTGTTTATTGCTCAAGCACTAATAGAAAGACATCAGAATATCATTCAGTTGATAAGAGCATATTTTGCAACATGGGTATAATACTAAGAGAAGAAAGAGTAACTGAAATTTTACTAAAATTTCAAACAAAGAACAAGACCTAAAAAATGTTAATTTCATCTTCTATTTTCATATAATCCCATTTAATCACCAATTTTTTTTCAAGTGCATTAGAAACTCTAAGCTGAAAATCAATTGCATTTGATTCAAGTTTGACTTTTCTATGATGTGACCTTAGCTCCTTAGTATATTCCTTAGACTCAATATAGTACATTTTGTGTCTATTTATAAGATTCTTATATTCATATTTCTTAGACAATGAAGCAATGAAATCATGGATAATATTAGAGTTCAATTGAGATTATTGTTCTTGGTAAGTCTCCGATAGACCACTACTTTGCCAATTATGTATATCAATTAAATTGTATATTGATTTGAAGTGCTCATTACTTTTATCTTGTGTATGCTTGGTGATAGTTGTAAGGTTCAAGTTCTTGTGTGCTAAACCCAATAGACTCAGCACCATCATTTTACTAACTTTAAAATTACAACCTATCATTGTGTTTAAAACATACAAGAAACCCAAGTTAGTATAACCAACTTCAGAGTGCTAAATATTAAGTTTAGAAATAATATAAAAAGCCAATGAAAACTTTAAATGCAAATTTGAAAAGCTTTTGCATTTTATTGTATATTTTTAGAGGTATTTTATAATATTTTGAGTACAAGATAACCCCCAAGAATTTAGAGTTTTTTAATGTTCCAAGGACAAGATAACCCCCAAGGCTCATGTCGGTTATTGTGACTTATAAATCAAGAAATGCGTCCACGTTCTCTCATATGTTGTTCTTTCTACTTCAACCCCCATAGTCAAGTTGGTGCCATATGCATGGAATCCACGGATTGGAAATTATTCAATAACTCTTCTTGCATTGCTATCCAATTGACCTCTCTTCCTTCTGCCAACATTGATCATTCCCAAGCATCATACCATGTGAGTGCTTTATTGGTCAAGTACCAACATGCAAACACATATGCTAAATGATCGGTGATCTATGTTGTGAATGATCAAAAGTATCGATTCATTCTTGAAATCCAGTTCTACACTACTCACATGGAAACTTACCCCTTGTAAGGCTCAATATTGCACGTCTTCTTCATCCATAGTAACAATGTGGCTTCTTTGTTGACCGGGGTTGGTGTCATTGGCATTGACTCTCCAAGTACTTTAGCCATTGGTATTGGGTTTTGAGATGGTTCTCCTTTTTGCATTATTTGATCATTCCTAAAGGTATGTACTTGACTTTGCAATGCCTCCATGGTCATCTTGATCTCTTGAAACTTGGTTTAACATCCCTTGCATCAAATCCTATAACTATGGGTCCATGATTCTTACACACGACACTCAATCACTACTTCTTACTTCAACAGGAGAGTTGATATGATCACTCAAGAGGAGGTAAAAAAAATTGGGACTACCATTAGGACTTCAAAATCTTTCATTGATAATATTCCTCACCAAATTGTGGACTATGAAATCCCTAAACAACACTTTTGGTATAAACACATAGTAAATTTTTGCTTGAGTGTTGAAAGGAAGAGGATTTGGTTTATGCAAATCCATCACAACAGAATGTAGATTGTCAGATCCCACTCTCTATTGCAGATCATTACAGATAATAGCACCATGTTTGGTGAAATCATCATTATATTCATGAACTCTGGTCCAAAATGGTAAAGAAGATATACTCTCACTTGCTCTCATTGGATATATATAATCTTGATGTGGAACGGATTCAAGAACAAAAAGCAGGGTGCTGAAAATTGTCCTCCAACAGCCTCCATCCCATCCTCTCTCTAAAACACTCTTAATCTATTGATTGCACTATGGTTTCTCTCCACGAGATTACTCAATCTCAATAGCTCATGTTCTTCCAAGAAGGGTGATTCACTATCTTGGATTGAAACACTTACTCTGATAGCATTGTAATGTTCCGAGGACAAGATAACTCCCAAGAGAAAACAAGAAGAAGAAACACAAAGTTTCACACTCATAACTTAGATGCCCCAAAAGAACACATTGTCTTGAATTATTTAGCAAAGAGGATTCTCTCAAAATAAGCTTCACCCTTGGATCAGATCAGATACATGGATTGGTCATATGTGACAAGCTCTACCCTTTGATTAGTTGCATGCATGGGTGGCAAGTTGGTTCTGGTCCTATCTGGTTGGTCAAACAAGCTTTGAGAGGAGTGAATCTTTAGTGAATCTTCTTATAAGAATCTCAAAATCACATGGGTGAGATACCATTGGAAAGCTCTCTATGAGAATAATAGGAGTGGAGGGAATGACAACCTCTCCTTATATTAGGGAAAGAATTTATATAATTTTTAGGCCTAATTCATCCGTTTGAATCTCCAAAATTGGTTTTGAAGTTTTTTGCTACTTTGGGCTTATGCACTATTAGTAAAAGTACTTTTTTGGTAAAACCTCTATCTGATTTACTTAGTCCATCATACATAACATCCTTCCAAATATTACCAAGCCAATTTTCACCTCGAGATAATATGTCTAGCTATTGGTTTTACATATTTTGGCTCAATCATTAACTATCTATATATAAGAAAAGAATACAAATGCTTAGCGATAATGTGACATCCATGACCCATATGCATCATCTACAGAATTTAGAGTTCAAGTTTTGCTCTAAAATACCTAAAATTGTAATTTTGGAGATCCAAATATTATATTTCACAATTTTGAGTATATCAAGCCAAAACACCTCATGCTATGTTATGTTATGCAAGGTAATACCATCAGCATATTTAAAAACTAAATATTTCAAAAAATCCAAAAACAATGATTGTTGGGATCTAAAGTTACACATCGTGATGTGAGCAAAGAAGGTTAAATTTGTGAGAGAAGGTTAAATTATCTCTTTGGTTAGTATCTTATGTAAACCCAACAAATCTAAATGTCCAAAAACTCTAGAGGTATCTGCAGAATTACAAAATATATTGTAATTTTTAAATAATTATAAAATTCTTCCCTAAAGCAGAATAATGTGGAAACCAACCCTGCTTGTTACTACATGACACTACAAAATAATGGTAATAATGTATTAGTAAGCAAAGTCCCTTATATGTACTTAAAACAATGCAATAGGATTAGAAATGATAAAGGATGCTTCTCGGTGCTTAAAACTCAAATTTTAGTTTGGTATACATGCTGTAGTAAAACAATCTGAAGTACTTCGGAAGTTGGGCATAATCTGAATAACTTGTGCATGTAATAATCATACAATGCAAGCGTCTAATTTGAGTAAGAAGCAACACTGTGGGTGGTCTTATGTTCTTGTTTATTACCAAAGTGTCTAACCCAGGTCTGAAAAGGTAAGTTTACTCTCATGGAATGGATATTGTACTATGCTAAATTCTAGTTTTAGATTCACTAGCTAAACACTAGTCCTGATTGTCAGACCTTTTAGCCTTAGGTGGCATAGCTCCTCGGAGCTTCATGGTTTCATGTTCAAATTGAAAGGTGGTTGGGCCTTTCAAGACCACCTTCATGCTAGGTGAGAGCAGATATTGTCACATTTGTGCAGGGGAGATGCTCATTGTTTGATGTGGTGGTTGCAAACCCCCTATTGGCAAAGGTCCTTGCACATGTAGGTGTTCAGGCAGGAGCAGCGGCAACTATTGCACCGGGCCTCTCCTTGGATACTTTTGTTCCCCTAGCAGTGGAGATCTTTGGGCATCTTCATAATCACTTTGACAGGGTGCTTCTGGATGCTACACTGGATCATTGTTGGGAGAGGAGCTATGGCTATCTCCCAAGCCTTGCTCATTTCCTACCTTGGACAGTCGGTCACTCTACATTGCTCTCAAACCTTAAACCTTTATAGATGGGCGGCCGCAATAAGAGTGCCCATTTGTCTAGGGCTCTCCCACCTCACTTGCCTGACATTCTTTTGAAGGATCTCTACCATATCATCCACCAGTAGGTGCATTGGTGGTTTCTCTTTTGCATCTCTCCTTGCTCTTGAGGTATTTCGGGTTTGAGTTTTGCTCTCATTGGACTTCCCCCTTCTTGCACCGTACAGTGCCTTGTACTCCTTTCTTTTGTTCCCTCGGGGTTTACTATTAGCTCCCCTTTCTTAGCAGTTAGACTTAGTGAACATGGTAGAAGTTATTTTTAAAGAGAGTTCTTGAAGAGAGAGTTGTTCTCACTTCAAGGACTTCTCCTGCATTATGAATTATTTCACAATTCAGAGTCTTTTCATTCTTATAACGAAAGATTAAACTCATAATTTAAAGTTAACTCATGAAACCATATGCACGAGTATACTTTTCGGTGAAGGACTTTTAGAGCAATCTTACTGGAAATGAAGATTCTTCTTTGGACGGCTTCACCTCTGACATTCGAGTCAAACAACCTCTCACTAAGTCACTCTTGGTACAAATCGTCATCTACCAGTGATTGATATATATCCGACCTTGATTAAAATGGGAATTAAAATACATAGTCTTTAAAAACGTTTAAAAATGGGTACAAACGTACAAATCGTCATCTACCAGTGATTGATATTTATCCGACCTTGATTAAAAGGGGAATTAAAATATATAGCCTTTAAAAACGTTCATTCTATTGGGGATTATCCCCTTTCTACCTTTTCCCCTTTTAGGTTTTATCCTCGTATGGTTTGATGGTCTTCCGATCCTTCTTGCTATCCTATGCGTGCCCCTTTCTTTCGTCTTACGGATACACTTACTGTCATTGGACAAAACAATGAAATGATTTTTCAATCGTAATGAGAGAAAAAGCGACCGCGCAGCAAACACGAAGGATTGGAAGACCCCATCAAGCCGTAATAAGATAAAGCCAACGTACTTGTTCTGCTTTTATTAGGAACTCTCTCTCATGCATCGGGCATGCATGAATATACGCAAATTTATGTCAAACTCCCCTTCTCATGCTTTGCCATAATACTGCTGCAGGTACCTGTAGGATAGCGTCTATAACGCTCTATGAGATGTATAGTTCAGGCTCTCACGGCGATGAAATCATAGTCGTAAATTGACATGAGACTGGAATCCAGAGAGAATCGGCGAAATCAGCGATTGGAATCCAGCAGGCTTTTCCATTTGAAAAGTTTGACGACACAGATCCTCGAATCCAGCTTCCAAATTGAACAGAAGTGAAGAAACGATGCACTGTCGTAATTAAGGTGAATTGGTGGCAGCAGACCCGCGCTTTACTGATACACCTAACAACGGCGTGGGTGGTCCGGTTACTATTACGGCATCATCCAAGTCGATGGAAGGCATCAAAACTGGATCAGTCAGCGTCTGGATCCTGTAGTAAGACTTAACTCGCCACAGAACAGTGCACACAAATGTGTAGTCTCTCATCCCCGTCTGCTTGATAGTGGGAAGACTGGTAGAACGCTCAGACAGGTCAAATTTACTCCAACTGTTTATGGACTTGAGGGAGTCGAGCGCGTAGTGGAAACTGGAGTCATATACCCATCAGCATCGGTATGTGGAGAGGACTTTATATCCAGATCTCGATTTTATATTCAGAAGTTGCACTTTAACCCAAAGTAAGTCAGTGCAATGTAGGTCATCTATTTGACGGTATAATCAAATATACTAGTTGGTTCTCTTCAACTTCTGTCCTTTACTACCGGGACTTAAAGCTTGCTAGGTGTTTAAGTCAATATATTTTGGTATTTATTTTAGCACATGAAATAAAAAGTTAGGTTATCACACTAGGGTACAGGATGCATGGCGGACACCAACTTAGTAACTTGGTTTCTATCAACTGCTATCGCGTGGCATGAGTTTTCTTGAAATTTTCCATCCTTCGTAAATTCTTTCGGTTCGTTGGAGGAGCTTGACTTTACTAAAAGTTAAGGTAGCAAGAATATGCGTAGAGAATTTCATGCATGAGATGAAAATTCAAGGAAATGCGTATGGAGGTGACGTTAGAGTCCTATGGGAAGATACTGTAAAATAGGATCTATTTGAATAATGAGGAAATTTATATATTGAAGCGTGCTACTTTCCAACCAAAGCTTTTCTACAACCTGGTTTAAACGGGCCAAACTACAAAGCACTCTTGGAGTGCTCGTGAATCAAATTCTAAATATTATATAATATCCATATGTTCCTGAGTTGAATATACAATCATAGATACATATAATTGTACCAGGTTCCTGAATTTTAGAGGTAGAATTTGTAAATCGAACGACAGCTCCTGCCTATTCTGTCAAAAAATAAATCTGTCTAGATGGTATATCTATATATCTCTAAATCTCCTTCTTAGCTTTTTGAACCTTATTTTGAAGCTACTTCTTCAATCAGCCAAATCAGCAAAATCTAATGTACTAGAACCCAATTGTCTTTACCTACGTCTCAAACTCTGTGATATTTACTGTAAGACTGACATATAACAGTTCTGAGCTGCAGATCAAGAGCATACAGTAGTTATGTCATTGATCTGATCAGAGCCATAGAGAGTTATGTCACTGATCGGAACTCTTCTTTACACGCATATAATGTATGGGCTGAATTCACATTTTATATATTTCATTTAACTGAGATGAAGTGAGCTCTATAATTCGGGTCAACATGTCAGTACTTATCGATCTTTCGAATTGTCAGTACGCTGATGTCAACCTGATATAAAGGGGTACAGAGCATGAGATATTTTAAAACCTGGCATTATCCCATACACACTGTCAGCAGAAACCACGATGCACTATTTTGCTTGGGGTTTTAGGTTTATTTTACCTGGTCCACTGTACGGCTTAATGGGTCCATCCCATCAAGGCCATTACTGTCCTTCTTGTTATCTTATGTGTGTCGCTTTCTTCTCCATTTCACTCATATTCTAAACCTAATCCAGAAAAATAAAACACCCAGGTATCAACAGTCGGTTGAGATATTCGGGGGATTCGACCTCGAGAAAGAGAAAAGACAATGACAGAACATCCCGCATATATCAGTTATGTTTTAATCAAATACATTACGATCAGGTCGTAAACAACAAAACCTGGAGCTTCTATCATATTCCGAGATATTCTCAGGTAATATGCAATTTGTCTTACTTAGAAGATACATTGCCAACTTGTCAGACTCTGATGACTTATTGTCAGCTCCAGAAGAAAATAGAAATCAAAGCAAATGGAGGCTTAACTTTTCTAAAGTACAACGAAAAATCAAAACACGGCCGGTTTAAGCTCTTGGTAACTTAAATCAATCATTAAACCTCGTATCTGAGATAAGATCATAATCAGGATGACCACTCCAACTCATCAGGTGTGGTGATTGGTGTAATACTAACCCAACATTGCTTAGTTTAGCCTGCAGTGTTGAAGCAATGGAAAGTAGCTAAGTGACCTATCATATAAAGGTCACTTTAACGTCTGGTTCAAGAGATCAACCATATGGTGTATACTATCTTTTTCTACTCCCTGGTTATCTAAAACATTAATTTTTTAGTGTTATTAATTATTCAAGATAATGCTTAAACATTTAACCTTAAAGAAACATAAGAACTTCTCACAAATAGCTTAGCTAAAGAAATAAACCTACAGACTATAAATTCGAATGTAATACATTGATTATTGTGTAACAAAGTTTATACAAAGAGATCTCTATACGAATTCCTGAAATTCATGTCAAAAGATATTCATAAAGTGAGTAATTTACACAGGAAATTTACTAAAGGAGGTATTGGATGAAATTTTACTTAAAATGTACCATGTTAGATTCTTAAATTTATAGTAAAGTAATATTTTTATTCAAAATAGATACTCTATTGCTTATTCCTGTTACGTCTTATTTATCTGTTTATATAAGGGTACAAATATTATCTATATGAATGGGGGTTCCAAAATATTTAATATCTCATTGTATTATTGGGATAATCAATGAATTAAGAATTAAAAAAATTAAAAAAATATAAATGCTTGAACTTGTTACATATAGAGATATTTGTTATGCTAGTTCATTTGCAGACGTTACACTTGGCTGAAGGAAATATTATAATCATGGAACAAATTACTTTTTCAGTTAACTCTATAAAATACTATAAAATCAAAGAATCCGAGATACTCATTTTCTTAGATAGAATTAAAAAAATCGTAAATTATTCTAAGATATGCTAAGTTTATTCTCAAATTCTTATTCTAGATAGTAAATCACCATATATAAAATGAATGAGACACAAAATTAGCTTTTCTCACCTATCGGAAGTTGCTCGTTTTATGACAAATCCCATACCCTACCAACTTATATTATTAGGAGACAAGATGAAGGGTTTAAGTAACAAAGATCTGGGATTGTGGGATTCGTATCTAAAGGGTTGATGATGGATCATATACATATAATTCTACCCAAAAAGATAACTTTTTGGATGCCTTCGATCAATTTTTTCATATGAGGAACTTTTCTTCTTGATATCATCACTAACAAGTGATTATAAAAATATTTGTTGGATAATATGGTGCCTTTCATAAATTTTGATTCATCTTCTCTGTATCCTTCACAATAGAATAAAATGTAATATAATATATATATTTTTAATCTTAAGTCCTTATGTGGATTCGTCAGAAACGTAAGAATAAAAAAATCCCGATCTTCTTTGAGTAATTTAAAATTTTGAAAGCTGGAAGAACTCTTTAAATGACATAATCTATAGTTACAATACTTGTCCGGCTAGTTTGTAGTTTCTGTTGAACTCTTGTAATATCATGACCGTAGTATATTGAATAAAGCGTTTTTCACATCTCATAGTTACAAGCAACGTGAGCCCCGAGAACACTTGAATACTTTTCTCATCGGAAAACCTGGAAACCTCTTCTAATATTGAGATTCTCTTTTAATATTGAGATTCTTACTTGTAAATCACATTATTAATATTTACATTCATTTTAACAGTTTAACATTTTAACATTTAGACTCTATTGGAACCTAGCCCCATTTTACCTTTTTCGACTCGCCCTTGTACGGCTTGATTGGGTCTTCCCATCCTTCGTGTTCTCTACGCAGTTACCTTTTTCCTTTAACAATTCAGGTGAGATCCTATCTAGAAATACCTTCCATAAATTCAAACTACTATGTACGATGAACTATACAATATGGCTTGACGTCGGGTACCCATTCTCAACCATATTCTCATTAAAGTCCTTATTGAGGTTTTTGTTATGTCCATATAGTATCATATACTCTCATTCTCCAGCCATTACCAGTGGCCATTTGCATAAAACTAGATAAACAGTTGATGGCAATCAAGAATCGGAAGCCGAGGGCCAACTAGGCCTAGAACTGTTAACTTTTGCTAACAATGATTAAGATCATTGCTTTAAATTAGCACTTCCTATTACAGTATATAGACTGTTAATGATACGCTAACCATCACATATGAAGTCGTTTATTTTACAAGTTCAGAAATATGGACGAGATGCACATGGAATGACATGTGATCTATTTTGGTAAAGTCCATCTAGTTGAGAATGTAAGTCTTCAGAAGCGGGGATGTAATCATGCATAAGGGAATTCATATAGCAAGACCTCGGTACTTCACCGATAAGTTTACGAATAGTGTACTGTAGGCGGCATGTAAGCTTACAAGAGAACATTCCAAGGAATTTATGGAAATGTGAAACGACGAAGAATCTGAAGTAGATGTTGCGCTCAATCACATCTAGCACTGATGAACTGGGTGCAGCACAGTACAGTAGTACTTGAACAGATTCTGGGTCAGTGAGGATGAAATAGAAGATAGTTTGTGACCTGTAGTCGTCCATGATGAGTCTCAGTCAGGACAATTTCAGGCTTGTGAACAGAAAGACGGATTATATACGGTATAATCTCAGAACGTACAGCGCGTGTACAGTTCTGTTTGCATTAAATTGGGCCCATTTAGTTGGTGGTGTACTTACTGATGCATTAAGGGAGAAAGATGGTATTGTATGACAGAATCGTGGGGACGTACACGGATACAGCAACACAATACTGTGCGTTGCTGAAGTTCCACAGTACTATTGTTGAAGTTCCGGTCCAATACTAGCCTCTCTGTGATCAGTTCGAAGTCACCGTCGGGTTCGTTGGTCGACACGATCCTCCAACAGCACCAACACATGTGACATTAAAACGTCTGCGAAAGTTTACGACATATAGTGAGGAGTAGCGATCAGCAGGGACTGTCCAAACCCTTGATAGGGACTGTACAAAAAGCCTGGGAGGAAAGGACCAGGCTTCATTTACACAATCTGTCTCACAGTTCTAGACTCCAGCATGTGAGTGTTTATAACTTAATATCTTGTAAGGAGAGACTGGTAAACTGATCATGACCAAAACTATGTATTTATAGCTTTTCTCTTTTAAGGAAGAGGCAGGTAAACTAATCATGACCTTAACTATGAACTAAGAACCTCATTATACCTTTCATCACATTTGCGATGACTTTCTGATGATCCGCAGAGCAATACTCTATACTACCCTCCTGATAACTTGGGCTCAAATTCACGTATTTTGCGTGATAGTTCACGCGGAACTCCATAATAGTCGACTAGTACAAAAGGAATATACTCAGTTTTTACTTCCACATTTTGGTTTAGTGATCAGCTGGTTAATATGAGGTAGCTTGTTTTGAAGTGATACAGTGCAAATTCATGATAAACGTTACATACTTAAACGGGAAGGGCGACCGCGTAGAGAACACGAAGGATGGGAAGACCCCATACTTAACTAAATGTCAACTTTTGTTAGGACATCCTTGTAAACTGCAGACGAGTCTCCAGAACTCGTTTGTGAGTTTTCTAAAGCTACCAAAACCATATCAGCGGTAACTCGTGTTTACGAAATAACCAGTTTCCATCCTGAGGCTTTAGGATCTTTCACGAGTTGCCGAAACCATATCAACGAAATATTTTTTGTTTTAACCGATTGATTTTCTTGGGATTTAATGTAAAGAATATCGAGAAAGTTGAATGATATGTGTCCTTTTGTACTTTGTACTGGCCTCCCTCTCATGGAGTTTCGTGTGGGTTCACGATATGTAGATTTAACCTCAAGTTCCGGATTCACGGTTCACTCTGCCTCAGTGGCTTTGAATCAACGGTATCGACGATCTAGTCTGCTCCTGTCAATGCCCGCCCACTTCGCACTAGTTATCAATGCACGTTGCTGTACTTTTAAATGCTCAAGGTCTAAGGTGAAGGGAGTGCTACGAAGAAGCGGCAACTGAAACTGAGCACTATGCAAACAGATCCAAGCTTCAAAATTTGAGCACTTTTGAGCTGTGGTAAACTGAATGATTAATCTATGGGAGACGGGTACAGAGGTCCTTTAACATCTCCCTGTGTAGCGGTGTGCCTCAAAAGTCACGGGTTGTTGAATGTTTTCAATCGCAGGAGATACCAGTATTATAGCTCGTAACAGGGGGAGGAGCAAGTAGTATAAAATAAAGACGGAGCAGCTGCTTGCTGCCGGGCTGATGATAATGATGCCTCTCTCCTCTTTCGGAAGGATGACTGGCTAGCTGGACGTCTTTGACCCGAAGTATTGTTCAACGCGACCGTGACCTTCTCCGGTACGTACTGGGCGACGCTACTATAACTCTCGATCTTCTTGTGAGGCTACTGCTACACAAGTAATGATCTAGGTGAAGGATAACCTGCCTTGGACCTCAAAGATTTCACGTCGTCTCTAGTCGAACATTCTTGCGGGTGTCGCTACGAACAGCATGCGAGTCCTCTTTCCTAGATTTGAATCATTTACTCGTAGTGTACTCCCAAGGAATTCCCAGAATCGATGTCGACGGATCGCCGAGAGCATTTTTTACTAGATATTCGAATCCTGACTGTTTCTCATTTCTGCATATGCATGTATATGCTGATATATTGTAGATCATGGAGACTACCGATGTTGCAGTTTAAGCTTTAGAGGCCAACCAAGTCTACATTCTGTGTGGAGCATGGGAGGATTTTTGAGACCGAGTAGATTGAGTACATTCTTTCATCAAATATCTAAGTAGATCACCAGCATTTGCTCGCCTACTAAAGCACTCAGTAAGTCTGCCGTTTTTAAATCACTGTTGTACTCGAGGTCCGTTCGATACAGGGGAGTTTACCTTGAAGCGCGTCGAGATGAGCTCTGAGGTGCTGTCGTGCATTGCGAAGGCCGACAACAACACTAACTTTATTTTTGACAACAGCACTCGCTTTGTCTGCTCCGATGATGCTCTCTCAAGCCAAGAGTGGAAGTGGTCCGGAAGCACCTCGTTGGGTCTTCTTTTGGCTGCTACAATCTACATGGTTTTACATCATTACAAATACCGCAAATGCAGGGGACCGTGGGTTTGGCCTCTTGTCGGGAACCTTCCACACTTCGTGAAAAACGTTCACCGTCTTTACGACTGGATGGCGGAAATGCAGCTTGAGCATGGGGGAACAGTCGACCTTACCTTCTTCTTCCCATTTAAGGATCTCCAGAGGGTAAATACTGCCCGACCTGAAAATGTGGAATACATAACTGTGAAGAATCACGAGAATTTCATCAAGAGTGATCAAACGACGGAACTGTTCCAAGAACTCTTAGGACATGGGATTTTCAACACCAATGGCGAGAGATGGCGAGTTCAGGTAATATACATTGTCTTACTGAGATGTGTTTCTGGTCAAGCTAGTCTATTCTGAGAATATGGCATTGGCTTCTTGTTCGAATAGCATAGTCCCTTCGGAGGTCTGATTCCTTGTAATACATAGACTGTTTCTCTTTCCCTTATTTTTCTTAATGGAAAATGGCTTCTCTGTTGAAATTTTAATTTATCCAATAGAGAAAAATTTCTTTTAGGACGCTGATGTGAAAACCTCGATGCTAAACCTCGCAGCGGAAAATCATAGCCCCTATGTTCACAATGGTCGTACTCCGCAAGTCTACGCTTCCACTCCTGAGATCTGGCCTGGAGAACAAGATGTTGCCGATGTTGAAAGAAGCAGCTGAGAGCGGAGAGGTGATGGATATGCAACAACTTCTCTTTCGATTCGGTTTTGACTCCGTGTGCGGTACAGTCTTGGGGCTTGACCCGAAGTCATTGTCGAAGGGCTTCCCTAAAGTTCCATTTGCTGAAGCTTGGGACGAGGTGACTTCAACCAACCAAGAGCGGTGCTTTGTTGCAAAGTTTATTTGGCAGGCAAAGAAGATCCTACAGATCGGCTCAGAACGTCGTTTATCGAAAGCTCTAAGAGTTGTTGACGAAACAATCAACGAGACAATAAGAGCTCGCCGAGCGGAGTTGCAGCAGGGAATCGGTGCAGATAAATTGGACTTACTCACAAAGTTCATGAAGCTGACTGACGAGGGAGGAAAATCCCCTGACGACCGGTTTCTACGAGATACTACCACCAACATGCTTCTGGCCGGGCGAGACACAGTTTCGATGCAGGTTAACTGGTTCTTCTGGCTCGTCTCTCAGAATCCGGATGCGGAAGTCAACATTGTGAAAGAGCTCCATGAAATTAAGCTGCAAAGGAGCCCAACGAAGAGGCAAGACGCCACGTTCTCCTTTCGAGAGCTTGGGAAGATGACATATCTCCAAGCTGCTCTCAACGAGGCCATGCGGCTGTATCCCAGTCTACCATGGGACTTCAGGTTCGCTGTGGAAGATGATGTTCTGCCTGACGGCGTGAAAGTCAAGAAGGATCAAGCTGTGATTTGGTCTATGTACACGATGGGGAGAATGCCTGAGCTCTGGGGTGAAGACTGCCTGGAGTTCAAGCCCGAGCGTTGGTTTGATGAGCGTGGAAATTTGCTCAGTGTATCACCCCTGAAATTTTCAGCATTCAGCTCAGGTCCACGCAATTGTTTTGGCAAGGACCTAGCCTACTTATTCATGAAGTCGGTTTCTGCTGCCATACTCTCTCAGTACAGCATTCGACTTGTACCGGGACATAAAGTACATTACTCCCTTTCTATCATTCTTCTCATGGAGAACGGTTTTCCTGTGAGGTTTCATCGTAGACCTGACAAGTTGGATAGTTAGTCTGGTATTATAAATATTGACCTCTAGTAGTTCTACATATCTTGATGTTCACCATAAGATCTCGCCTTGGAATCTGTAATATTACTAGTTGGTTTTTTTAGTTATTCAAGCATACTCTCACTCGTGTTTCGTCCACCAGCGCGTTGAATCAAGGTCTAAGTCTAGACCTTGATACAGACATCTATCTTCTGATCACGTACGTAGAAAGTTGAATATAACACTCACAACCCTCTGACATGATCGTTTATTTGCCAACATTTTTTGACGAGAGTACTCGGGAATTACCTAAGAATTGGAGCTCGTTTGCATACCTTCGGCAGTCTGCAAGAAGAGATTGTTGAGAGCATTCACTGTGGTCTTGCACGTGCTTGAATTTGAGTTCGCAACTGTCCAGTGCAGACATCTAGATCGCATCCAGATTCGGGTTATTGGGAGGATAACTTGACAAGGGTTTAGTTTGCCGAGTAAGCACATGGTGTTGTTGACCTCCAGCTCCATTAATATTCATTGCACTAATGAATATTAATGGTTTTCCCTTGTTCAATCAAAGTGCTTTGTGTGTGGCACATTAACAAGAACACACTTGTCAATCACCGGGCAACACTCGACTCTGAAGATTCTTGGACTAGCTTCAAGTAGTTATAACAAGGGGTTATCTCTTCTTTAAGTGAGAAAACTATCACAAAAATATCCATCAACTTACCCGCAATACTCCCAATGCGGTTTCCATTATCTTGCAATGCATGGCTGTGCCACAAGGAGAAGTTTGTTGTTGCATGGCTTCAACATGTTCTGCACTTTGGGCATACATCAAATCCTTGTATGGAAGGTGAATCTGCCAAGTTGAAGTGTTGAATCTAGAGGTTACTTGGAAATTTACTTGAAGTTTATGAGTTGCTTGAAATTTCTTGCAACCAATAGCTTTCCAACTTCAGGCAGGTCACCAATTACCAACGAACTCAATTTCTTCTATCGTGTGGAAAGAAACCTTTGTGGAAAGATGTGATGAAGAAGATCTCGGTCTTTGCAATGAGTGAAGTTCTGAAACAGTACCACAAGTCACTTTTTCTATGAATGGATGATCAACACAACAATGTGTTCTTGTCAACAATGTGTATTGCTTGTTCACATCAGATCAAACAAATGAAGGAGATGGATGCTAATGTGTCTTTGTTGATTTTGCATTTTGACAAGCAATGGTGGCTTCAACAACCATTCACCAATCAACAATGCATGAATTTCAAACATTTGCGTAGATCATGGAGTGTATTCAACAAAAGCACAAAATGTTGCTCCCCATCAACATCACACTATGAAACATGCTCTTGTTAAGATTGTTATGCAAGATTTTGTAGTGCATAATCCCTTAATGTGCAACCAAGAGGTTGATCTTAAGGAACATGCCTAGCAACACAAACATTGCAGAATTCCATGAGATGTGACCTTTCTGTCTTTGAGTTAACCATTTCCCTTTCTATACAACCAAGGGCAGATCTTTCAATTTGGAACAGTACCATTGAAGAAACATAGACCTCAATGGGTTTTGGAGCCCTCTCCCAAAACACATTTCCTTGTTCCTTGTTCATTAGATCTTGTTACACCGAAACTATCATATTTGTTAGTATTATAAAGTGAGGTAGATTTGCTAAAATAGAGAGGTGTGTTTTTCGTTTCGCCAAAGCAAACCTCTAATTTGTCTCTTCCTGAAGTGATAATTTCAACAAAAGTACAGTTAATCGTTCTGACTCGCTCTGCTTTGTAGCAGTGTACGTATGTGTATTTGCCATTACTGGCGTCGATGTAACAAAAGTGGTGTGTGTCAACTATCTCTCACATGTAACAAAAAGATCATGCCATCAAGTCACTGACGATAGCATCTCGCTTACGATCTTACAACGATCCCTTCCATCACTCCATACGATCAGTTAGTCTCAACACAATCACTGATTCTGACACAGTTTCAAATTGAAGATACGCACTTCATAGGAAAACAATGAAGTCAAAATCTGCAAATTCATTTACCTACTACACTTTAAACACACTGAACAATCGGTCACGTAAGAAAGAAAGAAACTGTCACAGGAAAAGTACCGGCACAGGATCCGTAGACGAAGATGGAACCACATCTGACTATTAATTTGTCCGAACAAAATTTCTCCTGAATCACATCCACAGTTGGTCATCTTTGAATCAAATCAAGACTTACCTCGTCACCAATCCACAGAATCATCTTCACTCTGTTGGAGTCTTGGAGCTACTGTAGTTGCAGGTTAACTAACACACTTCTAGCAAACGATATTCTAAAGAAGTTCCGAATACAGGAAGAGAATAGTTTCTTCATCACTACAGTAGGACTTGAAGTGTACTAAAGATCAACATCGATAACTTGGTACGTACAGTAAACCGAAAGCATACAAGTCAACTGTACACTCGACTATCTCTAAAAGTTAGTTATGTGACCATTTTCTTCTCTAATTGCTACAAGTTTCAGTACTCTCATACAGGGGACAAAGGACAATAGTTACTCTTTTCCAGAAAGGATTACCCCAAGTTAATTTTATCCCTTAAAGGTCACATGTGAATATTTAGAAGAAGAAATTTCCAGAATTATCCAAATATTCATTCAAAATACTAGAGTATTTTCCTGATACCTTCCATAACGGTGCCATCCTTCTCTTTAGGGTGCTATTAGAATGAAAAAAGGCGACCGCGTAGGAAAAATGAAGGATGGGAAGACCCCATCAAGCCGCACAAGGGAGAGACAAAAAAGGTAACATGGGGCTAAGCCCCAATAGAGTCTGTATGAGAAATCTGCCCTACCGCACCTAAGATATCCGAGCTATGCAAGTCGTACGGTCTACACACAACTGGAGCATCCGAAGAAACATCACCTAATGTGATTGCTCTCCTATGGATTGCACCAGCCACTGCCCTGTGTAGAGCAATGGATACACGCTGTCTAAAATAAGCTACAAAGTACGAGAGTGAGAGTGGTACCCCCTGACGCCTAACATGATAAGCTCTCGCGCACTCCCTGACAAATGTGTCAAATGCCGTGTCCATCGCTCCATATAACTCCAAGGCTAGAGGAACAAAGAGGTGACCTCGCTGCATGCCCCTATACTTGGAGACCTTGCGACCTGCTGCTGCACTCGCCGCCCATCCAGGGGGATGGGTAATCACTCCCTCCGAAACTGTATCTCGTGTAGGGTCCGTCACCACGACATCCGCTACTGTCACCTGATCATCTCGGACCAAGTATAAGTCTGCCCTGACACGTGTCATCTGCAATGCATACGAACGCTCCCTCCAAGCCAAGTATCCACTCTCTCGTGCCATAGCAAACACTATGTCTCTAATGGCATCATGGGTAGCTATCCTCTGTCCTCCAAAAGGACACCGTGTCATGTGGACCGTCGCTGCATCTAGTGTAGAACCACACTCACAAGTGAGTAGTGAAGATGCAGATGGGTGGACCAAACCTAGACGAAACCTCATCGTTGTAGAGAAAGTAGCCGGTGCGAGTCGGAAAACCCTAATGCATGGTCGAGCTATGATCCACGAGCCTGCACCCTTGCCAGAGCAAGAGCGTAGACGTGCTCTAGTAGCCTGAGGAATGGATGAGTCAACTAAAAGAGAATGTAGGGTGCTATTAGATAGGGTAGAGAAAAGTCCCGTAATGCTACTATTGAGTCACTCCCGAGTGCTAGCAATTAGAGATAGTCGGCTATAAAGCATATAGCTCCTCCTCCTCAAGGGAACTTCACTGCTTGTCACGTAGAATTAGAAGTTGCTCCTCGTACTCACAGGAAGTTTACCGATTATCACGTAGAATTAGAACTGGCGCCTAAAAACTGAGCCATGTGAGCCGTACTTTTCTTTACCCTCATCATTGTAGCACGATCACGATCGGAGTCAATTGTTGTCACATGGGTGATTGCGGACACAACTCGTAGGAACCTTGTGGCCACCGCAGTACCTAAGCTCTTTAAGACGATTCCAGCCCATGCACGACCTTCCTCACGTATTCATTGAGCCTCCATACGTACTACAACATGCGAATGCACAGTATTGCACATCGCGATAGCGGTTGGTTTGTTTGACCGTAGTTTCTATTGGTCGCAATTCCCTCTTTAGAGCTCCGAAAAGGTTACCATTTGATTGGATGTTGTAGGAAGTCTTTGACGAGGTTGCAAGATGCTCAAGTTGATTATTCGTCCGCCGTTTGCATACGTAGTAAGTGGAACTGCAGAAAATTTTCATTTTAAAATAGATAATTCATATATTTTACACTTCTCTTGTTAATATTTTACACTCCCACTTGCCGTCGGCCTGCATTCGGCGTCGGATCCGAGACCAACTATTTTAGTCATTCGTTCGTGGGGGTCAAGGCCATCGCTCGGATGTACATGCGAGGGTATGAAAATGTCAAAAAATAGAGTGGAGAAATTTCAATTCCCTTACAAACAGTATATTGTAACTCTAGAGTTACATGTGAACTTATATAGGCAATATGATCATTTTGTTATAACTCTAGAGTTTTAGGAGAGTATTATAGTTTGAGGTATATGATGTTTGACATGTTTGCAAAGATTATACAAATTATTTTATATTGAAATTTTATGTTAATTTTTTTACTGCATAGGAAAATTGTACATCAATTTGAATGCACTGCCACATAAATAACTAACTATCACCAAAGACCATTGGTATCCACCAACAGACTTGCATGTGTGGAGAGTGATTGTTCACCATTGACTTAAAAACCTTGGCTGTAAAATCAAGTGCAAGTAGAGCAATTTCACTTTTTGTCACAATTTCTAGCCTCAAATCCAAGGAACAAGTTGTAATCCCAAACCTTTGGAGCTTTTTGCAGACTTTGTAGTTGTTTGAATTTGTACTTTGCACCTGAGAGAAAATATAGTGTTTGTTCAAAAACCAATGAGAAAGATCTTGAGATAATTCTGCATGCCCTAAGCATAAACAAATGGGAAATTTACTATAGGAGTGAGCTAGTCCAAGGCAAGCATCTCTCCTTCTTGCTCTAGAATTGGGAGCTTAGTGATGTTTGGATTATCCATGAGATAAAGGGGAGGAAGGAAAGAGCAACGTCAGATCTTAGAAGAAACCCCTTTGCATGGACAAAGGAGAATTAGAAAAATGTCCAAGATTTGGATGAAACCCAATTTGGAGGAATGACTTTTGATAGAAAATTTGGCACGTAGACAAGAAGACAACCATATGGATTATTGCATCCTTTAGAGAGAAATGGTCCATCAACAACGGCGAGAGTGTATGCAGTTACAAGGACCCAACTCAAAGGGCAATTGTGGAAGTAGTGATGAAACTATTTCAACCAGAAAGTACATCAACAACAACCATGCATACATCAACATCTTCTTCAAATATATGTATCAAGGGGAGTTGGTCAATTGGGAATATATATTCTACTTGCAGGCAAGTAGCATGCTCTAGAGTTTGAGGAAGACGGTGGAGTGACATACTTAGCCCTCTTTACTATAAACTTCTACATGGAGCATAACTTGCTAAGAAAGTAGGAGAGAAAGACATTCCCAACAATTATCACCCAACATGGTATTTCACCTTGCAATCCAAAGGGAAGCCATCATTTGGAAGTTTCAAGATGTAGATGCAAAGTATGCCTGAACTGGTGAGTTTCTACCAGTAGACAAAGAAGGGATTATTATGGGCCACAAGGAGAGAGAGAGAGAGAGAGAGAGAGAGAGAGAGAGAGAGAGAGAGAGAGAGAGAGAGAGAGAGAGAGAGAGAGAGAGAGAGAGTGTGTGTGTGTGTAGATGTGTCTTTAGAGGAGGAAGCAAAAGATTTGAGTCAAGAAGAAGGTGAAAACTCCTTTACCTTGCAAGGGTCAACATTTGAGTCCAAAGATAAGAATCAATACAATGATGCATAATCTACAATGCATCAAGAAGATCAAGTTGTAACATGAAACAAAGCCAAAGAAGAGCAAGTGAAATATTGGACCAAATAACCACTTAACAAGAAGACACTCCAATGAAGTGCAACAAGAGGTTGAAGACAAGGTGCTAGAAAACAAAAGAGAGGAAGATATCAAAGGAGAGGAAGGAGACCTTCAAAGTGGAGTGCAAACCAAAGTGAGAGAAAAAGCCACTCAAGAAGAAAGAATGCAAAACTTGTGGGGGGGGGGGGAGAGCTAAGTTTTTCATTCATTTGGTCCATTCTACCTTGTAGTTGACAATTCTACCCTAGTACAAGACATTTACCCAAATGTAGTAGATTATACCTCTCTTGTCCAAAGGCTACACAAGACAAGAAAAGCAAGACAAGTGGAAAGAACAGATATAAAAGAGCTAAAACTTGTACAAGGAGGAGGCCAAGAAATTGAACAAGCTTATGTAGATGAATTCTAAGGTAAAATGCCATAACGCTTCTATTGCTATAGACCAAAGCAAATATGAAGAAGACATTCAAAGGTTGTAGAGAAACTTGAGAGTCCTTTAATGAGAACATAAATAGAAAAAACAAGTGTACAAAGAGCAACTCAAGGCTAGAGACAAAGAAGTAATAAGTATTTTGGGAGAGTTGGAGACTGTGAAGATAAGAGTAGTCACCTTGGTGGTAAAAAAAGTCCAAATATAGGAAAGAAGTGGTTGTAAAGCTAGAGAATCTAGCTCAAGTATTTGCAAAGGGGAAGGAAAATTGCAAATCAACCTCAAATTTTGAAGGAGATAACAAAAGAAGATAGCAACTTGGAAGAAGAGAAGGCAAAGATCCTCAAGCAACTAAAAGAAGTTTGGGATCAGCTGGTATGAATTATGGAGGAGATAGCACAAATTAAGATGACTAAGACCAAATTACATGAGATGAAGTTACAAGTTAAGAAGCTTGAGGGGAAATAGTACAAAGACAAGAAGGTGGACTAGTTAGCGGTTAGGCTTTGGGAACACACAAATAGGAAATTCACCATGACCTATGACACCTACCTCTTGGGAGAAGTAGTAGATTACAAAGAGAGGACATAGCTCCTTATTAAACTTTGAAGGGCAAAGGTAGTTTTTTGCAGTAATAGTTTAGGCGAAAGACCCTTTGTTGAAGAAGACCTTTGTAATTATAGACAAGCTTCTTAATTGTAGGACCTTTATAGATATAACCTTTGGATTAGTAAGTCCAATGGAGACAAAACTATAAGTTGTCTTTAGAGAAGAACAAATACCTTCTCTAAAATGTGTAAGGTGCTTAATTAACCTACATGTGAGTAGAAAAGATAAAAAAAAAGGTAGAATTATCAATGTATAGTGAGGATGAGCTTGTGGTGCTCTCATTTCTTAAAATTTTCTTTTGTTGATCAAATCATGCTTAAGTGTTAGGAAAAGACCACTAAGGTTTGTACTTACTAGGGTAATACCCTTAAAAGAAGATCGAACTTGTAGTTGTACCACAAAAATTCAGAATGAGTAGCACTTAGAAGGATGTAGGATAATCCCAAGTGCCAAGAGGAGGATTATCATTCAAACTGCTCAAAGGATGTTGGGCACTTGAAATGCTTACCAATGGGGTGCTTATAGGCCTGAGTGCCAAGTAACCATTGGCTCTCATACTTAAGTGCTACCGTGATTTGAATGTGCTACTAGATCTGCTAGGAGTTGCCGCAAGGGCCATTACACTCAAGATCACCGTTGGCACTTAGTGAGCAAGCTTGGCAAGTGAGAAATGAGTGGGCAAGAATCATTTTCACATGGGAAAATGACACTTGACCAAAGATGCCATTGCATGTCCAAATGGTGATTGCCCACCTGCTCCTTAACCTCCAAAGGCCTGAAGAATGACCAAGGATCTGGACTATAAAATGAGGAGTTTGGCCAGCAATTGTACTTTTAATAGATTCATTCACTTGCATTACTGAGAGCACCTACACTTCATCCAAAATTGTTAGTTGAGAGAAGTTAGCATTTGTTTAGTGAGGTAGCACTCAAAGTAGAACCAATTTTACTTTTCCTTTCCTTTTGTTGTCAAGAAATATGGTTTCTACATAAAAAAAAAAAAAACAGAGAGATTCCATAGGCCATCCTTAGGTCTCTTGTGGTAAACAAATGGGTCATTCACTGTAGAGACAAAGACATGGAGGAAGGCCCAATTGAAGAATAAGAATATGTGATTGAAGAAGCTACAATGCCCAAAAATGCACCCATGAGTCCCATTGAAGAAGAAGAAGAAGCTACATAAGAATATCAAGATTTAGTTGAGTGCTCAAATGCCAAAGAACTTTGTCCTAAAGTTAGGAGGATGCCAAATTCTTGCAGCCCAAAGAAGATTGAATCACAAATCATGCCAACAAAGAGCATACCAACATTGATGTTGATGTAGTAGACCTTGCATCAAGAAAGAAGAAAATACATGAAGAAGAATCTATCCCTTCAATAATAGTGATAGTGCAAGTAGGAGCCAAATTTTTCATTCACTCTATAGGAGTGGCATTGTAGTTGATAGAGGTACCATTGCCCTAGTACTAAGCCAAATTTCCTAACATTCTGGATTATGCCACATTGGTCTAGAACATGCATAAACAAGTCTACACTCAAGAGGCAAAGAAGACTTGGTCAAGGAGGACGAAAAAAAGGCCAAAGACTTGTACAAGGAAGAGCGACCAAGATAGGTGCCTTGTTGCAGAAGAACCAAGATCTTAAGAGAAGGAATGCCACCTTGGTGAGCAAGCTTGACCACCAAGTGTGGAGAACCGGAAAGTGCAAGATGCATTGATAGCACTCCAAATTGAGCACAACCAATAGAAGAAAGAAGTTGAGGACCAATTCTGTGGCAACTGCAAGGAGATGGAGAGCACTCAAAGTCAATTGAAGGAAAGTCATGATCAAGTTGTCACCTTGGAGTTTCAAATACAAGAATATTGTCAAGAGGTGGCATTGCAATTGGATTACTTGACAAAGGAATTAGAAGAAGATAGGATGAAGCAAGTAAAGAGTGCTTGATTGTAGGACTAATAGAAAGTAGAGTGGGATGCTTGGACAAAGGAGATGGAAGAGGATTGGCTCTGAGTAAGTCATCAGATGGAGGAGGCACAAAATTTCTTTATGGAGAAAATGAAAGAAGGAGTGCAATTTTGAGCATTGTAAACAAAGCATCATGAGCTCAAGTTCAAAGCGGAGAGGTTGGAAAATCTATTTTATGAAGATGAAAAATGAACTTGCTATTATTGCAGTTAAGACAACACACAAACAAGAAGTTCATGGAGACCTACCAGAGCTACTTGTTAGAAATAACTAGGTAAAAGCTCAGATAGATCAATCAATTAGGTACTTGAGAGGCAAACATAGTCCAAAACCCCTGACAATCCAAGTCAAAGGTATTGGTCCTAAAGGAAGTCCTTCATGAACACTAGCACTCTGTCAGATTTAATTGAGACTTAGAGTTGTATAGGAGTTGGCACCTGGAGTTGTATATATACTTCTTGAGGAGTGCCCTCATAGTTGTACAAGTCTTTGGAGTTGTAGGTCCAAATGTTTTAGGATAAAATTAGATTGGGGGAAAGACTTGATACCTTCCCTAGTACATGTGGGGTGCATAATCAATCTGAAAATGATTAGGATAAGATAGGATTACGATATTACTTGAGTGACAAAAAATATAAGTTAGGACTTTCAAGAAATCCACTTGGGCTCCTGATCCCTTCTACTCTAAGCTCAAAAATATACTTAAGGCCGAGGATCAAAGGAACTTGTATTCATTTTTCCATACTTTAGTTACAACTAAATTGTACTCTAAATTCTTTGCAAGTTTTGTGTCTTCCATTTTATGTGTTGTCAATGTGTCTAAGCAAGAGTAGAGGTATGGAAATCTTGCAATAAGATCTCAAGTACTCAGTACTAAGCAAGTACTTGCCATTGATTAGGGTGTGCATTGATGGATCCAAAGGACAAACCTGTGCAAGGAGTGGATTGGGAAGCTCATTGCATGGACAATACCATGGAATCAAAAACCTTAGACATTCAACCAACATGAAGTGAATTTCACAAGTTGTGCCTTTTAGGAAGGTGGAATGTACTTGCAATAGAGTGGCGTTCAAAGTGAAGTGATCCATCACCGTTAGGAGCAATCCCGATTAAAACTTAGAGTGAAGTGATTTTTTTTCTTTTTGCTATAATGTACTATAGGGAGTGACCGTACTCTCTTATGGGAGTGGTCCCTACCTATAATACCAATAACTAGATAGATCATCTAGACATTTGGTAATTTGGTTTGGTAACATCTGGAAGGATGTTACACATGATGGAGAATGTAGATCAGATAGAGGTATCACCAAAAGAGCACTTCTACTAATAGAGCAGAAGCCAAAAATAGCCAAAAAACTTTAAAGCCATTTTTGGAGGCCTAAGCATTGAATTAGGCCTCAAAAATGGAAATATTTCTCTCCCTTAAGGAAAAAGGCTTGCCTTCTCTTCCAACTCCCCCCCCCCCCCCATGATTCATCTTGTTGAGAACTTTGCAATGGTATGTTACCCATGTGATTTTGAGCTTCCTACAAGAAGATTCCCTAAATATTCCCTTTGATCAAACCCATTTGACCAACTAGATAGGACAAGGACTGACATGTCACCTATCCAAACAACTATTTAAGGATGGAGCTCATTGACAGGTCACCAATCCATGTATCTGATCCAAGGGTGGAGCTTCCTGTGAGTGGATCCTCTTGGCTATATAATAAAGAGAATGTGCTCCTTTGGGGCATCGTAGGATTGAGTGTGAAACCTGTATTTTTTCTCTTGAAGAGTTCTCTTGTCCTCGGATTATTACACTACCCAAGAGGTTAAACAAGAAATAATAAATAAATTTTGACATTGTGATACTTTGCTTCATTCTTTATTGTTTCCAACCAATATCCTTGTGGGAATGACATGTTCTTACTCATTATACCATAAGTATGTCATACTAGGCTATCACACAACAAAGAAGATATTCAAACTTCCTAAACCATTTCATTTATTTGGCTTAGAGTTAGAAGAGTATATAAGATCAACCTAGTGGTAAATAATTTATTCAATCCTTTCAACATGACTAGAGCAAAAGGGCAAAAATTCCTTTGTTACTTTTGCTTAAATTTCTAGTATTGGTCGTGTATCTTTGGTAAGAAATGGTGAGGAACTTTGTAGTAGGAATTCTAGTGCTTGAGTGAATGATCTTTCATACTAATGATGAGAGAAGATGCAACCGCTTGTGAAAACAAGAAGGATGTGAAGACTCCAGCAAGCCATACAAGGAAAAGACAAGGGGTTAAAATGGGGCTAAGCCCCAATAATATTGGTAAGAGAATTTGCATTAAAACACCTAAGATATTTGAGCTATGCAAGTCGTATGGTCTACAAACAATTGGAGCATCCAAAGAGGCATCACCTAGTATTATTGCTCTCTTATGGATTGCACCAACAAGTGTCTATATAGAGCAATGGAAATACATTGTCTAGAATATGCTATGAAATATGAGAGTCAGAGTGATACTCCCTAAGATCTAGAATGATATGCCCTTGCACACTCCTTGACAAATGTTTTAATGCCTTGCACATCGCTCCATATAACTCCAAGGCTAGAGGAACAAAGGAATGATCTTGATGCATACCCCTATACTTGGAGACCTTGCCTACTGCCGCTCTACTCGCTGCCCATCCAAGAGGATGGGTAATCATTCCCTCCAACATTGCATCATGTGTATGATCTAAAACAATAAGATCCGCTATTGTCACTTGATCATCTCGGACTAAGTATATGTCAACCTTGACTCATGTTGTCTACAATGCATACCAATGCTCCTTCCAAGCAAGGCATCCACTCTCTTGTGCCATGACAAACATATATCCTTGATGGTATCATGGGTAAATCCTATGCCCTCTAAAAGCACACAATGTCATGTGGACCACTACTGCATCTAGTGAGAACCATACTCACAAATGAGTAATGAAGATGCAGATTAGGGTTTGTGATCCTTTAGAGTTTTGAAGGAACAAAGCAATATCTTGATGGATAAAAAATGAAATATAGTGTTGAATGTACCACAAAATCAAAAAGCAAAGTCATATTACCAATGCAAAATGCATTTGGAGTTGTGCCAATTGGGAAGTGTAGACCATAATCTTCGGAGTTGAATGTCTTTGTAGTGAAGCAGTTCCTTTGGAATCTATTGAATCATCACCTTCAATAAATAGTTGGAATTCATTCTTAGTGAAAGTGATCTTTTAATTTTCTGTTTCCCTTAGTGCCTCACATTTGGTGACATTGTTCTCTTTTGGGAGTGATTCTTGCCCAAGAGGTTAAATTGGCAACAATAAAGAGCTGACAATCTCTTCAAATCTAGCTATTTCTGAACCATATCTTCAAAGGAATGACTTTTTTCTTGCTATTATACCACTTTTTGGTCAACATTGGGTTACCACAAAAGTATTAATAGAATTAGCTAAAATAATTATTTATAAGTATGTTTAAGCATTTGCATAGATAATCACACTATGAAATTTAATAGAGTGCATGAATTTTAATATTTCTCTTATTTCATAGTAAATCTGTAAATATATTCTTTAAGATCATTTGGAGCTCACTACTTCTTGCAAAACCACATATGTTCAGGTAAATATTGTGATCTTAAACAAACCCTAGAACAAAATTCAGGTGAATTGATCTACTCTCTTTATCAAACTTCACCAACGCTTATTGTTTTGATTCATATATATAGTTATTTGGTTGAGTCAAACTCATGAGAGAATTTTCATGATGTGCGCAATTATATAATACTACTATATTTTAGAATAAGTTGGGATTGTTGTTAGTGAAATCTGCCATAATGCTTGCAAATTCAACAAACCAAGTTGTCAGATAGCGAAGCACATAAGCAATAAGCACAAACCTTATATACCAACAATTGATGGTAATCAGAAATGAGTACTTAAAAGGAAAAAAAAAGCATAAAAAATATATGTGTGATCAAATTGGATACAACTAATTTTAAATATGATGTAAATATAGAAAATTATCTATTAATATTATCTTACATGAGAAAGAAGAAAAAATATATCCAAAATTTATGGATATACCCAATTTAAATGTATATTAATCTTGAAATAAATATAAATATGACAAATAGAAGTATCTAATCTTGCTATTGGGTTTCAATTCTCCAAACATAATCTAAAATTTAAATTCTTTCTCTTGAAAATAATTTTGAGCTTTTAATAAACAAGACCATATTAAAATATAAATTTTTTGAGCATTTATTTAACTACAAGATTTCTATTATAATTATAGATAAAAGATATTAATATGTCATGTTAATCTAATAAAGCTAAAACCTTTATGGAATAAAATCTGCAGTTTCATTATTATATAAATAGCATTTAAAATTTAATCACATTAATAACTAAAATTATCAAGTCAAGAGATATCAAGTAGAGATTTGTTATTTTTTCACATGAAATATCTCTTCTTATAACTCAATTGTATGAGTATTATACTAGCTATAGCATACCATCTTACTTTCTTTGATAATTTATACTAAAATAAAATAAAAAATAGATAATTTTTTATAAAACTAAATAAATTTTTATATGATATTTTCAAACTGCAAAATTCTGCCACTTCTTTTATTTGTGCTATAATTCTAAAACTAAAATTCTATGAAGGATTCTTACTAATTTGTACAAAAGTTGTATCATCAAGAAATCCTAGAAGTTTTAATTACCTTGGAATTCATGTATGCTAAATTTTATAGTAGAGCTTAGTAAAGGTAATAATAGATTCAAGGTATGTTGTTTTAGACTTTCATAACTACCAACTTTTTCTTGAAATGTATATATATATATATATATATATATATATATATATATATATATATATATATATATATATATATATATAGTAGTTATTACTATCCGTATATACTTGTTTATATTTGCAATATCTTTTGTATCCAACAATCAAATATTAACTTCATTTGTCTCTTATCTATAAGTATGCATATTTGGACACTGTTTAATATACTTGTTTAAAGTTAAATTTAGCTAGAATAATATAATTTTAGTTAAAAATCTAGAAGTAATATACATAAACATTATCATTATGCTAAATTTTATATAGAACGTAGTAAAGGTAATAATAGATTCAAGGTAAGTTGTTTTAGACTTTCATAACTACCAACTTTTTCTTGAAATATATATATAAATATATATATATAGTAGAAGTTATTACTATTCATATATACTTGTGTATATTTGTAATATCTTTTGTATCCAACAATCAAATATTAACTTCTTTCATCTCTTAATCTACAAATATGCATATTTGGACATTGTTTAATGTACTTGTTTAAAGTTAAATTTAGCTAGACTAATTTAATTTTAGTTAAAAATCTAGAAGTAAAATAAATAAAATTTATCAATTCCATTATAAAATAAAAACTGAATTATATATCAAATTACGTAAATATATATAAAAATTGTATTATAATAATAATTGTATTATACTCAGAGTATTTGGAACTACAATTAAGAATAAAATAGTAAATATCTTAAATAGCTTTAAAATTCAATTTGAGAGTTGTTTGCTATTGAATATGTATTGTAGCAAGAGTATCCCTTTGCCTTAAAGTAAATTCTGTCATAAATAAATTATGGGTAATATGATAAAGGAGAAGATGCTTCTAGAAACAAAGGTTTGTACTCTTGCCTAAAAGGAAAAGAGTATTTTTACATAAATATATTATGGATCATACACCAAAGAAGACGATACTTCTAGAAACAAAGAATGTGTAAGATCAAGCTTATTAGGAGGTTATAGTCATCTCCAAGGAAAATTTTGGTGACTTGCATTCCGAATAAGAGATAAACAAGTGCACAACTTGCCTATACGAGAATAAGCATTGCAAGGCCAAAAGAAAATACCCGAAGGTGGTCATACTCCATGAGGCTTTCTTTTGTACTCCACAAGTTCATCAAGGAAAACACATGAAACTTGGTAGAGCCTTGTATAGTTTGTGAATGACAAGAAGAAGTTAAAAATACTTTGGCATATAAGCTATACTTGGGAATATGGAAGTCAGAGAATTGAATATTGATTGTTTTGTTTTAGAGTAGCAATTATGCTTGCCATTACTTTGTCATTTTCAAGCAATTGAATTTTGAGTCTTATAATGTTGCCTAGTTGCAGAGTTATGTTGTTAGAGAGCTTGTCTCCAACCAAAGCTAATGAATTTTATCTTTTATTTACAAAGATCTTGGAAAATATTAAAGTTATAGCCTTAATCTTTTCCACATATTAAATCATTCTCTTTGTTTTCATGGTGGTTTGTCTTTTGATTGGGTTTCATATAATTATATACAAAAGGATCTAAGAAAGGCCTAAAAATTGGCAGGAGCAAAACTTGGTCTAGACTACAAAGTGGAACCAAGCCTCTCAAATAGACTACAAAATGGAAAAGCCTCAAAATTATAAATTGAATAAGTCAACAAAGAGGATTGTAACTTTTATAGAAATGACAAGGACTAGATTAGGTAAGTAATACTAAAATCAATATAGGTTTGGATGGAATAGGCATTAGCCAAGGCCCAATGCCATACTATAGGAACAAGTTATGGTATTACAATTGTAGCTATTCCTTAGGATTAAGGGTTGGTAAGACCTTGAGATCCCATACACTATTCAGAAGCAAGTCATTTTGATTCCCAATTATCATGTATTTCACACTTGTTGAGATATTTGTGTCTTGCATTTAGATTTTTTGAGTACTTAAAACAACATTTATGGTTAAGTACTTTACTCTCAAAATAATCCATTTTAATACATTCTTGTTAAGTCTTAGTTATGTCATTAGAACATCAAAGTCCTTGAATTTAGTGTCATGTTAATCTATAAGAAAACCCAACAACCCTCTTTGGTGTAGATATTACTAATAGAATTCCTTAATTTATTGAGAGTGAACAGATTGTTTAGATCCCATGCAGAAGATTAAGGATGTTAAAGCTACACTCTTGCATATGGACTTGTATTTGGACTATAGGTCGGATGATGCTTTGGTGGAGATAAAACAACCATTGACTTAGGGTCAATGATAATGTTTGTAACTTCTTGGAAATGAAGAAGAAAACATTATACTTTCCCTATTTTAACACATCTTATGTACACAACTTGAAGGACAACATCCAAGACTATCATCATGCATTATGAAGAAGACATCTCCAAGATATCTTCTAAAACAAAAACATAGATGTATATTCTTGGAATTTCAAGGAGTTTAATGTGAAAAATGTCATTGATGGTATATAGTAAAATCCAATTTTAATAATACGGTTGCCCTTGTCCTTGTGTCATAAACAATCAATAATTATGGATATTTTGGTTTAAACTAAGGATAGCAATATCTACTTGGAGCTACTTGGTATTTGTTTGTTATATTTGACAACACAACATTACAAAACAACTTGGCATTTGTTTGTTGTATTGTAAAAGAGGAGTACATTGTATCATAAAAAGAAAACAAATTGTATATTTTTGACTTCTAGATTGAGGATGGAAAGATGTCATGAAGCTATTTAGCATTTATAGTTTTGTGAAGAAGAATGAGACTTGCAAATAGAAATTATGCCAAGGATACTTCTAGTGATAGCTTGTATGTGCACCATATGCTTCAAGGAAGGAAAAGCAGAAATTGAGGAAAATGAAGGATACAAAAAATAAAATCTCTCATTCACCCTCAAATCTCAATTCACTCTCTTAAGCCAAAGCTTTTCCAAAATGGCTTATAAAGGAAAGACTTTACCAATGTCAACATAAGAGATACCTCACTAACACTTACATACATATTCCAAGCTCACTAAGGATAGATGACTCTACTCCCTTGAGCCACTCCTTATATACTCACCAAAGTTACCATAGTAAGTATTTGGTAATTTGGTAAAATCGTTACTTTACACAAATTATGTTAAAATTTACAAAATTTAGGTTTAAAATTATGTTTAAAATTTACAAAATTTTAATTTAATTAAAATTTCATTTCAATCTAAGATCAAGTCAATTCTACCTACCTTAACTTACCTCCATTACCAAAGACATCTAGCTTGGTCAAAATCAATAGAATTTGGACATGTCATGTATACTAAGTCAAGTTTGCTATATATTGTTTAAGATTAAGGTCACATCCCAAATAATTTAATATGAAGTGCATTAACAGATCATATTAATAAAAGTTTACAAAATTTATGTTATATTTTAATAAACACAATTAAAAATTTTCACTAGGGATTCCGTTGAGTATTTAGCAATTAAATACTGAATATTTCCCCTTATTCAACCATATTAAATTAATTGAATATACCTCTAACTTTATTATTACAAGATTTAGCTTGTTAATTAACTCAAAAACTACCAGAAATACTGCTAGAGACTAACTAATGCAAACTCTAGAATGTTATACTCTAGTGTTATTGAGGTGTTACAAGATTATCTTCGTTAATGCCAAGCCACCAAGCAAATAAATCAGAAGCTATGGAAGATTATTCATGAGTTGATAATATATTTTTCAAAGTCTGATGATATTATGATGGATATATATTTTGGATTAGGGATGATATTTCTTGATGCTCTTAAAAGAAATAGACATTTTGTGGTGACAAAGAAAGAAATTTCCCAATTTCAAGAGCATTGCATTCTATAGGAAGAGAACTTATGGTTGGGATGCTAATATAATATAAAAATGTTGAACATGCCAACTAGGGTGTAGATATGCCTAAGTTGGTATCTTTACTATTTGTAGAGGTAAGAGAGGTTGTTGAACTAATAGTAGATCTCTTGGAGGAATGTCGTGTACTTAAGGGACTATAGGACATTCTCCTCATTGAGGAAGAGGAAGAGCTTGCTAGTGCAAACACTATGGCTGATAGATAAGATGAGTAAGTTGGAAATAGTGAAATTACATTTCACCAAGTTTCATATTTAATTTTGTATTTATCATACACATTTACAATCATTGTTACTTTTGTCACTTTATATACACTCTTTGGTATTTGGTTGGTGAATTTAACTTCAACAAGCTTAAGTAACTTTGTAGACTTTGAGGAATATGCAAGCTCAACAATAGTTGGTTTATTATATATATATATATATATATATATATATATATATGATATTATATCACCAGGAAGCCTATATTTAAGAATAAAATTTAAGGTTAAATTTAGGAATTCAAAAGGCCTGTCATTTGGGAATTTTTTTAGTAGAAGTTTACCACAAAGAACAATGATTTAGTTCCTTCTTGGTGTGAGTGGCTATTAATTGTAGGTTAGTCTAATCTATCCTCATGAGAAGTGCATCTTCAATTGATGATAATTAAATATAGCAAACCCACATCAATGGAATTTTTATTGAGTAAACTAAAAATAGGTTTTTTTAAGTAAGTAAGTTTTTCCTAAAGTCAGTATATTGTAGTTGAAGATCCTTTGGCTCAAACCAGTGGAGGAAATGGCCAATAAGCGACCGGAATGTCGCGTTCTTACAGGCTTTGATATATCGTAGAACTGAAGATCTATTTCCGATCTATATATGATGAGCTTTTCACAGGTTCGGGCATAAAAAAGTTGTCTTTTTGGCACAGGTATAGAAGTTGTCTTTGTCTTTTTCGCTTTTTCTACGCGGTCGCCTTCTTATACTATTTTTCGCACAGGTATAGAACCATTACTTTTTATATTACTGAAGCTTCTCTCTATTCTTACATCTGATGCTTCCAAGAATTCTTACAAACTTTTCTGCCTAAAATTTTGGGTGTTATGGGAATAGTTTGTGATAAGAGATTGGAAGTGATAAGAATAAGATCTAGAGAACACTTATGACTTTTAGCCTAAGAAAAACTTTATTTTATCATATAGATAGTATCTTAAAATATTAAAATGTAACATAATGTATAGAAATTGAAGATAAAACATATATAAAATATGGTTGAAGAATATTTGCTATAATTAGCTACAAATCATTAGACGAGAACTAAAAGAAGATGGAAACCAAAGGAAGAGAGACTTCAAAACAAGGAAGAATACTTTTGTAGAATAATTATCAAGTAAAGTGTCAAATACGTGTGAAGTGAATAATGATACCTAGTATGGTAACCATTCAAATATGAGGTAAAATTTATTTCATATAAAACCATTATTTATGGGAAAATACTAAAAAATATAAAATATAAATACATCCAACAAAATGGCTTTATTCCAATAGTGCAAACTATTTGGACAATTTATTTTATAGAATTCTGAACTCTAAAATATAAAACTAATACTATTAGTTCATATAGATTTTTATATATAATAAACATATTCTCTTAAAAATAAATTTATTAAAAATAATAGTTTTATTAAAAAAATATTTGATTTAGACTAGAAAAATTAAATAAATTTGAGAAAAAGAAAAAAGTATAACATTTGAACACTCATATATCTTATCCAATAAAATCAAATGTCTCAAATAAGATAAATCAACTAAAAATCCCCAATAATTCAAAGAATCTCATAAACACAAACATCCAACTTTAATGAGTTTGCATTTTATGATTATGCAAGAAAATGTAAAGCTCTTTGCCTTTGCAAAGAGTTTAGATTTTGTTTATTTGGATACACTCAATTTGGTTCTAATCTACATTTCCAAAAGAAGATATATTCATATCTATTACTCCACTATGGACTTTACCTTCCAACTTTAAAGGATATTTGTTCCAGAATTAGTTGAGTAGTGCTTTAAAGCATTAGTTGAATAGTGCTTTGAATACTACCGCTTCATTGGGAATTTTTCATTGTTGATTGATTCCATAAGAAAATCTTCAAACCAGAAGCATTATTTTCTCAATAATAATGTACTCTTATAGTACAAAAAAGGGTGTAATTATTCATTTGGTAGACCAACAACCACTTGATGTTCTTTCAATTCTTCACCAAATTCAATTTTGTGACTCTCAAACTAAGAAAGGTTCTCCTAGGAAGCTTAATGGCATCTTCAGGCCTGCATTATGGTTTGTTTTAGACCAAAAACCATCCTCTAACTTTTGGCTTGCTTTAGCATCCCAAGCACCTCTAGAGCTTGAAATAATATATGCATTTCCTCTCAATGTGCAACGACATGTTTCAGGTCTTTGTATTGCTTTTTGTAAGAGTTATCTTAATCTCTCTTGGGACCAAAATTTTACTATTAGAATTATTCATTCAAGACTTCTATACAAGAGCATAATCATCTAAAACATGAGCTTGAGTATTTTCTTCTCTTTATGCTTTGGATGAGTTTGATTCTTGTCAAATAATCTATAATTATCTGTTGAGGATGAATATGTAAGCATAAAGAGAGTTTACATTGAGGTTGATTGTCTTTACGCGTTCTAAATCCAACTTTGCTTCCTAAAAGAAATCCCATGACCAAGAGTCATCTAGAACTCTTACACTCAAAGATCATACTTACTCAATGGAAGAAAGATGATGAAAACTCTTGTTGTGAGTCTAATTAGTTTCAGCAAATTGGGAGTCTAGACCTTGTAAATTAGAGAATTGGATGGCATTCATTCATTGTGCAGAAATTACTAGAAGTGCAAAACTATGCAAGTACAACATATCAATAATCCCAATGCTATTGAGATTTGCCTATCTCTACAATAAGGGGTTTCAAGAATAGTTTTTATGGAAGCTTTACAATAGTAAGAATTTCCCATAAATCATTTTCCAAGACCTTGTAAAGAAAATATGATGTGTAAATGAATGCACCATAGAACTTTTTTATGGAGTGCGGGTTTCATTTGAACGAGAGTGTAGAATTAAAGGGTTTACAGGAAGGAGGTGGCACTTGTATCAAGAAGGTCCATGAAGATAGGAATCAAAACTAAACTTAAAGAAATTATTACTAAGTTCTCTAACTATAAACTATATTAAGCACCTAGTAACTAATTGCCACTTAGTAAACTGTTTATTTTAGTTAGATTAAACTAAACTATAATATAGGAATAAACTATATTAACTACAACACTACTCTACTTAGTAAACTGTTAAGTTTATTTAGGGAGAACTAAATTTTACTAAAGGAATAAACTATATTAACTACTACACTACCCTACTTGGCTTTGCTTGCACAAGGAGTGTGCTTACTTGACCATCCTTGGCCTTGCTCCCGTGAAGGTCCAAGAACATGAAGGTCCAAGACAATAGGAGTCTAAACTAAACTAAACTAAAGCATACTAATTGCTAAACTACTCCAACTAAACTAACTAGGCTATATCAATAATCTATATTAACTACTACATTACTCTATTTGGCTTTGCTTGCACAAAGGATAGGCTCCTTGCCCATCCTTGGCCTTGCTCCCATGGAGGTCCAAGGCAATAGAAATCTAACCTAAACTAGAAAGTGCTAATTACTAAACTACTCTAACTATAAACTACATTAACTACTACTACACTATAACTAATCTTTTGTAATAAAAAAATGCAGCCAAATAGAAAACACAAAGGATGGGAAAAACACATCAATTTGTACAAGGATGAGACAAAAGAGGTAAAATAAGGCTAAGACTCAATAATATTGATATAAGAAATCTTCCCTATTGCACCAAGCTATGCAAGTTGTAAAGTCTATAAACTATTGGAGCATTATCGTACCCACATCTTTTGGTTTTGTTACATTTTGAAGAAGAAGTGTACAAATGAAGTTGGATTGAACCCAAATAGGCAACAGAAGAAGGAGAATTATGTCTTTGGGTCAAACCTGAAGTAGTTTACTTTGCATCAAGGAAAGAAGAACTTGGATTAGACCTATCAAGGCAAAAACCCAAAGTAAGGAAACTTTGACTCGGGGTGATCAACCCGATGCAAAGACAGAGTAACAACTTTCTTTTGGGTTTGCCAACCAAGAATGTACCAGCAAGAAAAATGGCTAAGGCGGGAGTGAGATAAAATTGATAATGATAGGAGTAACGCATGCAAAATGTGTGATTATCAAGTGAAGAGTGACAAAAGAATGACCATGCAGCAAATAAGTATAAGATTGAGATTTCATGAAGAATTTTCAAAATTTCATGCAAGTATCCTATGCAACTAAGTAGTCATCCAAAAGGAGTGCTTTTTACAAAGCTAGCCAAGAGTTTGAATTTTAAGAATCTTGAGGGAGTGAGAATATCTCGTCCAGGGGAAGGGATAATCTTTGAGAGACAAAGAGTTAGAGATTGGACGATGCTGATGAGGGGTGGAAAGAAGACTCACTTGCAATGAGGAATCCTGCAATTTGGAGGTTAGATGTCATAGCAAGGGTCAAAGTTTTGAGTAGACTTTGGATCACTTTTTGGGCTTGGAACTAGAACTTGAGTTTTCCAAGTTTCATGGCAAAAATAGCTGCAAGTAATTGCAAGGAGGGTCCAGAGGAAGAAGTGAAGAGAGGGAATCTGGCTCAATGCAAAGAATCAGATTGTAGACTAGTCATGGGGAAAGAGGCTGGTGAGGAAACCAGAGCTACATTCCAAGGGAAGGGAGAGTCTGCAAAAGAGACTACAGAAGTCGAAAATTCCTTTAGTACTCCATGTACAAAGAATGGATACAAAGTGGATACCTATCAAGACCTAGTAAGACAAAGTAATATCAAGGCAATGATGGCAATCTTCAAGCCGGATCAAACCACTTATGTAATGAAGCACTTGGCAGTATTTTTCCATCAGGTGTTTGCGAGAGAACCGGTGGATTGGGCAAAGTGCTTTCACCAATGAACAAGGCAGATGATTTGGAATTGGAGAGACATATCACCGCCACATTACTTAGTGCCATTTGCAACACATTTTTACCTTGGGCTAAACCTGTTGAGTATGGCTGAGAGACAGAATATGGTGTTGCACTTCCACCAAGTGAAGCAGATGTAGAATAATAGCAATACATCCGCCAAATCAGAAGTAACAATGACCACTTTGCCAAGACAAGACAACAGAAGAGAGTGGAGGTGAAAATCCCAAAGACAAAGAAGCAGAGTTGACCAGAAGAGAAAGTGTCCTTGGTACAACCACAAAAGACAAGAAGGTTGGAGCAAAGGCATGAGGTCATCTTGAGAGACCAGACGTCGGGAGAAGAATCAAAAGAAGAAGTTGAGTACAAGTTAGAGGACTTGGCAAAAGAAAAAGAAGCAAAACTCACATTGCAAAGTGAGGAATCAAGCAATGGAAGTGATGGAGAACCCAAGGTACATCAGTGATTAGAGAAAGATCAAGAGTTCCATGTGGCAATCAATCGCATGGAAGGAGGAGACATTCTGTGTCTGAAGTTGCTTGTGGTGGAGATAAAAGAGCAGAGAGATGAAGAGCTGAGGTTAGTATTTCCACAAGGAACCAGAATGAAGAAGATTATGCAACCGGCCATAGCAAGACCAAGTAAAGAGGAAGGTGAAGAGAATAGCTCAGAAGAGATTACTCTAAAGGTATGAAGATCAAGACTTCAAGTAAGGCACCAATGAAAGAAGCGGGAAAAGGCAAAGTAGAGGGCAAAGAAGAAGATTTTGGGGAAGTGGCATACTTATCTAAAATTGTCTGCCCATTGATGCAAGTATTGAGGAAGAAGAAGGAAGGGCTTAAGAAGGATCATTCGGAGGTAAAGGATGAACTACAGGTCATGAAGTATTTGAGTAAAGAGATTGTGTAGTTGAAGGGAAGGTTAATCCAAGGTGAGAAGCAAGCTGAAGAGCTTTGGGTTAACAAAATACTTTGATAGAAGAGAGTTGAGAACTTGTAGAGTGCTTTGGAGAAGCAAGAAGGAGAGCTTGAGAGGCAGGCTGAAGAGCTAAGTAAGCAAAAGATAGCTTGGGAGAAGTTGAAGGGCAAATATGATGAATCACATATTGAGATCATACATTTGAAAGCAACCACAATTGGAATGGAGTAGGAGTTGGAGAGCTTAAAGTCAAGGGAAACGTAGAAGGATGAAGCCTGGTAGTGCAAGTTAGTTGGGAGGAATAGAGAAGAAGAGTAATTATGAGGACGGTGTCATTAATGTAGAAGCTCAACTTGCCCGCTACATGGAAGAGAAGGAAGCATTGAAAGCTAAGTTTGAAGGCACACTTAAGATGTATTGTGAAGAGTTGCAAGTAGAGAGAGCTCAAGATCATACATCAGAGCAAGTAGGAGAAGTAGAAGAAAAGCATTGAGTGATATTCAAGATAAAAGCAAAAGTGAAAGTGTGGAAGTACAATTGCACAAATTGAAATTGCTTGTGCAGGAGTTTAGGAGGAGGAAAGTGAAGGATATGGATCTGTACAGTTGGCTGATTTGTCTAAGAGATCAAGTAGATAGAAAAATGTTGGAGGTGGGAAACAATGTTTGTCTCAAACTATATTTGGTTAGATCTGAGTTAGAGCAAATTTGGAGTAGCATGAAGGTAGGAGCCTAATTGTTATACCAATAATTAGATAGATGATCTAGAGATGAAATTTGGTTTGGTAACATCTAGAAGGATTTAATACATGATGGAATAAGTAGATGAGCTAGAAGTATCACCAAAAGATTACTTTTACTAATAGGCCTATAAACTTCAAAGGCAATTTTGGAGGCCTAAATGGATGAATTAGGCCTCAAAAAAGTATAGATTTCTCCCCAATGTGAGAAAAGCAGGCCTACTCTCCCCCTTGGTTTGTCTCACCAAGAGCTTTCCATTGGTACCTCACCCATGTGATTTTGAGATTCTTACAAGAAGATTCCCTAAAAGATTCCCTAAAAGATTCCCTTTGATCAAAGCTTATTTGACCAACCAGATGGGACCAAGACTGCCATGTCACCTATCCAAGCACGTAATCTAAGGGTGGATTTTGCTGATAAGTCACCTATCCATGTACCTAATCCTATGGTGGAGCTTCCTTGGAAGAGATCCTCTTTGGCTATATAATAAAGAAAAGGTGCTCCTTTGGGGCATTGGAGGATTGAGTGTGAAATATGTATTTTGTCTCTTGTTTTTCTCTCTTGTTTTTCTCTTGAAGAGTTCTCTTGTCCTCAAAGTATTACAATGGTATCAGAGCAAGTGTTTTTAATCCAAGAGAGTGGATCATCCCTCTTGGAAGAGCACAAGCTACTAAAACTGAGCAATTGGAGGTGGAGAACATGGTGCAATTGCTAGACTTGGGAAGGGGTTTAGAGAGCGGATGGGATGGATGCACTAGGAAGACAATTTCCTACACCTTGCTTCCCATTCTTGAATCCATTCCACATGAAGATTATATACATCCAATGTGAGCAAATGAGAGTATTGCTAGTTTATGACTGTAGAGTAGAATTCATGGATAGAGTGATGAATTCACCAAACTCGGTGATTCTATCTATGGTGGTATATGATAGAGAGTGGAATTTGAAAATCTTCATTCTATCATATCAATATTATATTATTCTATTATATGGATCTGAATGTACCAAATCCTTATCCTTTCAACACACAAATAGAAATCCATTATGTAGTTAAACATCACCAAAAGTGATGTTTAGGGATTTTGTAGTCCGCAATTTTGGTGAGGAATATTATCAACAAGTGGTGGCCTTTGAGGTCCCAATGGTAGTCCCATAGTTTGTGCATCCTCTTGAGTGATCACTCTAACCCTCTATTGAAGTAGGAAGTAGCAAGTGAACATCAATCGTGTGTAGGAATCATGGATCCGCAATTGCAAGAGTTGATGCAAGGAATGCAAGGGATGTTGAACGAGTTTGAAGAAATCAAGATGACCATGGAGGAATTGCAAAATCAAGTATGAGCTATCAAGAAGGATCAATTAATGAAAGAAGGTGAGCCGTCTCAACAACCAGCATAGCAATTGAAGTACTTGGAGAGTTATGCATGCCGATGACACAGGTTCCAATCAACAACCAAGCTGCATTGTTACTACAAATGAAAAAGATATGCAACATCAAGCCTTCAAGGGACAACATTCCATGGGAGTATTGGAAAATTGTGTTTCAAGAATGAATCAATACCTTCAATTTTTCACAACGGAGATCATTGATCATTCTACAGGTGTGTTTGCGTGTGGATACTTGACCGATAAGGCCCTCACATGGTATGATGCTTGGGAACAATCATTGCTGGTAGAAGGAAGAGAGATCACTTGGACAGCCATGCAAGAAGGGCTGCTCAAGAATTTCCAATATGTGGATTCCGTGCAACTAACCTAAACTAGACTTTGGGGGTTGAAGTAGAAGAATAACATACAAGAGTATGTGGAGGCATTTTTGGATCTACAGGTTGAGATAACCTATATGAGTCCAGCCAAAGCTCTTGAAAATTTCAAGAGAGGATTAAAAGAGCAGATTTACCAAGAAGTAATGGTGCAAAATCCTCATACTATTTTTGAAGCCATTGCTTGTGCCCAAAGAATAGCAGGGGTGCTTGGAGGAGGTGAAGCAATGACACCAATGCAAAACTATAGGGCCAAGACACACCATTTGATGGAAAAGTACCTATGGAATTGGACAACATTTGGTTCCAAGATAGAGGAGCAAGACCTCTCCAAGGAGAACAAGGATGGGTCAAAGAAAGGAAAGAAGGAGTCCCATGAGGAGAAGGGGCTTGAGCAGAACAATGACAATATTACTATTGTGGTAGAATTGGGCACATAGCCATCAATTTTCATGCTCATCACCTTAGAGGCCCTTGGCCTCCATACAAGCAACCTCTAAACCACATGGAGAGATAAATTGAAGAAGAAGATATGGAAATCACATTGGAAAACAAAGATCACCAATAAATGTACCTCATAGCCTTACTAGCTCAATGAAGAAGAGTGAAAAGTGGAGGGAGGAAGAAGATGAGTGTGCAAATAAGGAAGAAGATAAATGCACAATTAATTGTTGTAAATGGAATCCTAGAAGGTAATTTGGTGAGAGTGTTGATAGACCTTGGGGGAATAGAGAATTTCTTGTCTTGCTCTGTTGCAATAAGGTTGGGTATGAAATTAGAGAAGGATGAGAAGGACAAAGTAGAGTTACCTAATGGTCAGACAAAGAGGATTGAGTCGTTACCTAGAAAGGTAATACTCTTTATAAGAGGGTATTGAGAAGCAATCAAGTGGCAAGTGATACAACTAGCTTGTTATGATGCAATCTTAAGTATGCCATGGATGGAGCACTACAACTCCATGGTAGATTGGAGAAAGAAAGTAGTGAAAACTAGTCAATGGAAGATCATAAAGACAAGAGTTGCCTCTATATGTCATAAAGACCACATCTATTAGTAAGACAGATAGATATTTCATACGTTCAATAAGAGAAGTCCAGAGTGTCCAACATAATGGACAAATTCTTGAGAAATTGAAAGATGTGGTCAATGAGTTCCAGATGTCTTTCCGAATGAATTACTTGTAGGTTTACCACCAAAAAGGAGAGTAGATCATAAAATTGAGATACATCCTAAGAAGACACCTCCTTGTAAGACCCCATATTGACTATCAACTCAGGAGTTGGAGGAGTGTAAGGCTCAAATTGAGGATATGTTGCAAAAGAGGTTCATCCAACCCTCTACATATCACCATATGGGGCTCTTGTATTGTTTGTGAAGAAGGAGGACAAAACAATATGCATGTGCATTGACTACCAAGGACTGAATCAACAAATGGTTGGTTCCATGTCATCCTTGATGCCCTATCATGACGACCTGATTTGAAGTCTCTTCCTCTTATCAAGGCAACAATTACGATGGTGTTAGTTGACTCCAAAATCCAAACCAAGTTAAGGAAAACTCTACAACAAGATCCTTTCTTTCAGATGGTACAAGGTCGTCTTGCATCATGCCACAAGAAGTACACCACCTTCTCCTTCATGGAAGGCCTTCTATTCTATGAGGACTAGATTTATGTTCTAGCCAAAGGTGATCTCCGACTTATGCGCCTTCAAGAAGCCCATGATTTACCAATGCTGGTCACATGGGTGTGGACAAGACCTTAGGTACCCAATTGGTATGGAGAAAATTGCCTTTGTCAATGTTCTCCATACCAATTGAGATGAATGTCTTGCAGCTATGGAGTTTGCATACAATGATTCCAAATATGCAAGCACCGGATTCTCTCCTTTCTTCCTCAATTTTAGCCAAGATCCACTTGTTCAAGATTCACTTCTTGCTATTCCTCCTTCTCATGTCCCCCATAATTTAGCCTTCTTGACCACCACATCCCAATCCCTCCAACAAGCCAAATCTCACCTCTTTGTTGCACAAAATTGTAAAAAAATAAATATTGACCACCATCATCATGATCTCACCTTCCAAGTTGGTGATAAAGTCATGCTCTCATCTAGTAACTTACCCTTTCCACTTGATACCCAAGTCCATAAAATTGCTCCTAATTGGATAGGACCTTTTGAGATCACATAAATCATTTCTTTTGTTGCTTATCAACTTGCCTTGCCTTGTCATATGCGCATCCACCTTGTCTTTCATATTTCCAAGTTGAAACCCTTTGTCCAGGATCCATCTTATTTTTCCTCTTGGTCCAATCCCCTCCTCCTCCCATCCCTATCAACAATCATGAGGAATATGAAATTGATCGTATCCTTGCACGTCGCTACATTCAACAAGGCCGTTGAGAACATACTGAGTATAAGGTCCTTTGGGAAGGGTATCCCCTTCATGATACCACATGGGAACCTCTTTTTCACCTCCAAAATGCACAAATGGCCATGTAGGAGTTTGAAGCTTCATTGACAATGAGGATGTCACCAACTAGCAATTGGGGAACATGTAACAATATGGAGTTTAGCGATGAAGTTAGTTAGGACTAACAAAGTAGTAGATATGCCAAATTAGCCTAGAATATTCTAAAAGTATCTAAGAAGCTTCCCAAGAAACTTCTTGTCTAGCTTAACTTGCATCCCAAGTAAGTAACTTCTAGAAGCTTCCAACTAGTTTAGCTTGCAAGCCAAATAAACAACTTCTAGAAAAAAGCTTCTTGAGAAGCTTCTCAAGAGCCTTGTATGCTCCCTATAAATACCAGATCCAAAGCTCATGCTAGGCATTCAGAATTTGCCCACATTCAAGTGTCCCAATGTGATCTTCCATTCTCCTATTTCTCTCCTTGGTCTTATTCTTTTACATATAGCCTCAAGTGAGCACATCGTACCAAGATCCAAGGTATAGACTGAGAGAATATAACAACAATGCTCCCCAATGAAGACCACCAATGGGCAGCCAGAATAGGCCTCAAAATTTTGCACGGAGGGCATGTTATAATTATGGCTCTATGGGCCATTGGTCTCCAAATTGCCCTAAGCTGAGGTGTCAGATTGGGTATGTTCCACTTTGTGGAAATTGCAAAGGATCGGGCCACACTAGAAATCAGTGCCCTCAACCACCTAAACCAAAGCCACCAATGAAGTATGTACAAACCCAGCTGAGCATGTTGTGCTTTAGTTGAAAGGGGATACGAATAAAAATTGCATCACTCTTGAGGAGGAAAGATCTCAAGAAGGGAGTTTGGCTTTGGACGGAGAATGGCCAGACCTTGAAAATTTGAAAGTTGAAACATGCTTAGGTAAGAAGAAGTGTGATCTTGAAGAAATGAGTACTACTTCTTCATCTTCACAAAAGGCAAAGAAGTTGTGCGCAAAAGCTATTCTTTCTATGAAGGAGGAGAAAATTCTAGCCAAAGCCAAAGCCAAAGCCAAGGCGTTGTAGAAGGAAATTCAAGAGGTAGTACAAAGAACTCAAGAGATAGAGTTTGGAGAGAAGTACAAAGACAAAGCCTTCAATGTTTCTGACTGACATCAGATCCAAAGTCAAGGATCTGATCCAAGCCAAGGTGGGTAAACCCAAAGAACCTTGGGTCAAGACCGTCGGTACTCCAATCACCATCATGAAGTGCCTCAAAGTCTAGTTTGAACGAGGAGAGACTTCTTACCCAAAGTCAAAGGTGAAGAAGGTGAAGTTGGGAGGAGTACCCCAATTTGATATTGTGGCAGATTTGGCATCCACAAATGCTCATGTCTTATTCAAGCAATTGTGTGAGGACAACAAGCTTTATAAGAAGCAACTGAGTTTGGCCCTCAAGAAAGTAAGTGCGATGACCAAGAAAGACTTGCCAGCCATTTATTATATTGAACAAGAGGATTGGGGATCTTCCAAAGTGGATGTGGAGATTATGGGTTGCTTGATTACATCGATACCCATTGATTTAGGTTTGTGTGTAAATATCATGATAGAGGACACCGCAAATCATTTGGGGTATCATACTTTTGAGCCTACATCCCAAATTTTGAAATTCGTGGACCAAACCAGGAGATGGCCTTTGGGCATGCTGTCAAATATCACTAAGGTAATTGGAGGGGTGCCCTTCAAGTTGAATTACATCATGTTGAGACCAATGTCCAAAATTGGTTACACGCCGCTGATCAAAAGACCCTAGTTGTATAGTGCTCAAGTTGTGGATTGGCACTAGCAAAATTTGAGGTTTAAGGACATCTCATCCAAAGATTAGAAGCTGGTGACTATGAGTTGGATGAAGGTTCCTAAAGGAAATGACTTCATCTAAAGATGAGAATAATCCAAAGATTCATCATCTTTGTGTTTTGAAGACTCCAAAGAAGAAGTCTAAGTCAATTATTTGGAATGCTATGATAAGGAGGTCAAAGACAAAGATCCATACAACATCACCCCAGGTGAAAATGATTTGGAGGAAGGAGGTTTGACTGGTGTTTGGCTTGGGTTAAGCCAAGTCAATCATGTTGAAGGAGTCATCAACCCCAATGATTGTCAAGACGTTGTCTTTGCTGAAGGCAAAATTTTGAAAATTTTGAAGACAATCACTTCAAAGGAGTTGGCACGATACACTATCCTATTTATAGAGTACCAAGATATATTCACCTAGTTGATTGATCAAATGCCAGGTATTCCAAGAAAATTTGGAGAACATCAGATTGATGTGAATGAAGGTGCAGCTCTGGTTAGGCAAAGATAGTATTGCATGAACCTAAAGTACTTGCTCTTGGTAAAAGAAGAGATTGACAAGTACTTAGGGGCTAGGATAATTTTCCAGTCTTGAGCAGTGAGTGGGTTTCCCCCATTTTCATTGTTTCAAAGAAGAAGACCGAGAAGATTTGTGTGTGCAAAGACTTTTGCAAATTGAATGCAGTCACAAGAAAGAATCATCATCCTTTACCTTTTACCAACACAATTTTGGACCAAGTAGCTGGCCACCCTTGCTGTAGTTTTCTTGATGGATTTTCAGGCTTGAATCAAGTACCCATTCAAGAAGAAGACAAGGACAAAACCATATTCACTATTGATTAGGGCACTTTTGCTTACAATCAAATGCCCTTTGGGTTGTGTAATGCTCCTACTACTTTCTAATAGATGATGAATGCAATCTTCAAAGATTTTTTGTGCAATTTTTTGGAAGTCTTTATTGATGATTTTTGTGTGTTTGGGCAAAGAGAAGTACATTTGGGTTACCTTTGTCAAACTTTTGAAAGATGTCAATTTGTTGGGTTTGTCATTACACCTAAAGAAATGCTTCTTTTCCATGAAGGAAGGTATTATTTTGGGGCATTGGGTCTCAAGCCAAGGTATTGAAGTTGATGTTGAGAAGGTGAAAGTCATCTTAGCTTTGGAATCCCCTAAAAACATTTGGGAGCTAAGGGCCTTCTTAGGACATGTTGGATACTACATACACTTTGTATAAAACTATGTGGTGCTTGTTGCATCGTTAACAAAGGTTCTGAAGAAGTCCAAAGACTACTTGTGGGAAGCAAAAGAAGAAATATTTTTCCAAGTGCTGAAGAAGAAATTAGTTGAAGCACCAATTATAAGGGCACCAAATTGAGATGCCCCTTTTCATGTGTATGTGGACACTTTGTCCATGGCAATCAGAGTAGTCTTAAGTTAGAATGACAAGAAGAAGAAAGACTATCTAATCTACTATGCCACCTGATAGCTTTCAGTTGCAAAAAAGAACTATTTGATGACTAAAAGAGAAGCACTCTGGTTTCACATTCAAATGCAAACTTCCTATCAGGTTAGAAATTCAAGACCAAGACTTGGAAGTCAATGATTGGTTTCTTGACGAAGAGTTATAGCATTTGATGGTGATATGAAGTATGAGGTATGTAGCCAAATATCACTATATGCATACTTTCCAATGTCTTGAGGGACTAGAACCAGAGTAGAGGGTAGTCTTCCTTAGGAAGATGGGACCATACCTACTAAAACACAAAATCTTCTTTAAAATGGGCAAAGACAAAGTACTTTGGAGATGCTTGGAGGCATACGAAGTCAGAGGAGTAATTGAGTCCTTCCACTTGGAAACATTGGGAGAACACTATGCCTTGAATAATATTGTAAAGAGGATTCTTTCATCTGGGTACTGGTGGCCTATGATGTGTAAGGACACTCATGCCCACATCTAAAGTTGTGTGATGCATGTCAAAGAATAGGAAAGCCAACGGTTACGTCCTAGTGGCCTTTGAGACCAATATTGCCATTGGCCCCATTTGAGAAATGGGGAATTGATTTTGTGGGTCCAATTCAAATGGTGACCTAATTCACAAGGAAGAGATACATCTTGGTGTGCATTAATTATGCTACCAAGATGGTTGAAGGCAAGGCAACTCAAAGAGATGATGTCGAAATAATTGCAACATTTTTCTTTTGAAACATCATTTCATGTTATGGATGTCCTCTAGAATTGGTCAGTGATTGGAGGACTCATTTTTTGAACTCAAAGGTTGAAGCATTAACCAAGTTATTCCAAATTAAACATTGGAAGATGACTCCTTATAATCCGGAAGTGCATGGCCTACGGAGAAAGCAAATGGATTGTTGTGCAAAATTTTGGACAAGGTAACATTCAACTATGCCTACGATTGGGACACAAAGTTACCAATAAATTTGTGGGCATATAGAACCACCAAAAAGATTACAACCAAAAAAATCCATATTTATTGACATATGGATTGCATCCTATACTACTAGTTGAATTTGAAGTACTGTCATATGTATCCTTTGTGAGGAAAGATTGTCAATGGAAGAAAGTCAAGATCTTTGGATCCACTAACTAATGTGGTTAGAAGAGAAAAGAGACAATGCAATGCAAACCACAAAGGAAGTACAAGAGCAGCAGAAAGTCAGGCATGATAAGAGAATCCAACCTAATGCTATTTAGGAGGGCAATTTAGTGCTGTTATATGACAATCACCAAATATTTTTTCCAAGCAAGCTGCAGTTAAGGTGGAGGGTGCCATACCATGAGATGTACATTTATGAAAATGGCTCTATTCAACTTGCAGACTTGGGAGGCAATCCATTTGCCACTCAAGTGAATGGGTGGAGAGTTAGAAAATATTAGACCATGGATTCAGACTTGTACAAAGAACCCAAGTTGAACCCAAAGTCAGGGACGCTCATATTTGAGGGAGGAGGTATATGGTACCCGCATTTTTTGCTTTTGTTATATTTTGAGGAAGAAGTGTACAGACAAAGTCAAATTGAACTTGAATAGACAACAAAAGAAGGAGAAACATGTTTTCAAGTCAAACCCAAAGTAGTTTACTTTGTGTCAAGAAAAGAAGAACATGGATTGGACTTGTCAAGGGAGAAACCCGAAGTAGGAAAACTCCAACTTGGGGTGATCAATCATTTGCAAAGATAGTAACAAATTTCCTTTGGGTTTGCTAGCAAAGAATGTACAAATAAGAAAAATAGCTAAGGCAAGAGCAAGAGAAAATTGATAATGACATGAGGAATGCATGCAAAATGTGTGATTATCAAGTGAAGAGTGACTAAGGAATGACCACGCAGCAAAGAACTCTAAGATTGAGACTTCATCAACGGATTTTTGAAATGTCTTGTAAGTATCCTATGCCACTAGTAGTCATCCAAAAGGAGTGCCTATTATGAAGCCAACCAAGAGTTTGACTTTTAAGAATCCTAAGGGAGTGGGAGTATCTGATCCAAGGGAAGGGATAATCTTTGAGAGACAAAGAGTTAGAGATCACATGATGCCAATGAGGGGTGGAAAGAAGAGTCTCTCACTTGCAGTGAGGAATCTTGCAATTCAGAGGTTAGATGTTATAGCAATGATCAAAGTTTTGAGTAGACTTTGGATCACTTTTCTGGCTTAGAATTGGAACTTGAGTTTTCCAAGTCATGGCAGAAATAGCTGCAGTAATTGTGAGGAGGGTCCAAAGGAAGAAGGGAAGAGAGGCAATCTGGCTCTAGAGGAAAGTGAAGGATACAGATCTGAATAGTTTCCTGATTTGTCTAAGAGATAGAGTAGATAAAAAGATGTTGGAGGTGAGAGACAATGTTTATCTTAGCTAGATTTGGTTAGATCCGAGTTAGAGAAAATTTGGAGTTGCATGAAGGTAGGAGCCCAATGCAAAGTAAGAGAAGTAGGAGTGCAATTGTCTTTGGATGAGTTATCTGAGATATTAGGAGTAAGTGGGTTGGATGATAAGAAGGAAGAAAGAATTCCAGTGACTTCAATTGCAGTTCCGATAAAAGATATGATAGAAATAGAAGAAGATATAAAAGAGGATAGAGCCAGAGTACAAGGTGCAAAGGAAGTTATGTTTGGTGTAGAAGATGAAGAGGTAGACATCAGATTGGATTCATAACCTATTTGACATTTGAATTGATAAATATGAAGAGTGGGTTGTCATTTCAAATTTGGAGATTTTTAGAAATGGTATATTAATTAGTAAATGTAGGAGTGCTTTGTCTATTTAAAGGAAAAATTGCAGTGTGTTGTTGTTCAATATTTGTATTTTTGAAGTTGAGTAGAGCGAAGTGCTTTAACTCATTGCTTGTTGTTTCAATTTAATTCAGAGTATCAATCTTGTGTGTGTATTTGTGAGTGTTTGGAGAATTTTTAAGTGCAAATTTGAGTGCTGGATGTTGGATTCCATAGTTTTGATTTCATTCTATTTGTTTGAATTTAAGTGGATAGCAATCTAAGAAATGCCTTGACAAATTTGTGAAGAATTGTAGTGTTGGTAGGATTCTACATTGGTGAGTGCAACATGGGGTTGATGTGAAGCAATTTTGATTGAGGAAGTTGTGCCTTCAGTAGAGGGGTGGAACCAAATTATGAGATGAAGTAGTTTTGTGGTGAAGTAGCCTTCTTGCGGAAAATCTAAATCATCACAATCAAGATTATTTGAAAAGATTGGATGAGTTGTGACTATAAGAGTTATTCACTCTGAATTACCAAACATTGATTACACTATGATCAATGCTTGTTACTCTCTTCTGGGTTTGGTTTCTACCGGAGAGATTAAAGATGCAACCAAGAAGAACTAATTGTTATTGTTTGACTTTGTATTTGACCATTTCTGACTTGTATCTCTATGGAAATAAACTTTACTTACTGATTGACACAAAAGTGATATTTTTCAGGTTGTCACAAGCATCCAAAGAAGCATCACCTAGTGTGATTTCTCTCCTATGGATTGTGCTAGCAAATGCTCTTTATAGAGCAATAAACACATGTTGTCTAAAATATGTTACAAAGTATGAGAGTGAGCCACTGCTACTTGACATTTAAAATAATATGCTCTTGTGCAATCCCTAAAAAGTGCATCAGATGCCATGTCCATTGCTCCATATAAATCCAAGGCTAGAGGAATAAAGAGTTGAACTTGCTGCATTCACCTATACTTGGAGACCTTGCATGTTGCTTCCTTGCTTGCCACTAATCCAAAGGGATAAGTAATCATTTCCTCCAAAATTGCATAAGGTCCATAATCACAACATTTGCTACTATCACTTGATCATCTTGGACCAAGTATAAGTTTGCCCTAACAATTGTTGTCTATAAAGCATACAAATGTTCCCTCCAAGCAAGGTATCAACACTCTCATGCCATAGAAAACACTATATCCTTGATGCCATCATGGGTAGCTATCCTTTGTCTTCCAAAAGGACACCATGTCATATGGATTGCTGCTACATCTTGTGTAGAACCACACTCAATTGAGTAATGAAGATGAAAATGGGTGGACCAAACCTACATGGAATCTCATTGCTATAGAGAAGGTAGATGGGGCAAGTAGAAACACCTTGATGCATGGTAAAGCTAGGATCCAAGAGCTTGCATCCTTGCCAAAGCAAGAGCAAAATGCGCCCTAGTAGCTTGAGGAATGGATAAGTCAGCTAAGAGAGAATGTAGCATATGCTAACACTATCTCTCCATCAAGGAAGTTTGCAAACCTTTGGTCCAATCTAATGGTAGCAAAGCAAAGGATGGAAGGTCCTCTCATGCCTATGGGAATAAATATCTCTTGTTTTCCACAATAACATCTAGATAGAAAAGGATCCTTCCTCCACCATGGTCACATATGTCACCAAAACTGGCCTATCAACAACCATAAAATGAGAGGAAAGTAAGAGTGCCTAAAGAGTGCAACTACACAAAAACACTATGGGTGCCATCTCCTCCATAGATAGTTTGCCTATCACTTTGCACAAGATTGGTAGAGATGTCTATCTACATGCCAAATCCCTTATCACATACTCAAATGTTCCTGGTCCAATGATATCACCAAAGACTCCCATAATTCTCCTATCAAAAGCTCTCAAGTGTGATAGGAAGGTCAAAGAAGGAAGAATCATTCAAAGAGGGTAAGTTGGTCAATAAGCAATACCAAAGGAGAGTATACCAAATACTACCATTGGATCTCCTGGTAGAGCAAGGTCATCCACATGGAGAATAACTTCTACAAGGGTTGCATCCAAGAAGCATGTGACAAATTCTCAAATCCTTCTAGCACTCCCTTAATCCATTTGTAGAAGTAATACAACACTCAATGAGCTCAAGGTGAGGGAGCGATATCTGAAGGGGACCAAGCTTTGCACTTTGACACCTTGACTCTCAAGTCTTCAAGATGTAACTCAGTAGTCAAGTGGTCAAAGGCCTGCCTAATCTAATCTACATGGTCTACAATGTGTGTATTGTTTGCCAAGGAAAGAAATACACAACCTAGCATGGCCAAAGTAGTAGATAAGAGAGAAGCAAGAGAGCCATAAAAAGACTGAATAAAGGAATACGACTGCCCAAGAATCCACCAACCTCCCTAAGCTCCCTCAAGATGGATGCTTGTGAGATGCTATTAAGAGCATTTTCAACATCCACCTATAGGATGACCCACTTTGGATGGATATCGAGGAGTGCCCTAATGCTAAGAGATATAGCCTCATAACCTTTAGGTGTAGCTACTCCAAATTGATGTAGATTGAGGTACTATTAGAAGTAAGATTGATGCTAAAGGACAATGGTGAAGCTAACTAGACACAAAAAGATCTCTCCAAAACCAATTGGTCTAATTTCCCTTGTGTCCTTCTCCATCACAAAAGTATACTAGCACCTAATACTTGACTAATTGATGTAAGAATATCTCCACTTGCTCCTATTGCAACCACATGAAACAAGTTGATAAAACCACTAGAAGGATCATATGCCTAAAAGCAATCTCTAAGATGCTCATATACTAGCCTTAACAAGCTTCTTGAGGAGAGGCAACGAGGCAATGTGCAATGCTTATGCAAAAAGTGACCTATTAAGACATAAAAGCTACTTAGGCTGATAATCCAAGACCTCTCGTGGTACTCACTCTCTTGTCATAAGATGTAGTAAGCATAAAGGAGAGATAGTCTCATCAATGGGACAAGTCATAGACAAAGGTTGTAGCACTCATGCTGCTCTACTAAACTCTACCACCTGATCCAATTTTCTACTTTGTCAGAATTGAGTGGACTTTGTGACATCTTGTGGCAAAACCTATCTCTTGAAACATGCAGCCCTAACAAAATCTTCCTATAGGGCAGCCCAACCCCCTACTTGGAATTCATGAAATTTAATAGCCATCTCTTTATGCTAGAGGAGTACATGCCCTGCATGTACTCCTCTAGCATAACAAAGACACCATCAAGGGAGTAAGAGGAATAAGAACCATGCTAAATCATCCAAGAGATCACATGCCAAACAATCAAGTGGTAGGCAAAAACTCTATTTAGCCTCATCATGGAGTGTACAAGATAGCCTATACAATAGACATGGACATGGAAAACTAGTCTGAAATAACCCAAAATACAACCTGCCTAAGATGTAACCACTCCCACAACTTGATTGGTATCCTTGGGATAAACAACAAAAGAATAGAAGAAGTGTGCATAATCTCGAGTAGCACTGCAGTCAATGTGATCTATTGCCTTGAGTGAGCATCCCAAGTGGTCCAATCATATTCTTTGTGCATCCTTCACATATTGTTCTTTAGCCATTGTTAGGTAAGAGTAGATGAACACCAAGCATGGTGTATCTCAAGCTACTCTAGGCAGCCCCACACGGGGAAGTGTAACCATGGCTAGCAAAAGAATAATGATAGTAACACACAATTTGCGCCACAATAATGATAGTAACACACAATGTTAAAGAAGTATTAGAGGTGGAGCACATCAATCTTGAATACTATTTAATACTTTATCTCATTTAAATGATACTATCAAGGTAGCAAGATATGTTTGAGATCAAACATAAACGCAATTATAGACTTCTGTTCATGGAAGGTTTTCTTCATTCATGCTTGGCTCTTGCAATGGAAGGGTAAAGATTTCCATGTTTTTGGCTGGTTTTAAGGAAGCGCTTCTTGATCTCCTACTTCAAAATGTATTTTGTGATCAATTCTTGATGAAGTTCATGAGAGAAAAATCCTGCAGATGTGCCTTGTGGACTTTTGAAAGGCGTCCAAGCAAGAAGGCAAGAGGTGTTTAAAGTTGGTGTTGAAAATTAAGCTATTTATAAAAATGAGGAAGTCAAGGTGCTTGTGAGTCATCAGACCCTCATGAAAAAGGTCAGGCAAAATTGGAAGTGTAAAGTTGCAACAGAGCCTCAAAAAATAGGCAAGTGAGACCATTAAAGATGATCATAATTTTGCCACATTAGACACACATGGGTTTCGTGACTATTTTAATGGTGCCAAGGCTGTCGACATCCTAGGGCAACAATGTCCTGTCCAAATAATGAACACCTACACTCCCAAAGCTTATTACCGTGATGCTACTCTCATCACCACTCTGTAGGTGTATTGCATTGGACTACATATTTTCAAGTGTTTGTTTATGGAGGAAGATTGTTTGTTTCATCTGACATGTTTGTTTCACTTGAAAAGAACGCGGAAAAATCTGAAACCTGAGAGAAAAAAACCTGAAAAATTAAACTATAGGAAAATGGATACCTGCACCTATGTGGCCTTAGTAGCATAGAAGTGGGTTAGCTCGTGCACCCATGGACTCACTTGAATGATATATTGGGTATGCTCATTGGATATTGGGCTCACTCGTTCCTTTCTTGGGTTTACTTGCACATAGAGCTTTAGGTTTTAGCAGGAAACAAGAAGGATTTTGGGAGGTGGTCAGAATGGAAGAAACATAAAAACATACAGAATTGAAACAAACAAAATCAACAGATAAAAAAAAAGAATCAACACCTAAACACCATATAGGAATCAACCTAAATCCACACAATAGAATCATAATAAACAAAATCAATCCAAACTTGGAAATTGTCATTGAAAAACAAAATTTACTCACATGTGTAGCAGGGTACTCCAACCCAATGGTCACTTTGAGTCAAAGAAAATTGAGATATGGTTCCCGAATACTCTTTCAAATTTGAATCTTGTCCAACCAAGCCCATGTTATAGAAGTCATCTTATCATTGATTTGGTGAAATCCCATGAGCCATTTGCCTTTGTTTAGATACTCCATTCCATTCCATCCCATTTTCGTTTGTAATCTAGAAAGTCCCCCATATAGATAAAACCCTCCTCCTTTTGAGATCTAAGCTTTTGAAATCACTTTATGCTTCTCAATCTTGGAATCACCTCCCTCTGATTGGAAATTTGTCAATATTCCCCTCCTCCCTCTTGATAAATCTTCCCTCTCCCTTGTCATGTTTCCTCTAGAGCTCTAGTAGATATCCTTCTACTAGAGCTCTAGATATCTTTCTCAATGTCTTCAACCCTCTATAAAATTTCTAGAGTTTCCTCTCCTTCCACTCTCTCTCTCTCGATGTCTTTGACTCTGTAAATTTTCTGGATTTTCCCTTTCTATATGTCTCAATATCTTCACCCTATCACATTTTCTCTACAACTATGTTTGAGATTTCTCAAGTTCCACTCTTCCTTCTCACCCGATGTCTTCACCCTTGTCATATTTCCTTCCTCTATACCTTTGTGAAATTTCTCAAGTTGCCCTAAATCCTCCCACCTTGGAATGCCATGGTTTCTGAAGGTTTTGCAGTTCCCAATCTTCAACCCTATCAAGTTTGCTTTATAGCTCCTTGCAGAATTCTATGGACTATGCATAAGTCCTTTCTAGATTCCTCTATTTCTTTCTCTCAAGCAACCTTCTAAAACCTCTATAAGTATTTGTCTATCACTTCTCTCAAGAATTTTGAATTCTCTACACTTTCATTGATACTTCCTTTTCTCTCTCAATTCAAAATTTCTCTCTAAGTGCTCTAAATATTAGCAGATGTATATCTGAATGTGAGCAAACCCATCTTTAATATGACCAGTCCAATCAATAAAGTGAGAAAGCCCAACATTAAAGTGAGCAGACCCATCATTAACTCAAGTGTACCCATCAGTACACATCCAAACAATTTATGCAAATTGGAAAATCCAAAACTTATACAAAAAATCATCAAACTCCTTTATTATTTTAAGATTCATAAAAAAATTCACTATGTCTATGATTGCACAAAATTCAACTTTCTACCATAGTATCTATGGTGTCCACTCTATACCACTTATAGCTATAAGCTATAAATTGTGTCAAATTGCAATGGCCTTGTGATCCGCACTCTATTTCCCAATTCAAATCAATTAAACTCGAAGAACTAAGAAATTGCATCAAAAGTTCTTCGAGACTACTCCTTGAACTATGAAATTGCATCAAGTTACAATGGTCTGGTGATCCGCACTCTATTTCCCTATTCAAATCATACTGTGTCATCGACTGCACTCTTAAGTCCCACTTGTCCTCTCAACCTCTCAAAATCACATTCATGATCGCTAATTAATATCTACATTAAACCCCGTGACCCCTGAATCTGCCACTTGTACCTTTCTCAAATCCCTTAAGGTTTTACGACCATGGACCATCCCCGGTAAAACTCCTCGAGTAGTCCTCACCCACCCCGTAAGGAAATTACGGTTCTCCTGCAAAAAAAATGGTTTACAGGGCTTCTACAGAACCAGAAACTCACTTCTTGAAAATCCCTCCAAGAACTTTAGTTTTCATTTTTCTACATCCGTCCTTATTTTGCTTTTAAGTTCTGCTACGACCTTGCGTTTAGCTTGAGAAGGTAGCGAGAGCTCGTGAGCTTGGGTACTCTCGGTCCCTTGAGAACACGTCTACATATAATCTTGTCAAATTAGGGAGTCCACATCTACATAGAATCTAGTCAAGTAAGAGCAGCCCTGCCCTGTGTTTTGGTTTCCCCTTCATTCTATAGTTTCATATATATTTATATATATCCGTCGTTCTAGAGTTCCGCATGCCATCTTCAAAACCCTTGAGATACCACCCTTGTTTATTTTGTCTTGAAACGATTATAATCCATTTACTTGAAAGAAATGTGTTGGATCCATTTAAATCCATGGTTTCGGCCACATAACATTCAAGTACTGTACTTAACCAATATTTGTTGAATGAGCAATCTGCAGAAACGATATGCTCCATTGAGGAAAAAGAACAATGAAGGAAATAGATCGATCGATAAGACCAGGGCTTCGGAGCTTACGCTGCCCCTATCCTCCATGTGACTCCCGACTTGAACACGTTCGCCTGAAGAATTGACTGGGATTCCAGCCCGACGTCGGATCATCTTTTTCTCTACTAGTTTAGGAAGGATCGATCGAATTATATTTTGGAATCCTGTATTATAGTTTTTACTGCCTTCAGGGCGGACAGAATGAGCAATTTACTCCATCCCCACTTCATCCAGTTACAGGCTGCAATGCTTGCTTGGCTTCCATTGTTGCAACAAGATCTTTAAGCTTCGATTCAAACACGGGCAACTCCAGAAGGTCGAGAGCAGAAGTTTTAGATTCTGCCGATGGAGCATTGAGTCTGAGCTCCGTATGATTGTACCCCATCAAACCCTTGGGCATTTTTCCCGGCGCAGTTTTCAGTTGCGCCAATTTTCCCCTGGACACGGGATCCAGGTTCCCCAAATATCTCCCGAGTGCAGGCAGATTGACATGTTGGGGATAAAATACGATATGCTTCTTCGTAATTCCAACTTTAATATCCTCGAAAGGTTTGAAAAGATCGAATTCTGGCATATCTCTAGCTCTAGGTGGATCATTAGGAACATCTATGATGTAAGCGAGCTTGGCCAATTTATTCTCGGCTTCGGAACACGAAACTTGCTGCTCCTCTTTGTGCCTCCTCATCGTGTCAAAGCGATGGCGTTTCTTTTCACATGCAAAGTTCTTGGCCAACATCTCTTTCACGTATTCGTTCAACAGCATGCGTTTCTGCCATGCATCTGTATCGGCCAGACATTGGAGATGGTGATCTCTTGCTTCCAGGCCAGGAAGATAATGCACAGGTTTGTGATCGTCTGTTCTGGAATTTCGAATCTGACCACAGAAATCCCTCCTGTGTCTTCCGATTTCCCATGGCTTCCTGAAATATTCGTGCCATGATTTTTGTTCGTTCTTCTTTCCCATGACATAGGCCGCACAGATTCCATTGGTTGTTTCTCTCGGTGGAGGAATAGGTGAAACAGGCCCGACAATCCAGTCAGGGTGAGTGTGGCCCATACATGTAGCCATAATGGAGTTCGAAGAAGTCTATCTTGTCAATCAATCTAGCCTTGAGAATTTCCGTCCGACTAATCCATTGGCTAGGACATTGAGTTGAAGGACAAACTTTCCAAATTCAGGTCCGATTTCTGGACAGAAAATGGTATTGAAGTAGTATTGACGATTTTCATTGACTAAACCATCCGTTGCGAGCTCATGATCAAGTCTAAGGAGCAGACGTCTCCAAATTCCGATTTGTGCTTCCCATGAGTACAGGGATGCATGTAATTCCAGATGATATTGATCTTCATGCCTCCTTGAATCTCAAATTGAAGAAAAACACTTCGGCATCCCCTCAAATAGTGGACTACAAACTCCCTATCAGAGCAATTAAACTGCTAACTGCAACCCTCATTCTTCCGAGTCTTTCGAGTCCGAGAGTTGATACCAAGAATAATCAACAACTGCTTAAAATTAGCATCTCAAATCTCCTGTAAGGGTTACGATAACCTACACCCAAACTGAGCGATAGTTCATGCTCTGAAAAATTAAATCTTGAGGACAAACAAACCTCCTCTTGAGTTCTGGATGCGTTTATAAAAGTAGAAATAGTGGAAGTGTTAATTGCTGACATAGTATGTTTAATATTATGATAGATTCACGGTCTCCTGGAATTCCAAGGTTAGATTTCGATTTCAAACGGCCACTCGATGGATCCAGAAGATCTTTGACCTTGACATACCACCTTGTAAACTCAGACGAGCCATGCGTGTGGACGCGGTGGCACGAGAAATGCTTCTGGAATCTACTATAGTCTGCGGACTTCCACGAAGACTCACCACACATGAACTGTTCTTTCTAAAGGATTATTCATCAAGGTGAAAATCCTTGGAAATTGCAGACGCCCAACTTTTGAGGTGAAACTACATATTCGGCTTCGTTTAAGATCTTCACTTGAACAGGCATCCACAAAGGTCTGGGAGAAAGTTCGCCTTGAATGTACCATTTCTGGCCATGGCCACTGCTCTCTGTAGTTTCAAGGTTTATTGGTCGTTATCGCCTGTCGGTAGGTGAACCTTTGATTCCGCTTCGCCTAGTGTGTAACGTGCCGGTAACTTGATACATGGTCTTCCAACTTTCTTTTAAATGGTCCTCAAATTGCTCCTTAATAGGCCCTGAATAGAATTTCTTGATATTTTATGTACTAACTGTTACGGAAATGAATAATGAGAGTGGAGACACCAAAGTTCCCCAAAGAGTGGTCTCCCAGGACACAGTCCAGCTTGAATATATACATAGGTGGAAATGAATAATGAGAGTGGAGACACCAAAGTTCCCCAACGAATGGTCTCCCGGGACACAGTCCATTCCAGCTCGAATATATATATATAGGTGGAAATGAATAATGAGAGTGGAGACACCAAAGTTCCCCAACGAATGGTCTCCCGGGACACAGTCCATTCCAGCTCGAATATATATATATAGGTGGAAATGAATAATGAGAGGGGAGACACCAAAGTTCCCCAAAGAATGGTCTCCCGGGACACAGTCCAGCTCGAATATATATAGGTGGAAATGAATAATGAGAGGGGAGACACCAAAGTTCCCCAAAGAATGGTCCCCCGGGACACAGTCCAGCTCGAATATATACATAGGTGGAAATGAATAATGAGAGTGGAGACACCAAAGTTCCCCAACGAATGGTCTCCCGGGACACAGTCCATTCCAGCACGAAATATATATATATATATATATATGAGATGAAATACACGAGTGTTGCGTAAAAAATAGGAATTTATCTTTGCATTTTGAGCTTGTGGAGTTTCATTAAGTCCATAAAGAAACTTTTTCAATAAGCAAACTTTGATTTATCATATCTGAGGGTTTATAAAAGATAAATCAGACAGCAAATCTAAGCAAATATTGAGGGTTTATACCAATATACTGTGATTTATCAAATCAGAGGGTAAAGATAAATCAAACTTTGCTTGTTGAAAATTCTCTTTATGGACTTAAGCAAGCTCCATGAGCTCAGAATGCCAAGATAAATTCCTATCCTTTATCCATTGGATTTCAAGTTTGCAGTTCAGATTCTTCACTGTACAAACTACAAGTTGGTGGCAATATGGTTTTGTTGATCATCTATGTTGATGACCTGATCATCATTGGTAGCTGTCAAGATCTCATTTGCCAAGTACAAGATCAGTTGAAGGGAGAGTTCAACCTGAAAGACTTGGGAGAACTCAAATACTTCTTGGGTATTGAGTTTATTCAAGATGGCAATAACCTTTGGTTACTATAGTGTCAATATTCTCTCAACATGTTAGAGAAGATTGGTCAGATGGCTTGTAAGCCTATTTCTGCTCCTCTCCCAACTTCTGTTAAGATAAATGCCGAAGATGGTGAGTTGTTGGCTGATCCAAATATGTACAGACAGATAGTTGGAAGTCCAATCTATTTGACTCTTACTAGACCAGATCTAAGCTATGTTGTTGGTCTAGTGAGTCAATTTGTGCAAGCACCAAGGAAGCCACACCTTGATACACTTTGAAGGATTTTCCGTTATGTGAAATTTACCATCCAATTTGGTCTTCATTACTCAACGGGTGGGTTACACATTGTACAGGGTTTGATTGATGTGGACTGTGCAGGAAGGAAGTGCTCAAGATCAAAGATGAACGTCAGGTTATATTTCAGCCTTGGAATTTCTACAATTAATTGGTCATCAGAGAAGCAACCTACTTTTTTTTATCATCAAACAGAAGCAGAATATAGGAGTGCCACTAATACTATATGTGAGTCTATTTGGCTCACGCTTTATTAGAAGATATGGGATATATATTTCATGATCCTATAATCTTATACACTGATAACATCAGCAGTATTAAACTTGCTAGCAATCTAGTATTCCATGCAAGGACCAAACATATAGAGGTCCATTATCATTTCACTAGAAAAAAGGTATTGGCTGGAGAAATAGATCTAACATATAGAGGTTCATTATCATTTATTAGAGAAAAGGTATTGCTGGTGAAATAGATCTAACATATAGAGGCCCATTATTATTTCATTAGAGAAAAGGTATTGGCTGGAGAAATAGATCTCCAGTATATTCCTACAGATGAGCAAGTTGGTGATAATTTCACATAGAGTTACTTTGCCTAAAGCTTTACCTAGAGATAAATTTGAATGTTTCAGAATCTCATCTAGGAGTCAAAGATATTCACATAAGCTTGAGAGAGAGTGTTGACGAAATATCACAAGCTAATACTCCGGGCGCTTAGTGAACACAGGAGAGGCAATCCTTGGGCACACTTTATTCTTTCTCACCATTTCTGGTTAGTCATCACTTTAAAGTTATAATCCTTAGTCACACTTTATTTTTTACTCACCCTTTTTAGAGTTATAATCCTTATTCAAACTTTATACTTCACTCACCATTTCTACTCATCACTCTAGAGTACGGTGAAGAGTGACTATACTACTTGTGTTTTTCATCTCTACCTATATATATTCGAGCTGGACTGACCTGTGTCCCTGGAGACCATTCTGTGGGGAACTTGGTGTCTCCACTCTCATGATTCATTTCCGTAACAGTTAGTACATAAAACATCAAGAAAATCTATTCAGGGTCTATTCAGGAGCAATGATGGCTTGTAAGCCTATTTGTACTCCTCTCCAACTTTTGTTAGGTTAAATGCTGAAGATGGTGAGCATATTATTACCCATACAGGCACTACCTCTTCTCATCTCCATCTGCCAATTTTAGTGGTTTAGTAGAAGTCCTTCACTTACCTACAATCACCAAAAACTTAGTTTCTGTTGGCCAGATTATTGAGTCTGTTTATTCATGGGTCGAATGATTTTTCAGATGTTGAGACGTGGCATAAAAGAGTGGGTCACATGAACTTACAAAAATTAAAGGTGTTACCTACCTCAGATCTGGTTACGGGACTTCCAATATTGTCTGATCCTTTGCCTATAGGGTTTGTGAGGCTTGTCAAGTTGGTAAGCAAACTAGACAACCTTTTAAGCATCATTGTACAAGGGCCTCCAGGATGTTAGAATTGATCCACACCATTAGTATGGACTGCTTCAGAAAAGAGTTTAACAGACTCTAAATATTTTGTCTCATTTGTTGATTTATTGATGTTTCAAGATATGCAAGGGTGTACTTTCTTAAAACTAAATCAGATGTACTTTCAGTTTCCAAACATTCAAGCAGCTTGTGGAGAAGCAATATGGATATAATATCTTATGTATACTCTCTGATACCATGTTACAAAAATGAATAATGAGAGTGGAGACACCAAAGTTCATTAAAGGATGGTCTTTGGGACAGCTTCTGAAAAGAGTTTAACATGTTATAATATTTTGTTTCATTTATTGACTAAGTTTCAAGATATACATGGGGTCTAGTTTCTGAAAGCCAAATCATATGTACTTTCAGTTTTCCCAACATGCAAACAGCTTGTGGAGAAGCAATATGGTTATAATAATCCTAAGTATACGGAAATGAATAATGAGAGTGGAGACACCAGAACATGGTCTTCCTGGACACAAGTCCAACTCGAATATATTTAGGTAGAGAAGAAATATACAAGTTACGGAAATAAATAATGAGAGTGGAGACACCAAAGCATGGTTTTCCCAACATTCAAACAGCTTGTGGAGAAGCAATATGGTTATAATATCCTGAGTATACGGAAATGAATAATGAGAGTGGAGACACCAGAGCATGGTCTTCCTGGGCACAAGTCCAACTCGAATATATTTAGGTAGAGAAGAAATATGCAAGTATAGTCACTCTTCACCATAACTCTAAAATGATTACTAACGAGAAATGGTGAGTAAAGCCAATAATTAACTCTCCTGCGTCCTCTAAGCGCCATGATTATTAGCTTGTGATACTTCATTAACACTAACAGCTTGCAAAATGCAACAGTTGCGGCTGAAAGAGACAACTGGTGCTGTCCGAATGCAAAAGTACAAATTCACAACTCTAGAGTGAATATGGAGAAACTGCGCTAGCAAATTTTGTATTTATGTACAGCTGCCTTCACTTGTGAAAGCACCATTAACACTATAAGCATGAACAAGTCAGCGTGCGCGGCGATCAATCCGCAGGATCGCTCCTGTAGATCCGTAACTATCTGCTCACTCCATGTTAATTCTCGGCAGAAAGCGGGTGACTCTTGCAACTACAACCCACGTCTCCCGTAACTACATTTCAAATGATCAGAGCAGGCTATTGAGGAACACGAAAGATGGGGTCATACGCTTTTCCAGGTTTAACAATGCTGGTCTTTGATGACTTGATTGGTGGATTGATGTGAATTATTGCATGACTGCTTTTATAAAAAGTACTGCTTATCCACTCCTCGACAAACATGGGTTGCAGTTCCAAAGAATTGAAGTGAAATCCACAAACCAACTCAGAAGTTGTATCCAACAGAAATTTCTATGCTGACTTGGTGCTCCTGTGTACAAGGGGTTTATTTAACCTTAGTAGTACTCCCGTCTAGAGGAAAGTAAACTTAGTAGAAGTTGAAAAATCTGATTACAATTCAATAAACGCACTCCAGCGAGCTGTGGGTACTTTATGCCCGCGTCGTGAATCTAGTGAGGCACTTGTTGTGAAAAGTCAGAAGCACGATCTGTTTCTCTGTTCTTGCACCTAATGAGATGGTCCATATCATCGTCTCTTGGCCTATAGATGGTGGCTGTCATTCCAAAACAGGGGAGTTTGGAGGCGAAAAAAAGGTACTGGCACTGTCGCGCGCATGAAGTGGAAGCTTCACATGCAGGACCCGGGATTGCAACTTTGTTTTGGGACTGTTATGACCAGATGCTGTAGATGATTAGTCGTTTATGGTAGTTTGTTCCCATATATACCTACCCCCGGGTGCAGTGTGAGTGATATCAGTAGCTCTTCTCGAGCTACATTGTCACAACACAGTCCCCTTAGGCCACATTCTGATTCAACTAGATTTTGCACTACAATAGAATCACCTCTGTGGATTTGATAGCGAAATTTCAAACTTCTCTGATTAGAAATTTTGTAAAATCTCTCTACCAGTCCGGGAAACGGCAGTGCAATGGCAGGTGGAGGAAGGTCGCTGTTGGTTGTGTTGTTGATCGCTAGCCTGTCTCAGAGTGTATTTGCTACGACATACATCGTTGGAGACACAAAAGGATGGGTTATTCCTTCAACTACTACATTTTACGACAACTGGGCTTCCAAGCAAACGTTTGTTGTGGGCGACAAGCTGAGTAAGCTCAGCAAAACGTTTCCTTTTCTTGTTCTCCATTTCCTGTCCTTCTGTGTAGATTGATGGTAGTATTGGCAATTGCAGTAACCGTCATCTATCAATATTTGTGAATGAAATGTGATTAACGATGGTTCTAATTCACCCTTCTGTGTACAAGGATTTTAATTCAGATTTGTATAGCAACCTTGATTTGATCGAAGCTTAGTGTGGCAACTCAAGGGATACTCTAGATAAGCGTCTGTTTATTCGAGTTCCGATTCTCAGCCAGAATATAGAGTATTTGACCAAGCATCGTATCATTTGTGCGCAGCATTTACATTCAGTGCAGGTCACAATGTCTATATCGTGAGCGAAGCTGATGCTAATGCTTGTGATGGCACCAATCCTTTCGAGATGCACGATACCTCAGCCACCCTGGAATTGTCCGCCCCCGGAAAAATCGGCTTCATCTGTCAAATTGCAGGACACTGTGATTTTGGAATGAAAGTGGTTGTTGAGGTCCAGGAAGCAGGTGTTACCCCAGCTCCTGTTAAGCCACCAACCAAAGCACCTTCAAAGACACCCCCAACGTCGATGGCTCCTGAAGTTACCCCCGCTGCTGCCCCAATGCCTATTGTGTCTTTACCTCCATTAGAGGCACCTTCTGCTGCTTCTGGTCTCCGATCCGGCGCAGCCTTGGTAACAGGAGTACTTGCTGCTGTCGGTGCAGCAGTCTGGATGTAAGAAATTTAGACATCTTACCATTTAGTACAGAAAGAATAGAAGAAAGAATGCTTCACGTTAATTATAGACTCCTAGTTTGCTCCAGAAAAGAGTCTTCTCGTCAGATTCTAGATCTCGACAAGAAAACTTCCACGTTCCGGTCACCAATTCCGCTCTTTGTTGAGATATAGTTCCACCCATTCTGCATTGGTTTACCATTTTGTCAAGGTGACTGGCCAATGCAAGCTAGATTAGTTCAATCTGCATGGGCTTTAACATCACCGGTGTTTGAATTCTCTATACTGATCGCTGAGGAATGGAGCTACCAGTATTTGTGGAGAATAGACAATTCCTATCAGATACACATTTATATTAGTGGAGACTAGATCTTGCTGACATTATATCATGCCATGTTTACTGCGTTTGAGGCATATTTACTGATCTACATTCTGAAGTAGAGAGCATCTATTCATGCAGGTGTCATGGTAGTCTAGCAATCTCGTTGAGAATTTCGCCAGAACTTAATGATTACAACGTCCAATTCGGTATACGTTGCCATCCAGCATACGAATAAAGTACAGTTAATTTTCCAAATCCGTTTGCTTCTGGATTTGCGGACGATATACTTCCCGAACTCCGTTTACAAAATTTCTGGATCGATGGAAGGTTGATTGCTTCCAACATCCCCTGTGGACTCGATACAACCGCTAGTATCTTTGCTAATTTCTGACGTTGAATAAAAACACGAAAAAAAGTTAAAACATCGTGACTCTTTTGCGAATTGGATAGCACTGGTTGTTGAATATGGCTTGATATTCTACAGATAGATGAATAGTAACTGGATTCAACGGTAAATGATCTACCGGGAACATATCTTCTAGATTGCGACTGAGATAACTAGGATTTTGAGTTTAACATAGGTGTTCTTGGAAACTAAGATAGGACAATGACGAAAAGACACACGAGATAAAAGACTACGAAGAACTCATGAAAGTTCAATCATTCATTGTCGAGCGTTTTCAGGAGGTATCTTGAAGAATCTGATCACCCAGGGAATATCCAATATCAATGAAATGATATAGCGAGAATGTAGAAGCTTCACGACAGGAAGTGAACCCCTATATCCTTTGTTATCAAGATGATGAATGTGTATTCGTTGATGAGTGTGGATATTCCTGATTGAGGTGAAGTCTCAACAAGTGGGATCAGAGCAAGGGTAGACTGATCAGAGGCTAGTTCATCAAGATACTCACAAAGGCACGAAGGATATCAATCTCAAATGCAGAGTTTGTAGCGGATACGTTTGATGGGAAGGACAATTTTGGGTTATGCCAATTGAAGGTAAAGGACATGTTTGTATAGCAAGGGCTACACAGAACTCTAGGTAAAAGACCAGAAAAGAAGACTGGTGAAGAATGGGAAGATGGCAATTTGAGAGCTATTAGCTCTATTCTATTGAATCTTGCTAATGAAGTCTTGTATAATGTAATGAACAAGGACTCAGCACCAAAGCAGCACCGGAGCACCGAAAGTCCTTGACAAATAGAGTGTGTCAGAGACAAAAATTCTATGCATTGCTGATGAAGGAGGGCCAAAGCATCTTGGAGCATCTCAACACTTTAAACAAAATCATCTGTGAGTTGATGAGTATAGAGATTACCTAGATTAGGAAGATAAAGCATTGTTGCTATTGACTTATTGCCTTCATCGTATGAACATCTACTCACAAATTGGCTGTAAGGGAAGGTTGATATAACCTTTGAAGAAGTCATGCTGACTTTATTGTCAAATGAATTGCATAAAAGACCTAAAATTGTTGTAAGGGAAGGTTGATATAGCCTTTGAAGAAGTCTTGTTGACTTTACTGTCAAATGAAATACGTAAAAGACCTAATCAAGAGGATATGAATCCCAAGGCTCTATTTATTAGAGGTTGGACAACAGATAGAGGATAGATCAAGGGTAGATCTAGGTCAAAGTCTAGATCAAGCAATATTAAAGCCAGGTGCTGGATTTGTGGGAAAATAGCTCATTTCAAGAAAGATTGTACAGTTTGAAGGCATGAGAGTAATAGAGAGAAAAATCATTTCTCATATCAGGCAAGCATAGCAAACTCATCTAGATCAGTTGATGATGTTCTTTGTGTTACCCAAGATAGAGACCAGTGATGGATAAGTGATTTGGGTTGCTCTTACCACATGTGTCCAAAGAAAGATTTGTTTCATATGAACCAACCAATTAATGGAGGATCTGTTTTGATGGGGAGCAACCTGTCTTGTGAAGCCATAGGGATTGGTACAATACATATCAAGATGTTTGATAGTGTTGTGAGAACTCCTCACTAATCTACAGGATGTTCATGAGTTGTGGAAGAACTTGATCATGTTGGGTATGTTGGATTCAAACGGCTAGAAGTGTGGAGCAAAAAATGACATGCTGAAAATAACAAAAGGAGCATTGGTGGTGATGAAGAGACACAAGGTAGGAAACCTGTACAAGCTGATAGGAGTTATAGTTACAGGTGGAGCGGCTATTGTAACATATGAAGTCAAAGATCTCAAAGACCTGATGCATCTATTGCACCTACACTTGGGCCATATGAGCAAATAAGGTTTGAAGACAAAGATCACAAAGACCTGATGCATCTATGTAACCTAAGCTTGGGCCATATGAGTGAATGTGGCCTGAGTGAATTGTCCAATCAACAATTATTGAAGGGAGTAAAAAGCTAAAATTTTGTGAGCATTGTGTGATAGGAAAAGAACAAATAGCAAGCTTTTCTATAGGCATTCATTGCAGTGAAGGAATTCTATATTATGTACATTTTGATGTTTGGGTACCAACACATTGTAGTTCAAAATTAGGAGCACTATACTTTGTATCCTCAATAGACAACTATTCTAGGAGACTATGGATCTATATCATGAAGCAAAAATCAAAAGTTTTCTTAATGTTTAAGTGATGGGAGACAATGATGGAGGAACAGACTGGGAGAAGAGTTAAGTGCTTATGGTTTGATAATGGTGGAGAGTACACATCAAGAGATTTTGATCAGTTTCGCAAGACTAAAGGGATAGTGCACCACTTTCCTATACCTGGTACTCCTTGGCAAATTTGTGTAGCAACACGGATGAATTGTACACTCTTGGAGAAGGCTTGGAGTATGCTGAGCAATGCTGGATTGGAGAAGAGTTTCTGGGCAGAAGTTGTAAATATAATGTGTTATTTGATAAATATTTCTCCATACTGTTCTTGAGTGTAAGATGCCAATAGAGAAATGGACAGTTTGGCCTGTAAATTATTATTCATTCAGACTATTTGGATGTAATGCTTAAGTTCATATCCAACTAGAATAGAGCTTCCAGATCTAAAAGCCTAGGGTGTGGTCAGATTGATGTTGGCAAAAAAATTTTGTACACAACATTGTCAAGAAAGGTTGCAGGATCTGGTAAGCAAGCATAAGCACATACTGTTTGTCATGTGTGGGAGAAGAAGACATTAAGAGTAATTTGAAGAGGAGTTAAGTATCTATCAAAATGAGTTGGAAGCAAAGAGAGCTCGGGAGGATGCAATTCCAAAGAAGAAATTACAGTCAATAGAAGAGGTCATCGGGAGAGTAACGGCAATATTGAATACAAAGCCAGAAGTGAAATTGGAAGAAGCAAGACTGCACAAGTTGAAGTTGTTAATGCACGAGATGAGGAAGTGAAAGGCAAAGGAGACAAACATGAACAAATTGTTGATTTAATTAAGAGAGATTGTAGATAGGAAGATGATTGAAGTAGGAGACAATGTTTGTCTCAGATTGGATTTAGTTAGATCTGAGTTAGACAAAATTTGCAGAAGTTTGAAGGTAGGAACTATATGCAAAGAAGTGGAAGTAGTATACAAGTGAATTTGGGTGAATTACCTAAGTCAATTGAAGTAGTTGGAATAGAGAAGGAGGAAGTAATTGTAGACACATGACTTCAGTTTCAATCCAAATTGAAGATAGGAGAGAAATAGAAGAAGAAATGTAGTAGCATATGAACCCAAAGTGAAGGAGACAATTGTAGTTGCATTGGGTGTAGAAGCCAAAGTAGAGGTCAACATCGGATTGGATTAGTAATCATTTTGAGATTTGAAGAGGTAGATTTGAAGAAGTGCACTGACATTTTGGACTTGCAGATTAGTAAAGTAGCAGTTAAAGCAATTTAGGTTGTTAGATAATTCTTGAATGCACTGCCTATTTAAAGAAGGCATTGATAGTGAGTTATTGTTTAATATTTATATTTTTGACGTTGAGTAAAACAAAGTGCTATAACTCAATGCTTGTTCTTTCAGCTTAATTTTGAATAGCAATCTTGTGTATGTTTGAAGAAGTTTGATTTGCAATCAATGAGTGTTAGATGTTGGATTCTATAGCTCTGATTTCCATTTTATGTGTTTGGCCTGAGTGGATAGCAATCAAAGCAACGCCTTGACAAATCTGTGAGGAATTGTAGTGTTGGTGGTATTTTGTATTTGTGATCATAGTGCTAGATTGATGCAAAGCACTTTTTTTTGAGGAAGTTGTGCCATCAGTGGAGGGGTGGAACACAATTCTGAGGCCAAATCATTTTATGGTGAAGTAACCTTCTTTGAGAGAACTGAATCATCACAATTGAGATTAGTTTGGAAAAGATTTGAAGAATTGTGATTATGGGTGTGATTTGTTTGTGAGAAGATTGCAAATTGAGCACTTGTTACCCTCTCTTGGGTGTGGTTTCTACCCAAGAGGCTAAAGAAGTAATCAAGAAGAACTAATTTGTTACTGTTTACTTCATATTTAACCATTTTTGACTTGTATCTTTGTGAGAACAAAAATTACTTACTGATTACCAAAAAAGTGATACCCAAATGCAACCCCAAATTGCACTCCCGTCCAACCTCCAAGTTCATCATGGTGTAGAATCTGAAGCTTCATGAGTAAAGGATTTGGTAGTGGCAGATTGGGAGCATAGGAAATCCTCTACTCAAGTACTTTCTCCAATGCTCTAGTGCCCATGCTCTGCTACAATTCTCACTCCCTACGTCCTCCTCTTGCTCAAGACTCTTAAAACTAAAACACACCACTTTCTCTCAACTATCCACCACCTATATAAATCAAAGCCCTTGAAAAGGATAAGATCATACTCCACATGGTCAACCACTTAAATGACATAAATTGCTCACATGGCAATAGCTCAACCATGGGATCCGTCATATAACCTATTCCATCTTTATGGAGATAAAACCACACTAATTTACTTTTTCATGGGACCCCAACATGACACTTGAAAGAGCCATTGCACCCAACTATATGCAAGCGGGCCACTTATATGACTTCAACAATGTGGACCCAAAAACAAAGAGAAACATGGAAATATGTGGGCTATGGAACATTGTGGCTCAGAAATTCTACCTTTGAGCTAACAAGGAGCTCAAAAGAGTACATAAGATGGTGGAGGAAATCCAAGTAGATTCTAAAATGATTCACTTGCAAATCTTGTAGTTGATTGAAAGCAAAAACCATTTCTTGTGACATAGGAAATGATTTGTAGGGTGTTATCCCTACCCAAGAAGTCAGCTGATGTCCCCTTACCTTGGAGGGAATTCAAGTTTGGCCCATATCTCTTACTTGGGCTTTTCCTTTCTCAAGCCATTTGAGAATATGTCATGAACCATGCACAAAAATGTATTCCCCATGGTGGTAGTAGCATATCCACCATTGTATTTTGCAATGACGAACTTCCAGTGGTTGATTGGAGGCCATGGAAATGTATCATATTTAAACTTTTCCCTAGTTAATGCCATTAGAAGTGTTGTTCATGAGGAGGAGTCAAATTATGCTTCTACAATCTTATGAAACTATGGTAATATTATGTGAGGTTCAAGAGAGAAATAACCAAGGGGAGAAATCCTCTCACAATGGGTCCCATCCTCATGGCTATAGTAGAATTTTGTCTCCATATGCTTTCAAGCTAAAGGAGAATTTGGTTAAAGAGGTAGCTCTAACAATACAAATGCAAGTCTTCAAGAAGAGCTACCAAGAATGACTAAGTGGATTGGTGTGTAATACATGAGCCTACACGCAACAACACTGTTGGTCTCACACTTCACAAAGTAGATCAAGAAAGAGCAAAAACATATCTTGAGATTACAAATGAGCGTAATTCCAAGATCATAGGAGTTTGAGCTATGGGAGCTTGTAGTGACTAAGGCCACATGCAATAAGAGGAAGAAGACCACAAGCATAGAGAATGGTTTGGGATTGGTGAGACAATGAGTCATTGTCTCACCAATCCCCATAAAGGAAAATAAGTTGAAGGTAATCTGTAAAGAACCGACCAATGACGACAAGCAAGCAAAGTGGCTCTCTTGAGAGTAAGGCTCAATATTCAGATAAAAGGACACTATTAGAGAAGAAGCACCCAAATACACAGATGTCATCAACATTGATGATGAATCTCTTGGACCTTAGGACAATCTATTGTTCCTATTGGAACCAAGTAGGAATTTTTGTTGAATCTCCTTGGTAGGAAGGAGATAAAAGAGCAAGTCTAATGTTGACATTGCAAGACTCCCTAGAGTTGTCAGAACTATAATTTACCTTGCTACAACATCATCAAGAAAAATTCTATTTCTTATACCAAAGAATGCTCCAATGCTCAAGATCCAAGCAAGGAATGGAAGTAGGGTCTAACCTTTTTTTTGCCAGATATTAGATATCAGACATTAGTCTGCACCTAGATCATTGAGCTAAGGGAGGAGCTAGAAGAGCTTGCCAAGGAACAAGGCCACAAGAGATGAGAGGTAGATGCTATTTGGAATGAGAAGGAAACAACTCTACAATCACAATTTGACCTCCTATAGAACAATTTAGCAGAGGCTAACTCCAAGCTGCCCAGACAGATACGACTACCACCAACTGGCTATTTATGGACAACCAAAACAAAGGAGGAGAACTAGATGGAGAACTCTGTGAGCTCTGGCTTAGATATCCCATGAGAAGGAACATTTCTTGTAACTAAACACTTCTTGTAACTAAACAATAGAGTTGAAGGTTCATTAGAAGTATAGATTGCAACTCTAAAGGAGGAGAAGAGCCTTGCACAAGTGGTCCACAATGCTCAAAAGGAAGAATGGGCTTCTCTTTGCTTGACCATGAATGGTCTTGTTGTGGAGACAATCTTGTATCAAAAGGACATCCTTTACTACAAGGAGAATAAAAAGGAGGAGCAAGATGAAGTCAAAGGCATAGTAAAAATCTTGAAAAGACCTCACCCTTCAAAATCAGAAGTTGGAGCAAAGAGTCAACTAACTAATCCAATTTATTAGGCAACAAAAGCTGAAGGGACCAATTGAGGCTAAGGACTCCAAAGCAAAGGATGATGAGGAGAATCTTGAGGACGACGGCCTAGATGGATCAACAAGAAGAAGATCCATGAAAAAAAGGCCTAGTGATGATGAGGTGGGTTCCTCACATGAGGCACCTAAGGGCAATCTCATAGGCAGTCATTACCCCACATCAAATTTTCCAGCCAAATACCCCCAAAGATAGTGCGGGAAACCAACAAGGGTCTAGTAAGATATTGCTAGTGTAGCGAGTCCAAAGTTGGCCATAGAAGATAACCAATGTTTGGAGAGTAGACCCAAAGACAAGGGACTCACAGAAGGGAAATCTATGATCAAAGAGATGGTCACTTCTGTGGGCATAGTCCAACCCCATTCCGAAAGTACCACAAAGGTTCACATACTGACACGGGGAGAGTGGATGATCAACAAATATAGAAACATGGGAAGTTCAATGGAAGCAACCCACATCATGGACATCCAAAAGCCAATTGAGTGGAAGTTTAATGTTCTGAAGATATAAGAGAGACATAGAAAAGAAAACAAAAGTTCCACACTCAAACTCCGATGCCCCAAAGGAGCACCTTGACTATATTATATAGCAAAGGGGACTCCTTCGAAGGAAGCTCCACCCTTGGATCAAATACATGGATTGGTGACTTGTAAGCAAGCTCTGCCCTTAGATTGTTTGCATGCATGGGTGACATGTTGGTTCTGATCCTATCTGGTTGGTCAACCCATCTTTGACCAGAGGGAATCTTAGGGAATCTTCTTGTAAGAATCTCCAAATTGCATGGGCGAGCTACCATTGGAAAGCTCTTGACAAGATAAAGCTGGGAGAGGGAAGGCCAAATTCCCTCCCTTCAGCCTTTTCTCCACAAAAGGAGAGGGGAGGGGGGGATTGCACATTTTTTAGGCCCAATTCATCCATTTAGGCCTCCGAAATTGACTCCAAAGATTTAAGGTATATTTTGGTTTTTTCTCTATTAGTAATAGTACCCTTTTGGTGATATCTATTTTTGATCTATTAAGTCCATCATGCATAATATCATTTCAGATATTACCAAACCAAATTTCACCTTTAGATCATATGTCTAGCTATTGGTTCTAAAGTTTTCAAGTCAATTTCAATTTCTGCCCTATTAGTGGAAGTACTCTTTTGGTGATATCTCTATCTGATCTATTTAGTCCATCATGTATAACATCCTTTTAGATGTTACCAAACCAAATTTCACCTCTAGATCATATGTCTAGCTATTGGTATTATAGGAAGTGGCTCTAGGGACAAGTGGAGAAGATATTGTGCTTGCTACCATAGAAGAAGAAATGAACCAATTGAGCCTGTATTTTGATGGGGAAGATAATATGGGAAGAAAAGTGAAACGACCTGAATCAAGAGAGGTAGTTGGATCTTCTACGACAGCCCGCTAGGAAGAAGTTCGAGGCTTTTTGGACAAGACCAATTAACATCAGAGGCTTAGACTTGATATCCCAATTAGTGGAGAGTGCAAACATAATCACCAAAGAACTTTGGTTCTTCATGAGTGTCTCATAGGCCACAAAGTTCCTAGGGCCCATCAGGCAAATTGGAGTGGCACCAAGAATGCAAGAGATTCTAGGACTTGAACACTACACTTGGGATGTGACAATGATACATGCAATTGGACGGGATGTCTCTACATCCCCAGAAGATATAAAGAGAGCCCCACAAGAATCCAGGGAGCTCCAAGAGTGGCTTAATTTGGTCATCTCATAGTACCATGGGTCAAGCTATAATCCCATGACAATCACCACCCAATTGTTGTATTTGATATTTCAAGCTCCAAGCATCATCAATGTCTACCAAGTGGAGGAAGCTACCCAACCCTTGTGCTCAGATAACAATGAGTGGTTTGCATGGTATCCCTTTCTACCATGACCTATCTTGATGTAGGACATGCAAATAGATGTTCCTGCTGATTTTAGTCAATTGCAATGGGAAACCTTAATTTTTACCTTGGTAGAAAAAGTCTACCAATTTGATTTGGCCCTCCTCATTACGGGAGTGGCAAGAAACCAACATATCTTGCTATGGGTAATTGTCATTTAGAGAAATTCTCCATGTTATGGACTTGGGGAATTGAGTTTTGGAATCTCTTCAAAACCCAATATGTGTAAGTAGAAGGACTACTAAGGGAAGACCTTCAGTAAGAGTACCTCAGTTAACCTATGTAGCAATAAATCTCCCATAATTTTCTCTGAGGTACTTAGTGGACTACTCCAAACTGGTAGATCAAGGTCTGGCATTGAAACCACACCTTTGTCCTGGATGTGAGTATGTGAAATCAAATTGGGTCATTGACAACAAGATCACCAAGATCCACTAGGACATGAGGTTGTAGGCTGTTTGTAATGCCACTATCAGTACAGACCCCATATACCAGACCACACCAATCAGTACCATAGTCCATGAGTTAAGAACCACGTTCAAGTAGTTGGGACAAAAAACTTGTACTAATTTTGTGCCCGCTTTAGAGGTTCCTTTGACAATATTGGAGAAACAAGTGAGGCATTCCCAAACTCAAACCTTCAAGTATTCATTGTCTTATGATATATTGAGCACTTGCATGATCAAATGCTTTGATAGAAGTGAGATACAGATCTTAGCAATGAGGAAGAAGACTCTAGTGATCTTGACGGCCCCAAAGCTATAGCTTACATCTTGGAGTCCAAGAAGCCCACAGTTAAAGGACTGCTTGTGGCTTATTGTGTGGATTGGGAGGTTTGGGTAAGAAAACAAATAATTCCAATAGTTGTCCATGAGGATTTTGCTATATACTCAGATACAATTCCTCATGCAAGCATATGCTTGAAAAACCATGCAAGGTTGATGATGCTAACCAACAGCTTACTAAATTGGCTATCCCTTAGCACTTGAGGACCTATGCCTATGAAAACTAACATCAAAGTAATAGAAACCACTAGGCTTCTTGCATCAATGGATGCTCTTCCTAGGGGCCTCAAGGAGCAATTGAAGGAGAGGTTGGACTTGGACATACCTCAAAGTCATACTATCCGACACTCTTCCTATGGGAAGAAACCACAATACAGGCCGGAGGTACAAGCCTGCCCCATTGGAGTATGTGAAATGATGGATTTGTTAGAGGTATGTTAGGAACAATGGTATGAAACTCAAGATCCAGTCATCTTCCAAGTAGTCATATATTGCAAGATCTTAGCTTGGCTATATCTCTGCTTGCGTCATGCCAATATTAAAGAAAATGGTATAGTCAACCCTTTTTGAGATGAGATCAATAGTCTCACCTTCATGTATCTCTTTGAACATGCAAACATGGTAGGTTGTTGTTTAGGTAGGACCTTGGAGTTAGGTCACATGGATAGATTTATCCAAGTATGGGATACCATCTTCAAGGAGTACCGAGATTAAGTTCACACTAGCTTCCATGCCCAATTCTTCCTTTTTGTAAACAAAGGCAAGAAGAAGTGGTAGGCTTCAAGAAGGGCTTGCCTGGAAGACAAGGACTTAGGAGAGGGTTGTGCTATTCTACAGGTGGTCCTACAATATGGCTATGTGCATTATGGGAATCCTGCTTGTAATTCCTCCCCAAGCCCGGAGAAGGGTCAGCCACATAAGGCTTGTCCCAAAATTCCATTGTCCCATAGTCCCCCATAGACAAACTATAGATTAGGTCATGCCCACAGATACCCAATGCCATTCATTGCTTTGTCCAACTTCACTTCTAGCTCCTCCAAGAAGTGTATCCTTGGTAATGGTAGTGGTACCAAAAAGTACATATAATAACCCAATGTTGATGTAATAATTGTAAAATGGTAGGAACTGGTCAATTCCATGAGGGTATAGGTCAGAACTTGCTAGCAATGAAGAGAAAGTGTCACAAGTTGCAAATTTTTTATTGTTTGCAGTTTAACCTCTTGGGCAGAAACCATTCCTAGTACTAGGGTTGAGGAACCCATTGTAGCACTCTATAAAAATCTGAAAATCTCCTACATCACCCTCAAAACTATGGGTAACCAAAGTTATCTTGAAGGTGATGGTGCACTTGGATCCAAAGCCTCCAACCTCAATAGCATGTTCTATCCTTCTCCAAAGGCACACCACCAAAGGAGCTTAAGTTTCCAGTGAATGTCACTTAGTCTTGATTCCATGTTACTGATGGCACTTAGGACCAATCAAATCCATCATCAGGCCACCCTCTACCTTCAAACCCCAATTGCTAACCCTTCCTCTTGGATTCAACAATTGCAATCCTTCAAAATTCACCAAATTCACACCTCAACATTGGCAAGGGCATTTAAAGCCAAACACTAGGTCAATATAGAGTGATCAGACTAGACTTGGTATGATAAAAAGTTTTATGGTAAAGTGGACTTGTTCATTATTAGACCAAAGCCTTATGTACATTTTTCTACTATTACTCCACTTTGCCCCAAAGGATGTTGGATGGTTAAGTAGGTTCCTTGCCAAACCTACCTACTCCAAACCCCCCTTCCCCCCCCCTCCCCCCCCCCTCCCAATGGTCTTAATTCCTATCTTATCTATTCTAGGAGCTTAATAAGCTTTTGAAAAATATGCAAGTCCTTCTCTAGCACATGCATTACAAGTAATGATTGTCTACCTAATCTACCACACTTAAGGGTTATTTTGCCGGAACTAAACCACAAGCCACTTGTCCCAAAAACGGTACCAGGTCAAAGCCTATGGTTTCATTCCTACTTTACAAATGTACAATGGATATCCACATCTGAGAAGATGGTTTGGGAGTCCTTGCAAGAAACTAATGGAGTGTATGTACAATTATTAGAAAAGATCAAAGAATGTACACTAATCTAACACTATGGTCCCTTTTGGTATCTTAGGTTCCTTTGGTCCTACACTCAGCTAAGAAGAATATCCTCTGCCTTGGTCAAAGAACTTCTTTGGTTTTCTCCTTGTAGTTAGTGATGTTCAATAGATAGGAGTTAATTACTTTGTTGACCTTCCTATCCGCATCGAAGAGCAAGTTGGTCCATTGGTTCTTCCTTCTTTTCTCCTATTTCTTCCCCTTCAGTTTTTGTACCTAGAACCGCAATTCATGGACTTGACAGTTGGTGGCTTTCCCTTGACCTTCTTCTTGGACCATCTCCACAAATTGCACTTGGACCTCCTCTACTTGTTGGAGTTCCTCCTTCTTTGCTTTGATTTCTAGGCACTCCACTTCATTCAGCTTCATTCAAAATCTTCATTTAACTTCTTGTTTGGCCTTTCTCCATGGCCAAAGCCAAGTCCTTTGCTTGGGCCTCCAAATGCATGGCTACCTCCTTTTTATACTCAAGAATCTAGAGATCCAAAGTTGCATTCTTGACCTTGGTCATTCAGTTCCTGGCATAAGGTTTGCACCTTGTCACCTTGAGCTTGAAGTTGATCCTCATAGCTGAGCTCCCTCTCCTTCTTCTCTATTTGAAGCTTCCCCAACTCCGATTGAACATTACCCAATTCTTTCTCTTGACTTTGGAGCACAAAAGCAAGAGAGGCATTCTTCTTCTTCTCTTTGAATATGTCCTGCACCAAGGCTTTCACCTTCTTGGTTTTCTCCTTGAAGCAATCTTGGTTCCAAGTGACTTCCTCTTGGAGTTTACTTTCTTGGGCCTTTTGTGTATAAATCTCCTTGTGTATTCTCCATATCAAGGTGGTTTAACCTACAATCTCTGAACTCTAGTGTTGGAATTGGGGTTGCAGGTTCTCCATCAATTGCAACACCAACCCCATTGAATGAATGACAAATTTGGCCCTCTCTAAAACTTGATTGGTAGTGGTTTGGTGCAGTTCCGCCTACTTCTTTGTTAAAGCAAGGACAATCCATTGCCTGATACTTCTTAATCATTGACTTCCCCTTGGGCTGGGAAGTAACCTTTGGTAGGATAATGGCTTGGGAACCTCTTACACTACTCCTTGTTTAGTATGTTAAGCCCCATGTAGAAATGGATTGCAGAGGGAACTAGGTAAGTGGCTCCTCTCTCCTCTAAGAAATCATGCTGAAGGGTTTGAGCATGTAATTATAACATGCAAGCCCAATCAACAAGCTTGCCCTTGCACATCTTATGAAAGATGATGGCTTGGGTATTGGTTAAGTAAGTTGTCCATTTGTGATGGAACAACCTCATAACCGATTCTACAATTGCTTGCTGAGCTTGCTCCTTATAATTGAGAACTTGTCAACTATTGTTGCAGTTGTGATGTTCTCCAAAGTGTCCTTGTTCTCCTAGGTCAGCTCCCAATTGTAGAACTTAGTATCAATGACAATCACTCTTGTTGGGCCTACATCAAGGCTGAGTACATTCTTCCAATTCTCTTCCATCCAACCCATGGGATTTCCTTGCAGATCTTCACTACTTCACCTTCTAACTCATGGTCTCATGAATGATCCAAAGTTGGTTACATCCCAATCCCATAGCAACATCTCATATGCTTGCTCCAAATTATATCTCTCTTATAAAATATTACCAAGTATTCATTGTTGGACTTTGGAGGATAGCACCAAGGGCCTTCTTCATGGGTTTTTGAACAAACACTATCTGTTGAGAACTAAGGACTCAAAATCAAAGTTTGGCTTTGAAGAGTAGGAAAAACTTTCACAACAAAGGCACAAATTTGGGATTGATTGTGTTGAATTACTCTCTTGAAATATGGAAAATGGAAATGGCCACTCACCACTTTGTTTTATAGGTGAAATCTTTATTCATTCTTTGATCAAAAGGTGGTTGGGTAACCTTTGCTTCTTGTCACACCCTCAATACCAAGCATTATTCACATATGTGAACTATCTCTCTGCCTCAACAGTCTAATTTTTTAACTCATGCATTGGACCAAATGGCAACAGTCCTCCTCAAAATGCAAACCATGCTTCTTGTTTTGGAATGGTCATCCTTGAATGAGTTGGCGGTGCATTAAAATTGATGTATGGTGCTTGCCATATGTTGGGCCCTAAAAGAGCTCCATTGGGGTGAACTCCTTTGATTGAGTTTTGATGGTTGCGCAAATGCTACCAGACCAAATGACATTTTATACGGATACCTTTATGCCAGAATCCTTGCTTCACACCAAACCATTTGCCTTTGAGCACCTTTCAACCCTAATTTGATTGCCAAACTTCTTCTTCCATGTGTTTCTCTATCCCAAAATTTATTACTTGGGTTATTGGCTCTGGAGTCCCAACTCAAAGAATGCACTTATCTACATGTTTTTATCTAATGTGCATAGACTAGTACTTCCTGATTAACAAAATTGAAATAAATAAATAAAAATCACATAAAAAGGTGTGCACCACAGTCATCTTGATAGATGATGCTCCCAAGAAGGTATGGGTTTATATCTTTGAAAACATCATATGTGTTTAGTTTTTTCAAGCAATAGAAATCTGAGGTTGAAAACCATTCAAGTTTGAAAATCAAATGCTTGAAGAAGTTTGATAATGGTGGAGAGTATAGTAGCAATGAGTTCATAGATTATTGTGCAAAGAATGGGATAAGAATGATCAGAATTATCCTTGAGACACCACAACAAAATGGTGTGGTTGAACGCTTGAATAGAACTCTCAATGAGAAAGCTAGATGCATGAGACTACAAGAAAGGTTGGAAAAAACAATATGGGAAAATGAAATAAGCACACTTGCATACCTCATAAATCAAGGACCCTCATTCTCTTTGGGATTCTAGATTCTTGAGAAGGAATGATTAGGAAAAAAGGTGAATTTCTTCCACTTGAGAACCTTGAGTTCTGTCTCGTATGCAAAGATTCAAGATAGTAATAGGGACAAGCTTGAGTCAAAATCAAAGAAGTATTTCTTCATTGAAAAAAGATTAGATGACATGGGTTCTTGTCTTTGGAATGACGACAATGGGAAAGTTCTCAGAAGAAGAGATATCATTTTCCATGAGAATGCTATATACAAAGATAAATTGGGATCAGGTTTGAGGCTATAGAAGAGCAAGCAGAAAACCAAAAAAAAGTAGTGTTGGAAGACATTTCAAAGGATGAAATTGTAGGAAATAAAGAGTTTAGTAGAAACTAAAGAGATCACACCAGATCTAGTCATGCTTACAACCAATTTGAGAAGATCTACAAGATTGTGGGGACCAATAAGAGGTATTCCTCATCCATGTATTACTTATTCTTGATAGAAAATGGTGAAGTTGAGTGCTACTCAAAGGCAACAGAAAAGGATGACTTCATGGCATTGGGAACTTGCAATGAAGTAAGAGATGTCATCCTTGGAAAAGAATGAGACTTGGTCATTGGCCAAGTTGCTGAAAGGAAAGAAAGCATTATAGAACAAATGGGTATACAAAGTCAAAGAAGAACATGATGGAGGCAAGCAATACAAGGCTAGACTTGTGGCAAAAGGTTTTCAACAAACCAAAGGTATAGACTACAATGAGATTTTCTCTCCATAGTTAAGATGACTACCATAAGATTAGTCTTGGGTCTTGTGACTATAGGGGATTTTCATCTAAAGTAGCTAGATGTATAAACAAAGTTTCTACATGGAGACCTTGAGAAGGATGTCTATATGGAACAACTTGAGGGGTTTCAAATCACTAACAAAGAAGACATGGTCTGCATGTCGGTGAAGAGTCTTTATGGTTTGAAATAGGCTCCTCAATAGTGGTACTTAAAATTTGATAGCTATATTTTCTACAATGTTTACACCAAATGCAAAATGGATCATTGCTGTTACATTAAGTCATTTGCTGATGCATACATCATCTTGTTGCTCTATGTTGATGATATGTTTGTTGTTGGATCCAACAAGAGTGAAATTAACAAGCTAAAGTGCCAATGTTATGATGTATTTGAAATGAAAGACCTAGGTCCTTCACAATAGATACTTGCAATGAGGATTGTCCGAGACATATTTTCAGGTACTTTGAAGTTGCCCCAAGAGAAATACATCAAGAAGTTGACAGACAAATTGGTCTACAACATGCTACAATTTGAACCACTTCCTTGTGAAGTCACTTCTAACTCTTTAAGGAGAAATCACCAAGAATTGATGTAGATAAAGAGTACATGGGAAAGATAATTTATCCATTAAGAATTGGTAGTTTAATATATACAATGATATGCATTAGGTCAAAAATTGCTCATGCAATGGGAGTTGTAAGTAGATTCATGTTAAATCCAAGAAGAGAACATTGGGAAGTAATAAAATGGTTGTTATGCTACTTGAAAGGTACCTTTGATAAGGAACTTTGCTTCAAGCAAATAGATGCTATTTTACAGAGTTTCACTCATGCAAATTTGGGAGGAGACATGGATAATAGAAAGAGCACTATAGGTTATGTGTTTACCTTGGGTGGTAATGTCATTAGTTGGATGTCTAGATTGTAGAAAAATGTTTCTCTTTCTATGACAAAAGTTGAGTACATGGTCATCTCAAAGGCTACCAAGGAGAGGATGTGGTTGAAGAATTTATGGTAGAATTAGGCAATAAATGATGATAACAATATTCTCCATAGTGATAACTAGAGAGTTATCAATCTTGTAGAGAATCCTATGTTTCATGTCAATACAAAGCATTTTCAATTGAGATATCATTTTAATTGTGAATTGGTAAATGGTGGAGTTTTTACTTTGATAAAGACTGCTGGAGTACTGAAAATAAAAATAAAAATTTATCAACTTCTAATCAAAACGTAAGCAATCTTGCAGATATGTTTACTAAGTTAGTCACAATATGAGAAGCTCAAGCAATGCATAATTTCAATTGGACTTCAAAGTTCATTAATTAGAAAAATCATGTATATTAGAGTGCCAAGTAATGTGCTAGACTCAAAGTGAGAGATTGTTAAGTGTGGAGTCTGATTAATTACTAAAATGATTCACAAGACAAATATCCTTTGTGAAAGCTGAAGAGTCAATACATGATAGATCCTCTACAAGAGTGTAGAAATGTAAGTATGGGACAGATCTTCAAATTATGGAATTTCATTTATGGAAGTGCATAGAAAGGCAATTCATGTCGGGACTGATTTCTCTATGAATCCATATGAAAATGAGGCATGCATTGTCTTCTTAGCACCATCGTCTCAACTGCTTTTCATAGACATCAAGATCATGGAAAATGAAAATCTAGAAAAGAAGTTACATCCACATGAAGTTTGGGACAAATGTGTCTTGCAGGGACTATGGGAGCAATGGAATTGCCTATGGGATTGGCTGTTGGACTTGCAGGAATGGCTCTTGTGAAACTGGTTGCAGGACTTGTGCAAATGGCTCTTATGGGACTGGCTGTGGGACCTGTGGGATTGGCTACGAGACCTAAGGGAATGGCTCCTACAAGATTCTATTGCAAGACTACGGGACTCCATTGCAAGAATGTACCCTATGGGAAGTTGTGGGAACAGATACCACTTGCAGACCTTTGTGAGGTGATGTGTATGGATACAAGATCAATTGGCACCACATATTCTAGAACTAGATAAAAGCTAATGAAAGAGTATATATATTATAGTGTTTTCAGTCAGTGTGACTTTGACACTTTGTAAATAAATGAAATCCTATGCAATTGTGGACTGTATGCAGATGTTGGCCAAATCAAATTTGTGTAATTTCCATGCATGTTTCTCCTTACAAGATTGATGAATGAACTTTGCTCCATAAAATAGCAAAATTCCTATTCCTTTGTTCTCTCAATCCAATTCAATTTCTCCCAATAGCTATAACCACAACAAGTCAAATTGTTGTGTATACATCAAGAAGGTGTATGGGACTAGCCATTTTGATTTGATTATCCTAGTAATAGCTATAACCACAACAAGTCAGATTGTTGTGTATACATCAAGGAGGTGTACAAGACTAGCCATTTTGATTTGATTATCCTAGTATTGTATGTGAATAATATGCTTATTTATGTGGAGGATATAATTGAGGTGGAAAAGTTAAAATTACAATTAAAGAAGGAGTTTGAGAAGAGGATTTAAGCCCTTCCAAGAGGGTACTTGAAATTGATAGGGATAAGAGCAAGGGAAAACTTTTTATTTCACATAAAAAGTACTTGGAAAAGCTATTTGTATGCTTTGGTATGGAGAGTGTCAAACCTTTGAGTGTTCAAGTGGCAAATTGTTTCAAGATGTCATTGGAGCAATGTGCATCAAATAAGGAAGAGTTAAGATTGATGTCCAATATTTATGCTATTATTGTAGGGATTTTAATGTATGCAACGGTCTATACTAGACCTGATATATCAAACACAATGAGCATAGTGAGCACATATATATCAAATCCAAGGAAGGAACATTGGGAAGTTATGAAGTGGATACTTCACTACTTGAAAGGTACAATAGATATTGGCATAATATTTGATATGGAGCAGGACAAAGCAGTGATTATACGGTGTGTGGACTCTGATTTTGTTGGAGATTAAGACAAGAGGAGGTTCACAACTAAAAATTTTTTACCACTTGCTGGAGGTCCTATGATCTGGAAATCCACTCTTCAACCTACTATTGCTCTTTCAGCTACAGAAGTAGAGTATATGGCAAAAACAGAGGCAGCTAAAGAAGTTGTATGGCTACAAAGTTTAGTGAAAGATGTTGGACTTCCAAAAATGAAGTTGGTGTCATAGCCAAAGTGCTATTCACTTGGCCAACAATCAAGTGTTTCATTCTTGAACCATGCAGATTGACGTGAGGCAGCATTTTATCAGGGACTTTGTGACAAATGGAGAAGTCAATCTGCAGAAGATTGGCACAAAGGTGAAATGCAGCTGATATGTTGACAAAGTCTATCCCAATTGAGAAGTTCAAGTTATGTTTAAACGTGCTCAATGTATAATGTTGCTGATTGAGAGTATATTGCTGAACACACTTAGAAGCTTTATTGGCTAGATAGAAATCAACCCAAGGTGGAGATTGTTTAATATGTCTTGATATTCTATCAAGCGATGAACAGTAACTAGATTAAATGGTAAATGATCTACGTTATCTATGGTAGATATATCATCTAGATGGAGGATGAGACAACTAGTATTTTGAGTTTAACTCAGGTCTTCATGGGAAACTAAGATAGTACAACCAAGAAGAGACCCACAAGAAAAAGACTATGAAGAACTCATAAGAGTTCGACCATTCATTGTCGAGAATTTTCAGAAGGTATCCTGAAGAACTTGATCACAGAGGGAATATCAGAGGGAATATCAGTGAACTGATAGAGAGAGAGTGTAGAAGCTTGAATAAAGAAAGACTGAGATTGTTTGGCCATGGACGTAGCTTCCAGGACAGGAACTGGACCACGTATCTCCTGTATTATCACGATGAGTGTGGATATTCCTGATTGAGTGAAGTTACAACACTGGCAAGTATGTTTTCAAGGCTTTTAGTGTCTGTATTTAGAAGTAACATTCACGGACTCAGTTTCATTCTCTCATGAATGATCAGTTCTGTTCTCACCATGCCATAAGATGGCTTGGTTTCTGAAGACTGCAAGTGATTGTTTGTGCTTGTTAGATCCTTTGTCGTTGATATTACTCGAGTATTGTCAGCTAGGTACCTTTGAATTCTGGTACCTGTGCACTCTTAGAATGCTCGATCATTGCACTAGATGCTATTAAAGAAGTAGAGGTACTAGTTTCTTTGATGTCAACCATATTCAAAGACTAATACCAGTCATAAAAGTGACCGGGATCATAGGATTATGTCATGTTACTTCAAGCGTTAATGCTTCATGGAAAGCCGTCACTTAGCCGAATTCAAGATGATTTCAGATCATTGATGCTAATCACGAGATATGTAGTTGAGTACTAGTCGTCACTGCGCACAAATACTCTTTGACAGTGAGATCTAAACTATCATTGACTAGCAACATTCAACGTGATGTTGATAGCTTGATTCTGCATATGTGAAAGTTTGAATGTTTATTTCTACAAAAGTTTGACTGTTTATTTCTAGAAAAATTTCACGGAGGGGTTGCTACTCTGAAAGTTCCGCGTCCTTGGAATGTAGGGTCTACTACTACATTATTTAGTTAATCATATTTTGATGGTCATCATTTGATATTGTTTCTAATAATAGTAAACAAACTTGAAGGATTTTTATGGCTTGTTAATGTGTGCGGTCGGAAACACGTCGTTTGTTTTGCACTTGTGATTCCATTATTTTGGAATCCAGGTGATACTACATTGATATGAATGTTTAAGCGCGAGACTGCCACTACACTGGCCATCAAGGGAATTTGAGTACATGGAGGTTGAGGACGAATAGAAGACTTGGAGAATAAGTGGAAAAGGTTTACCATCTGCAAAGTTTCGAAACTTTTACACATCTATATAGAACTGATTTCAAATCAATTCAACTTTGTTAGTATAAAACTTTATATTTGTTTGCCAATCCCTTGATTTGGAAAGGAAACCTTTAGTCTAGTATTTCATTCTACGATACTAAATTAGATATTCCCTTGCCAATTCCATAATATGGATGGGAATCTTTGATATACTGAACACACTCGAACAAACCTACGTCTGCAATTTTTGGATGAAATGCAAAGCTATTTTTGTGCCAGGAGAATCCCAACTTTTGGATAAGGAGGGAAAGCACTGTGACAATGCGAAGCATGATTCTTGGGAACAGATGTGATAAAACAGCCAACAGTCATCCGCGTGACAAACAAGTGGAGGTATGTATAACTCTTCTTGTTTCTAGATCTGAAAAGCTGTCGACAGTATTAGAAGAAATTCATTTGCAAGGGAACTTTACCTCAAAGACAGCTCAGATTGCTCAAACTTGCGAAAAGCCCTGATACTGTGCGCTTTCCCGGGATAACCACTCCACACTCACCGAGTTAGACGCATCAAGACTCGGCTCAGAGATCGCACAGGAACTCATCTTTCAGTGGGTCGGTCCAGAAACCAGTAACTGGTGATTGATCAAGTTAAGGGCTTTAGTATGCTTACTTCTGCAGATGCAAAGTAATTTACATAAAATACTTGCTTCTCATATGTTGGTCTTTATAGATGTTTGCAAGACTTAGATCCTGACTTCGTGTTTGTAGTATGTACATCTATTTTAGCAGTCAGGTGTGAGTCTCTGCTTCGGTAGCAGCGAGATCATTCTGGCGACTGATCTCGTTGCATATCCATCTAAGACTTGCGTGCAGTTCAATCTCTTGTCAAGCTGAGTTGTGGATTAGTGCCGTATAAACATTTCCTAGTATCCGATACTGTGGAGAATCTCGTCTCTCTGCTTTGCTCCCTTAGTTTCAGAACCCCGATCCAATCTTGGTTTTACAGATATACCGTAACAAGGGAGAAGGCTTCCAGATCCAGAAGATGCCATTGACTCAACTCCTCACAGCTGCAGCGTGGGGTTCAACCAGAAAGTTAAAGTTGAATACTCCCGCATCGACTTCTCTTATGAATACTTCGCATGACTAAGGCAACGGTGAGCGTCATCAGTTTCTGCCATCGTTCTTTCCTGCCCTCTGTCTGACAGTTTCCATCATAGGTTCTACTTTTGTGCTCCGACTGGCATAGATCAAGCAAGTACCGGTCGGAATCATGGAAGATGAAACCATCCCTTCTAGTCCAGGCCTTTTTGAATTGCTGCCAATGCTTAATGCTGGCGTTCACGAGAAGGGAAAGCTTTTCGATCTCGTACACCAGAATGTAAAGGCTCTACGGGATAGTAAAGATGTTTTCCTCTGGATCCAAATTACATTGGTTTTCCCAGCAGTGCTCTTGTTCTTAGGGATTCTATATATGTTTCTAAAGACATTCCCCAGGATGATGCCATTCATGGACACCGAGTATGTAGCTCCTCTATTTCCAGAAACAAAGGTGGCTCTAGTCGTGTTCACGGTCTTGAGCGTAGTAATTTTAGCATTATTTATCAATGTCGTGGCTTCGCTCAACTACACCGTGGGAAAAATTCACAAGGGCAAAAGTTTTACCTTCTTCGAGGTTGTGCGCGCAATGCCTGGACTGTGGAAGGGGTATTTTGTCACAACACTTTGGTCCTTTCTGCTGAAATCTGGTGCTGCGTTCGTCGTATGGATGACAGCAACTCTTCTGACGATGTACTTTAGTCATATTACGATCACAGGTCCAGTTCACGTGGTCGTCTACCTGCTGATTTACGGCATGTTCATGGCCTTCCTTTTCGTATGTGGTTTGTACATTCCAGCGCTAGTAGCAGTGGCAAATGGTGTCGCTTGCTTCGAAAGACGCTTCGGTATCGAAACTTTTAGGAAGGCTCATACTCTACTCGAGGGCCGCTGGATGGTGGCTTTCAGATTGGCGTCCATTGAAAGCATCTCAGTAGCAGTGATCACAATCGCGGCTTATCTCTTCACAGGTAGTTCTTATACACTGAATATATTCAAATGTTATTATCAAGTTCATTGCTCATTGGATGACATGGGTTACAACTCGATCGTGTTAACTTTCAGAAATATGAGAGCTATTCTAGATCTGAGTGCAATGCTCATTGAATTACAAAAGTCACAATTCTGTCGTGTTCTGCAAGATGAGAGCTATCCTAGATCTGAGAATATTATGTAGTATGAGTATTTTGGTCATGCCCATGTCTAAATGAAGGTAAATAAAATGTCAAGTCACCATGTTCAATGCTGCAGGAAACATAAGTGGAGCTACAATTGTTGGTTTGGAAGATATCCCTCTATTGGCGAAACTGGCGTGGGGAGTGATGCTTGTGGTCTTTTCTTCGCTCTTCATGGAGCTAAGTATCACATTCTGGGCTCTCTTTTATATTTCATGCAAGGTCTATCACCATGAGAGTTTAGACCCTCTGGAAGCTGGAGAGTATGAGCCCATTGATCTGGGCACCGGTGAAGTTGAATTTACTACCAAAGTTTGAGAGTAGATGCTTTAAGATATTTTCACAGATGGACATCTGGATATGCTGGATGCCCGAAGAAACTAGATAGATCTCTTCGACTTGAATGTCACTGTTGCACCCGTAATTAGAGGGGATGCCCACCTCAAATCTATCTGGAAGTATCGTTGTCTTTAGGCAGCTCCTTCCCAAACTTTGCAATGGTGTCAGGAAGACCGTACATATTGATAGTTTCAAGAAGAAATTCACAACCAGTGTACATACTTTAAATGACACATCAAAACAGAGGCCTTGAACATAAACAAGAGAGACTGTAGATAAGATCCATAGACGAGACAAGCCGGATTTTATCATCTTTGTAGAGCTTAAAAATGTTATCTCGCAAAAGTTGAGATCACCACCTCCTGTACAGATGATCCACTTTTCTTTACAGAAAATTAATCTTTAAGTTGGTCCAAAAACAGGTGACCAAAAACAGCACGACAGAATTTGCGTCCTTATCGTCAAAAGAGGTGCTAATGACTCATTTTTAGAATTCGTCAGGGTCTATTACTCAGCGTTGATTTGTGATCTGAAAGGGTCCGCATGATCTGAAAGGTGGCATACCTATGTGTGTTGTGTCGTCGAAACGTATAATTAGCGAAGGCTTCATAGTACAATGTTGCTTCCGTAGGTATCACCAAAGTACCCTAATTAAAAGTCCAAATGGCAGGAGAGGGACGAAGTCACTTCTTTGGATATACAACGCAAATTTTATTACAAGGCTCTGCAAAGCTCTGAGCTTGACGAGGTTCCAGTCGGAGCGTTTGGTAATTGTAGATTGCTGTCACATGTATAAATATCACATGATGTTGTCGATTACAGGCTTAAGCTTTGGCAAATTCAAATCCTAGTCCACAATGCACTTTAAACTCCCACTAAGTAGGAGAAAATGCGAACTGGGCAAATGTATATCCTAGCTCGGCCTTTCTATTTTTGACCAGTGAAGATGTCCAGAATTTGAGGCCAGATATGTGGATCCAGCAAACCAAGAATGATAACCAGTGTAAGGGTTTGACAATATGCAGAACCTTTTTTTAGCTAAAGTATCTCTGTCTTCACAATTCCAAAGAACTGAATAATTGAAGTGCTCTTTCGTCTTTCTCGCAACATAAGCTAGCTTTCAATCAATGGCATCTGCTTTGAAACATTAGAACGACACAAGTTGGACTTAATGCTTAGAAGTCAAATATGGCTGGGGTAGAATATGATATTATGCTCATATTCACATTATTATATGTGTTCCTCCATAGCCAGTGAACTTCAGATCCCGGTATATTTATTACATACTTCTATATCTAGGTAGGACAATTTATTTATTTATTCAATGATGTAACTCCAAGCATATAGAACATCTTCAAGCAAATTTGGAGCTCCACGTGCTGTAGAAATAATAATTTGACATCACCACTGATTGCAGGTTCACTGTCTGCTGTAAAACAGAGGTTTCTCGAGTGCAATATCCGTGTGACTAATACGGTCTGAGGAAGGTGTAAAAAGCTACAGGTCTGTATGTCAAACTCCAGATTCCGATTCGCTATTTGACAATGTGGTGGACGTTTCCAAACCCAGCAAATTGAGCATAGGAGTTGACCATACCACTTCTGGGCATTGACAGAACCAATCGACTATTTCTGTTGGGAAACTACACGCTCTCAAAGATATCGAGGACCATGGTAACCTGCAAATCGAATGGTAAGTTGCGGACGAATCGGAGCCATTGTTGGCCACCTTCTAGATGTTAGACTCTTGAAAGTGCGATCAAGAATTCAGGAGGGAGACTAGCCTTAAGGAAAGCATTCGCGTGCGTGCAGATAATGTTAGTTTTCAACTGGTCAGCTAGACTGAGACATGCGAAGATAGAAAAGGTCGCGCTTCAGCCATTCAATCACGTCGTGTGAATGGTCACACGTCCTGGATATAAATTCTCGAAGGCCCGTGGCAATACTACATTTCTCGAACAGGTCCTAAGTAGGGCTGATAGTTGCATGGCATTTCTGAAATAGGCTTTCTTGTAAATATGCGTAAACTGTCTTCTCGGGAGCTGTCAGATTTAGAGTTTAGCATTTAGCACTAGGGCTCGGTGTTCTAAACCCTAAACCCTGGTTATCTTTGTTTTGCAATCTTAGTGGTCATCATCTATTCAATTTAGTTTTGTATCTAGGTACTAGGTTGGGCACATGGAACATGCACAAAACAAAATGGACTTTTAGTAGAGACTGATATACACCGTTGAGTTTCTTAGGCCACGATCAATGAGGAAAGTTAAAAAATAATAATTTCTAGGTAAATTTATCAAGAGGCTTATTTATTGACTTTATTTGTCTTTGTCTAGGAGAATGTTGTGTAAAGGTTGGTGATCTAGATATTCCTCCAAGACAACGAGATGTTATGTTTTCTAAAACTAGCGTAGTTAAGGCCAAATGGCTAATCCTTCACAGACTCAAAATACGCATGGAGTCATATTCAATTCACACGTTATGGGCCCACGGGCAATGAAATGGACGGAGGAAATAAATGCTGATAATCTTTTAGTTGAAATTAAATACATATCTATCTAGATGACTCATGATAGACACAGAAAAGAAAAGGGATTACTTCATTAGAATCTCATTATATTAATAATATTACTCTCGAATTTAACGTGCTATAGTGCAATCCAGTTCCAACGTTTTTAGAGCTGGATTGTAAATTTTGTTCTCGGATGTCACTATTGAGCAAAGAGGAGAGGAGAGAGATGAGCACAGTCCCTTTTGAAAATGTGATGGGCAACCTTATTTCCTTAGTTCCATGGAGATGATTAAGTATAAGTTTTGCAGTGAATACATTAACTAAATTCATGGCCAGTCTTGATATGGGATTCTCGCTGAATAGTGTATCATGCTATCCCCAAGGGACAAATCCCTTATGCCTTATATATAATGGAGATAATTCACAGCTCGTGGAGTCGTTGCATATGTATACAACATCCGCGGATTAGGCAGAGAATAATGATAATAGTAAATAAACCTCTGGCCACTTCATGATCCTAGATGAGTGTGTTTTAGCTGGACGAGTAATCTGCTATAGTTTTGTCAACCTCTAAAATGGAGTGTTTTAGCCTCACGCATTGCACAAAAGAGTTACTCTGGCTTCTGAAGTTACTAGTGACACTTAAATTTCACAATTAGATCAAACGGTGATCCAAAGCAAGGAATATTACTAGTCACAACCGGATGAAACATCTGGACGTTTGTTTCCATTTCATCAGAAATCATATAACACTGATATTCAGCTTGAATGTTTTTCCACTCACGAGATGTTGGCTGATATTCTAACAGAGCCATTATCTTGTATATCCTTTACTTTGTCTAGAAAGAGACTGTTTTCAAATCTACTACTTCCCGGGGAGTGTAAACATGAGGTAAATTGTCCCATCTAAAGCTCGAGATTTAGAGCTCAGTATTCAGCATTGGAGCTCAAAGTTCCATATCTGATCACTTTTTGATCAATGTCACTTTTTGTTTTTCTTGTAATCTGGTCACTTCCTTGATTACCAAGCTCAGCACTTAAACCATGCACAATGTCAACTTCTACTATAAGCTTATATATGTCTTTGAGTCTCTTAGTCAAGGATCAATAAGGGAGGGTCGTAAGTTCTTATGTTTACTCGGTAATTTTATTAAGAAATTTATGGACCTGATTTCTCTCCGTTTATGAGGATGTTCAATCTTCATATTGTTCGTTGATTTGAATATTCATCTAGGAGAAGTAGATGCTATGAATGCCAGAACCAGCGAAGGTAATGGAGTTATGATCAGCTCACATTTCTGTGTCTCAAGCGGGTCATGGTCTAATTAAACAACCAAAAGGTGAAACATCATCTAGATTTATAAAGTGGGTAATTTGGGAAAATAGCTCTGTCTCCAGCTATGTTTGAAGAATAAACACACAGATTATGCAATCATAGAACAACATCAATTAGGAGTCAAAGCCACGGGTTTCATTACTCTTTGATTCCCTCCTCCACGATACTGCTTTCCTTCTCTTCTTTTAAATGTGTTAATAGAAATTACAACTGAATAGAAATCGTTCATGAACAGCATTAATCTTGCCAATGGTTCCTTTATACGATGACGGGAGAATATTCGTGTGGTTCCCACACGTATAAATCAAGTTCTAAGGATTGATTTTCCCGCATCTCTCAAGATTGATAGATTCAGAATGTGTTAACGAATTGTCGGGAGACTCAGACAGGAGTCCCCGACAATTCGTTAACACATTGCGAATCTATCAGTAATATCAGTTTCTGAATATCTTCAGCACTCAATAGATTGTTCCTCGAATGTTTAACCGGTTGCAAATAAGCGCCATTTTTCCTCTGCGACTCTTTAGGTCATAATACTGTAGCCTGAAGTTGATCGTGATCACGAGTCACGTTCACGTTGATCAATGAATACGTACGTTCAACTTTCACGAACAGAGCATGTTCGGTGTGACCATGGCAAGTGAAGTTTTATAGAAACATGATTTCCGTTACAATCATTTGGACGCATGTCCTAAAGTCGTTTGCTGACACGGAACAATTTGCCGCTGGAATGTTAGCGGTGTCCAATCTTTCGTGCAATACAACTGTAGCCTGTAGGACGCACAATACAAAAGTGAAGTCAAATGATTTGCTCCGGTCTTCATGCACTTTGATTTCAGCATGTGAAGACTGTTCTCTAGAGGTTTAGATATAAAGCAGTCTGAATGTATTAGTAGTTCACTATCGAGCTCTTCTTGGATATTGATCGTCTCATCACCTCACTCTATACAGTCTCGAGAATCTCGTATTATAGAACTCTTCATCTTAACGGTATTTGATAGATCCAGAAATTGGACTGAAGATTGCTGCATGGATCACCAGTTTCAAACAGGGAAGAGGCAGTGCAATGGAGTCAGCAAGCAGCTCTTTCTTGATCCTGTTGATAGTTGCTGGTTTCTTGTCGCACTCTGCCTTAGCTGAGACTTACATTGTCGGAGACGCAATAGGATGGGCAATTCCCAATACTGCTAACGCTCTCACATTTTACGACGAGTGGGCAGCCGATAAAAATTTTGTGGTGGGGGACAAGCTCAGTAAGATCAGTTACTTACGCTCGTTCAAAATTTGTGTGATTCTTTCAAATAGTTAGATTTTGCAATTTCGTCGGAAATTTAGTTCATACGACTCGTAACTTACTAGAATACAGGAGCACAGTTTGCCACTCATGTCTTATATGTAGTATGTTGAGTTTGAACATAATCCATCATCGTGTCTTGAGCTCTACGTAATCAATCGACCAATCCTAGTACGTAATCACCCGGCATACAATGTAATTGTAAGTTTCTCCTACCGTGCTTAGTTACAGGGCTCGATCTGACGTATCCAGGCTCATTTTTGTTGCTTCCTGCAGCTTTTAGTTTCAATTCAGCTCATAACGTCTACATCGTGAGCGCCGCTGATGCGAACGCGTGTATTGGCACAAACCCTATCGCAGTGCATCCCGCCTCCGTCTCTTTGACCTTGGAAACATCGGGAACAACTGCTTTCATCTGTCAAATTGCTGAGCATTGTGATGCAGGCATGAAGATGACTGTTAACGTTGCCCCTAGTTCTCTTACCAATACTTCACCTCCTGGAACTGCGCCAGCAAAGGCTCCCGTGAAGCCAACCCCTGGTCCTCTTGCTTCATCACCTGCATTAGCTCCAGAAGCAAAATTATCTGCTTCCAGTTTTAGATCCCGTGCACTGACGTTCACTGTACTGGTCATGGTTATTGTTGCAAGTATTTTCATGTAAGAACGCATCGATCTGTTAGTTCTGACGACTTTGATCTTAGATTGTCTTGATCTCCAACACCTAAGTTTCTTTTTACCGCATTCGTAATTGGGTAGGGATTTGCTCGAGGTTTTCACGGGTCGTTGCTGCTCTTGCCAGCCACCAGCTCCCTGGATTGCGTGGGGTCTCAACTTTGGTATATTTTTTTGATATGTCCAAACCTGCTCAATGAAGGTAAATGTTGAACAATTTTTTAATCATGGGTTGTGGAGATGGCCAAGAAGCTGTACCTCAGTATTTAGAGTCCAGACTGCTTCTCGAAGTCCTTGCTGAGAGACAAAACTTTCAGTCGCAATGCTACACTAAAGACGTACACATACAAAACATAGAAAGTTTAATTTACAGATTATGCCACAGAATAGTCGTTATGGATTCTGAGGTTTGTTTACTTCATAAGCAGCCTGCTGGCTTGGAATGTAACGAGCATTGCATCCGAACTTCATATGGTTGTCCACAACGGAAATCCAAATCTTCCAGATTCAAGGCCTAGAAGATTTAGATCTGGACTCTGAATGTTGTCCCATTATAGAGATATCTCTGAATACATAGTTATATGAAGAATCATCAATTAGAACAGGATTAACTCAAATTTTAAGGTTTTTTATTTCTCATTTTGCTTACAGGAGCTCCAGGTAGAGGCCGTATGTATCGCATAACTGCAAATATTTTTCCTTCGGTCTAGATTTGTATATGCTTACTATCTTCAGTCCCATTAGTTTGGACTCCTGGCGTCTATGAGAACTGCTATAATCCTCGCACGGAGATCCTCTGTCATTTCCAATTCCACTATCTTGAAGCTAAACAAAAATCAGTTCACAAAGTTCTGACAGTGTATCAACTAAATAATTGGTATTAGTTAGATGAAAGCTGAGTTTGAATCTAACTTAAATGAATGAACCGCCTACGTTCTCATGACACGATTTTGTGTATAAAGAACGTACTTGAGTCGGTAAGTGCTTATCACGATTATAAATTTCATCACGATATCCTACTTCAATCATTAATACTATTCAATGACATTCATAATAGTTTCTATTACCAGTCATGAAAGTGAATTGAATGACTTGAAGCACCAGGTTATGTGTTAGGCTTTTCTGTTTCAAAAGTTCTAAAACCCATAGAAGCAAGCCTCCACAATGAATTATTAAATTAAAGATATTTCTACATAGATCCACCCCTTTGTTAAAATAACAGGCCTTTCACCCACATAGGGGGTGTATTCCTCAGGTGTGCACAACCTGTCAGAACACACTTGGGAATGATACAAACAAAAGGCAACAACATGATGTCAACTAATATTTTCTGAAAGAGGCTTCCTAATGTTCCTCAAAAGATCATGATGATGATGGTGTTTTCCATTGTGAGCCTTAAGCTTATGCTCTCCATTGTGGATCTTAAGATTATGCTCTATATTGTGAACCTTAAGATATGATTGGGATCTCCATTGTGAACCTTAAGATGCAGAGATCTATCAGATTTCCGCAAGCTGCCTCCCATAGAGTACAAAGACACAATCATTGCACTGAACTCTGAAATGTATTCTGATGGGCGGGTCTTCTTAACAAGGGGAGAAGGTGACCACATAGAACACAAGAAGGATCTTAGAACACAAGAAGGATGGGAAGACCTCATCAAGCCATACAAGGGAGAGACAAAAAAGGTAGAATGGGGCTATGCCCCAATAGTATAGGTATGTAAAATCTGCCCTATCACACCTAGATATCTGAGCTATGCAAGTTATAAGGTCTACAAACTACTTGAGCATCCGAAGAAGCATCACCTAGTATGATTGCTCGTCTATAGATTTCACCAACCAATGCTCTATGTAGAGCAATGAATACATGTTGTTTAAAGTATACTATAAAATCTGAGAGTAAGAGTGGTACCCTTGGCATCTAAAATGATAAGCTCTCGTGCACTGCTTGACAAATGTGTCAAACTCCATGTCCATAGCTCCATATAACTCTAAGGTTAGAGGAACAAAGAGGTGACCTCATTACATACCCCTGGACTTGGAGACCTTGTGTGCTACTACTCTGCTTGCTGCACATCCAAGAGGACAAGTAATCACTCCCTCCAAAATTGCATCACCCATAAGATCTATAACCATAACATCCATCATTGTCACCTGATCATCTCAGACCAAGTATAAGTCTGCTTTGACACCAGTCGTCTGTAAAAAATATGAACGCTTCCCCAAGCAAGGTATCCACTTTCTTGTACGATAGAAAAATCACATCCCTGATGGCATCATGGGTAGCTATCCTCTATCCTCCATAAGGACACCATATCATATGGAGTGTTGTTGCATCTAATGTAAAACCACACTCACAAGTGATAATGAATATGGAAATGGGTGGACCAAACCTAGGCGGAGACTCATCGCTATAGAGAAAATAGTTTGTACTAGTCAGAATGCACTATGGAATGGTCAAGCTAGGATCCAAGAGCCTGCACCCTTGCACGAGCAAGAGAGAATATGTGCTCTAGTTGCTCGAGGATTAGATGAGTCAACTAAGAGAAAATGTAATATATGTTGAAGTTGTTGCTCCATCAAGAAAGATTGCAAACCTCTAATCCAATATGACGATAGTGAAGCAAAGGATGGAAGATACTCCTATGCACATGGACATATATCATCTCTATCTACTACAATAACATATGGAGAAGAAAAGATCATTTCTCCATCATGGTCACATAAGTCTCCAAAACTAGCCTATCAATAACCACAAAGTGCAAGGAAAGTAAAGGTGCATAGAGAACACAACTATCCAAATACTAGAACAATCACACTAGGTGATACTTCTTCAGATGTCTATAGACTGTACCACTTGCATAACTCTGCTATCTTAGGTGTTGCAAGGCAGATCTCTAGTATCTACTCTATTGGGATTTAACCCCATTTTACCTATATTGCTTCACCTTCGTATCCCCTCTATTGGGGTTTAGCACCATTTTATCTATTTTGTCTCACCCTTGTCCGGCTTGATGAGTCTTCCACTCCTTTGTGTTTTCTATGTAATCTCTCTTTTCTTCTCACTATCCAAAAGTGCTAGAAATGAACTCTTCTCTGTAGAGAATATACAAACCCATCCGCACGAGCTCAATATATGGCTATCTCCGTACCAAATCCCCCTTGAAACACTCGCCCACTCCCCCGTCTTCTTAACAAGGGGAGTATGTCTCTTTAACAATCCCTTCAACTAAATTAAAGGCCATACATTCATTACCGTTAAATAAGACAAGCCTGAGTGAATCGCAATGAGTTCCGAGTGCATATGTCAGATCTTTTCTTTCTTAAGAAAACTCCACTCTACATTTACTTAGAGATAAAAGGCGACCGCCTAGGAAAATTGAAGGAGGGGAAGACCCCGTCAAGCCCGTACAAGGGAGAGAAAATTAAGAAAACTCCACTCTACATTTTACTTAGAGATAAAAGGCGACCGCCTAGGAAAATTAAAGGATGGGAAGACCCCATCAAGCAGTACAAGGGAGAGAAAAAAAAAAACACGAAACTAAACCCTAATAGAGTGGATGAGAAATTTGTAAGCCGTACAGGGGAGAGAAAAATAAAACACGGAGCTAAACCCCAATAGAGTCTAAGCCCCATAGAGTCTGGATGAGAAATATGCCCTACCGCATCTAAAATATCCGAGCGACTAATTTAAATTTACATTTACTAGTTTAAAAGATTGTTAACTCAATTGTTGTCATAATCGAATCCTGCCGCCACCACAGATAAGAGACTGTCGGGCCCCTTATTAACCGAGAACCGAAAGGGCTGGAGCCAACTCGTGTAAAGACAAACCGATTGATATCGATTGTGGTGATTGACTCACCGTGCACATGTGCTACTGTCGTGTTTAATGCAGACAAAGTGCCGTAATTAAGGGCCTCATAGATCATGCCCTTTATGTCGGGAATTTGTGCGTTCCCATTCCACGTGGTTGACACCCTTGTTCGGCACTTGTGCGGCGTGCAACGATCCAATTTCCCTTACAGATGCCATTACACCAAGAGATACAGACTACTTGAACTCAAAAGCTCTGATTATAAACCATGGAATGTTCAATGTATTATTACACAATCAGATGCATAGGGATCAGTTTTCACAGTAATATGTGACACTCAGAAAGTACGGCAACAAAAGCATTAAACATAAAATCCTTTTGCTTGAATGGAAGCAATTTCAAATAGGTATAATTGATATCATAAAACAACCTGACGTTTCCATGACGACTTCTATTCTCAAAATTACGAACTAAAGACCTATTCCCTGATTGTGTCTCTGAATCGCAGAACTCGGATCCCAAAATTCGCCATTTGGCGCAGATTTTCTTAATGACATCAGATCATCAAAGAGTCTCCAAAACTTTGACTAAGATATTGCTGCCTGCTCCCGGGTGTGAATACTATGATTCCACTCCTGATGACTATACCAAACGACGGTCATTGACTAAAATCTACAGTCACTTCTTTGGTACCTTATTTTAATATGTCTCTAGAGAATACACATGAAGGTCCTTATACTACTAATGATGACTACTTTAGGATACGGAAGAATACGGATGTACGTGTTATGATCAGCTTGATTCCAGATTACTTTGATTTGAGACTGGTCTTAGGCTTGGCACAATGACATGCGATCCATTTGTCATCGTCCTGTTGATTCCTTGTGAAGCAGGAGTTGCTAGTATAAAGTGGAACCCTGACATGCGGTTCTCATTAAAGGTTTATTCCGATGTTTATTAATCTGAAGAGCCATTTTAGGCTAAGGGTATTCTACCTAGTCTAGATTGTTCACACTTATCGAACTTGAGCCTGATCAGCACTAACATTTTGTCCAGAGCTAGTAACAGTGTTTCTCATATGCTTCACAAAAGAGTATGTGATTCACACACGAATTAGGATTATACTGAGTTATGTAGGAGATAAACTGATAATCCTCTTGATATCAACTCGGAGATAAGATGAAGGGGAACACATTTAGTTAGAGGATTCGAGGTCTGGACAAATGGACTTGAAGAGCTAGTTTCAGAAGCTCTGTCAAAATCAACTGGTGGCCATGTGGTCACACCGTTCGCAGGCATGTTCCTCACGTCATTTTCACAGCGGTTCTAACTAAAAGTTAGATGGTAATTACCTTATGAGTACAAAACTTACAGAAATGTACAAAAACCAAAACTTCGCCTGCTTTTCTGGCAGTTGAAGGCACGCATTGTATCAACTCAGAGACAGTGTGCCTATGCGATCTGTCACAGCGACTTTAGCGCCTGCCTTTCCCTTGCACAAACTGACCACCTCCAGAAAGTTCGCATCTGAAGCATCTCAAACCTCACCTTTGATATCTGCTGTTGAAGAGCCAAGCACGTGGAGGTTGCATGTTGGCTGTGATGGTTATAGTTGGCTCCTTCAGTTGGCCGCAACTGTGTCTATGCTCATGTATGGTCGACGTCGCTTATCACTTAGGATGTTCGTGGACTTCAATTGAATCGTACATTCCCTACATATCCACAATGAAGAATGACCCATAAAATAGTGCACGATATTGAGACATGAATTATCGTAGAAGTTAGCAGAACTGATGCGAGTGACAAACAGATCAGATGAAATTTACAGCTACTACTACAGCTGATTGCCGTTTTCTATGTTTTATTTATGTGCAGGCATACTGTTCGCGGCAAACTGTGGCGAAATTCTATCCGGGATTGCTGTTTTCTTTGCTTTCTTTATAACTAGGCTTACTGTTTGCTACAAACTGTGGCGAGATCGATCCAGAATCGTAGCCTTCTTGGTGAAATGGCTTGTGACAGACACTGCAGAGAAGCTCTCTGTAGAGAAACTGGAAACTCTCCGTAAAGAAATGTTCTGCACCTAGAAGAAAAGTACTAGATGATCGAGCTAACATGTACAGGTTATTGTCGTGCGGCTTATCTCCCGCACGACCATCACTAGCTTCCGGTGCCGTCATATCATCACGTGCCTGGCTTCAAGCCACATGCAGACTTAAGCCGCAAAATATGCACTGTTCTCGAGAAGCCAGCTTGAATCTATTTCCCAACTTCATTATAAGTCATTGTGTCAGCTTCAGAAATTCCACCGAGCAGCTCTTTTTTGGAGCTTGCTTTAGCCTCCAAGTTCACCTTCTCCCTTCTCCAAAGATCGAGCTTAAATTTGATAGCCGGGAAAGTTTCCACAAACACTTAGTACCCACTTGGACTGAGAAGTCTTACAAAAGCTACATTAGGATTTTCTACCTCCAGAATTCATCGAGCCCGCCCTGGAAAGGGTAGTGCAATCGCAATGGCAGGAGCCGGTGCAAGAAGTTCGATGTTGGCTTTGTTGATGGTTGCGGGCCTGGTCCAAACTGCATTTGCTGCAACTTACAACGTTGGAGGTGAAACAGCCGTATGGGGGGTTCCGCAGAAAGTATCATTCTACGATGACTGGGCCGTGAAACAAACTTTCTACGTTGGCGACAAGCTCGGTATGTTTCCGCTTAGCAATGAAGATTAGCATTCCGCCGCTCAATAACCAAAACATTCTTCGTGTAAGTCTGTATCCTGGAATATGCACCTGGATACACTTCAAAGTTTAATGCAGATGTAATAGACTCCTTTCCTGATCAGATATATCTCTTCTAGACGCACTTGTAATGTAACCTGTGCTGAGTTAGTCCTTCATTTCTCTCCGTACATTTTAGTTCGTCCTCCATTCAAAGCTGACAAAAACCGAGTCCTATTCCTTGTGTGCAGTTTTCACTTACAGCGTGGGTCACAATGTTTACGAAGTAAGCTCAACTGATGCCACTGCTTGCGAAGGGAACAATCCCCTTCGTAAGTACGAAACTGCCAACCCAACCGTGCCTTTGACCTCAGCTGGACCTCACGCTTTCATCTGTGAGATCAAAGGGCACTGCATCTTGGGCATGAAAATGACTGTGGACGTTGCCGCTGTACCTAAGAACGATACATCTCCCCCATCCCCTACGTCTGCTCTCACCCCTGCTGGAACTCCCAATGCACCATCTGCTGCTTCAGATCTTCGATCTAGAGGAGCAGCGGTTGTTGGTTGGGTCATGGTTGCTGCTGTTTACTTGGGTATGTAAATTGGTGACTGCAATTGTAGATGTACTTCGTCTTGACGGGGAGGTAACGGTGGAAGTATTCTCTTGATCTCCCCAGACTACAAGTCCTTCCTGGAAAGTCTTTCAGTACTCATTGATATCTAAAGGTGAACGAGTTATCAGAAACGCTGATTGCAAATATGAGAGAGACTGAAGTCAACTATATATGGCTTTCTCTCCGAAAACAGAATGTAGCATCGCCGGTTCGTTCATCCATCAGCAAATTCACATGAGATTTCATACCGGAGGTTGTCTTCCAACGTCGTTTAACTTAACACTTTTTACCATTTGAGGGTTGCCAGCTGGCCCACACAGACTTCTGAAATGGTCTTTCAAACTCTTGCCATCTCTGGTGGTGAAGCAAAGTAGAAATCATTTTAGTCTACAATATTATAGTTCAATTGTTACCTAGGACGTGTGGGCTTGAAGCTGAATCATTGAGGCGATAGGTGGTCAAGCTCATACTGTTAATTTTGCTTGTTCGTGCTCGAGTTGGGCACGACTAAGTGCAACCAACCAAAAGTGCAAATAAATTGCACACGATTCAGACGACTTCTGCTGCGATGCTGAGTGGAAATCTATGTTATAAATCTCCCGTGTTATCCTTCTGTATTCTGAATCTGCTCAACCTGCTACATCCAGTTCTTTTCTACGAGCCTTGTCACCCCTATCGACTACATTCTCCTGGCTATAGAGATCAATATGCTTCCACTACGACATACTTCAATCTCACAAGTCACTAATGAAACGTACGACTTGGAGTCGAAGCTTACCCTTGAAAAATATTTGTGGCAACTTTAGTGTTCTTAAAAGCACTGAAAAAACATGTCTGCATTGCGCTACGAAAAGATATCGAATTATTGAAATGAACTAAAGCGATACAATAACATGCTGCCTCCGCTAGCATCGAGGACATGGTTTGATTATCAAATGATTAGCAAAGTATAGGTGTCATCTGAACAGGATCTCTATTATGGAGCCACTTGATTGTTGGTTTTCTTGTGACTTAGCGAGTATGGCTAACAAAGCACCGAATAGTCCTATGCGCTAACATATATTTCACTGACCGTCTGTTGTTTACTCGAGAAAATTAACAGAAGCAAACGTAGCCCCGGATTTAGCCAGAACTATGTTGCTGCATTTTAATTAGAGTTCTGCAAAGCATTCAAATGGACCTCTTCCTATTCCCAGTAAAACACTCCGACTGGGGCTCGAGGTATGCACTTCCCCATTCCAGTGATGATTCCAATTAGTGTAGGTCCTACCGGACTGTGCAACTAAGCTAGAGATGAGGAGCTCGAGGGTATGGGCTACAGTGTAGAGCAGTTCATACGCTGAAGCCCCTGTTGGATCACGCTGGCGTTTTCCCATTATAGTGCCTATCATGTGCATCCAGTTCCCACATCCAGGAATTGAAGACAAGATCAGTCTTCTGTCAAAGACACGTCTCGGTGTGAGTGAGGGTTCGAACAGCAACAATGATCAGTCCGAACCTCTCCTTATAGTAACTCCACACAGTCGAAGTGCTTTAGCGCCAATATTTTTCATTTTGCTATTGTGCGACAGATCGCTTCATGTACATCTCTTCCAAACTTGTCAATAAGATTTTAACTAAAGTTGTTTATTCACATCATCTCTCTTTGCGTACTTGCAATGATACGTTGCAAAAAGATTTTAGGTTTGCAGAAGCAGGAGCGAAACAGTTAAGATAGTTGCTTTGGGGTCAACTCTTTCCAATGATAACTTCGTAGCACGTATATTTGTATATTTGTATATTTGTGAAAAATCTACAAAGTAGTCGAGTCCTCAAATCGAAAGTCAATTGGAACAAATAACAGTTGGAAAAGTGTCCTTTTGTGAAGAGTATTCCTAATACTCCAGCTCTGGCATCATTGACAGGATAGCATCTGTGGTAACCCGTTTCAGGTACAACCCTCCATGAAGGCTTCTTAACACGATATATTCACTGTACCAGGCCAGGAATTTCTCGACTGGATGCTAGATAGGAACATGGACCAAAACTATGAATGTTTAGATTAATTTGAATGGATGGAAACTCAATTCACGTTCTGGGTACTGAATTTCCTTGACTTTGTTCTGTATAAGTATATACAATCAAGACAAGCTTACCATCTGTACAATAGAATCTCCGATTAGACACTGTTAATCTGACGTTGACGGACACTACAAGGAGGAACTATCGTATACGTGCTCCTCGTCTGACTAACGGGTCCGATCGCCGGAGACATTCGCAGCTGCAGGACACATATTCATATAAACAACCAGTAGTAAAGATTGTAGAAAGGAGACCATTTGAATTAAACAGAAAATGTTGAAAATTAGGTTCTCTTCCACCCTAAGACTTCAATTAAAACTCTTACCATTCTTACGGATCCAGGAGGACCGGGGCGAAACATTGAGCGATCAATGCGGTTGAAATCACTTGCATCCCCAACTTCATCAAAGCAGCTGACGCATAGATCATAGTTGAATTTTCTGCGCAGAAAAGCATAATCCGTGCACGACATGAGCAGCTGGTGTAATGCAGATCCATATAATATCACAGAAACTGAACATGGTCAACATGTTTATTACCTTGAGGACTTGAACCGGGGTCCCAAAATTGGATTCATACCACAGGAGTAGCAACGGACACCTTTATGACAAGCTGGAGGTCCCATGAATCTTTGAGCGCGAGCTTGAGCTTCTTCAATCGCCTTCTCCTCTGTCTGACCTGACCGAGAAGCCGTACAGGCTGCAGTGTTTTCAGCGTCAGAAATTGTCGGTGGGGGCATCTTAAGGTGAGATATCACCGCCTTCACTATTTTATCCAGAAAATTCTGGATATCTCCTGGAGGTACAAAGTCTCGAAGAGGAGATTCGTGCGACTGGACAAATTCTCTTACAGAATCCTCAGTAATGTTAACTTCATCTCCGAGATGATCCAAATTCTCAAGTGCATCGTTACTCAGAGCAAGCTCGAGGCGCAGAGGGTTCAAGCATCGTAAATCACAAGCATCCTTCAGGTCGTGATCGTTTCTGAGATGGACATGGTCTCCCTCTTCATCAGTGTAGGTCAGCTTCAGCTCTGCACTAGCAGTAAAGATGAAGCGCAAGGAGTGCCTTCGTACAGAACCTGGCAGATAAGAATCAATGAGAGATCAGCTCCCTCAATGTCCCACCTCTTAAATAGAGATCAATACATTCCGATATTTCTGGTTCCTCTGACTTTTCAATTCCAAAATTGAAAGAAACTCTACAACTTCGTGTTTATATCAGGCATACACAGAGTATCTGAATCATTTGAATCAGGCGTCAACATTGAGTATGTCAATAAACACTCATTACGAGAGGGTAAACGCTTTGCTATGTTCCGCAAGCACTTAAAAACGTCACATCAGATTCTTCCTCTCTGCAAAAGCTACACCAACAGAACATAACATAACATAAAATGTCCCTCTAGAATAGAAGTGTGGGAAGTTACAATTCTGTTCTTGATTATTAAATCTCGACTCAGAAAGTCAATTGGCAGTAACTTTAACATCAATTATCACATCAGATTCTTCTTCTCCGCAGAAGCTACTCCCAGCACAACATAACATTTCTTTCTAGAATAGAAGTGTGGGAAGCCACACTTCTGTTCTTGATTATCAAATCTAGATTCAGCAAGTCAATTGGCAGGAACTTTAACATCAATTGTCACATTAGATTCTTCGGAGGAGGAGGAGCTATTCCAACCGAACATAACATGGCCCTCTAAAATAGAAGTCTGGGAAGCCACATTTCTGTTCTTGATTATCATATCTTAACTCAGCAAGTCAAATGGCAGGAACTCTAATGTCAATTGGCAGACGAGCACTAACACGAAAGAACATTTCTCGCTTAAGAGAACGTTCACCTTGAGAACGTACGGCACGGTTTCCACACCCAGAAACAGGATCCGTGTAGCCGTCCAATTTCCCGCGTTCCCACGACCTGCAGCACCTAGCGTTTCACCTCAGCTCAAAATTCAAAAGTCAGTTGGATTTGCAAAAAATTCACTGATCATCAATCACAGGACAACCTAAAGCTGATTGCTACGATGGAAGAAATAAGATCCATGAGAATGAAATTAGGATCAGCTATAGATACAATCATCGTCCTAGGAGTAGGCTTGGAAGGCACACCAGAAGATTTTGAACTGTATACTTGTCATGCGGTATCCAAGCTGAATCATCCACGATAGACTAGGAATCTTCGTACTCAAGCGCTCTTCATATCGTGTTAAGAAATCTCCTTTGTCGTATGTAACAGACCTATGTTGTCCTATTCAACATGTCAACTTCACTTGTCTTTCTGAACTCTCAATTAATAACTTTTGCTTCAACAGCAGTCTTTTCGGTGAAGGAAATGCGGTGTACATCTACTTTAAAAAGGAGCCAGAAAGATGAATCTATAGTTCTGATTTTCTTTTCTCACTATCCAAAGCATTGTTAAAAGAAGTGATATGATATGATTGTTCAATAAATCTTGATTGAATATTGATGATTTCTTAAGATGGTTTTGAGCTCAGCATAGAATTTTGAATTAAGTCACCGCCAAATAATCCAAAGTTCCCGGTCCAGGGAATTGAATGTAATATTAAAGGGACATAGAAAGGAAAGAATATCATCTATACATATATGAATACACACAATAGAGGATTTCAATTCAAAAATTACTACCTCTTGTCAGTTTGAATAGGCGCTAAATCTGTTGATAAAAATTTCTAAAACTGTTAATTTAATGTTAATCCAAATATAATGACAGAAGTATTAATTCTAAAAATAATTTAGGAATATATCGCAATTTAGTAAAATTGCATAAGACATCTGAACATTCGATTGCTTTGCTATTTATATTCTTCACACGTAAATTTAGAATATACCCTAATATCAATATAACAATAAAAAGATAAAGATGGGAAAATTGATCAAATGTGAATATGAATCTCCATTTTCATTACTATTTACCCTTACTACTTAATACTGGAAATAAATTGAATATTTACATGTCTTTCATCTCAAGAGGTTGCTTTAGGGTTTAGTAAATGTAATATAATAGGAAAAAGTTTAAAAACTGTTGATACTAATAGAATTTCAGTAAATCATCAAATAGTTGATAATTTTGCTTGGTATTTGTTTAGTGTTTAATATTTTAACTAGAGTAGCTATCTAGATGTGAAGCTGTTGATTACAATCATCATATAACTAATCTACTCAACTAATTAATTAGTATTATATTAATTAACTAGTTTATGCATAAACTAATCATTCCTTTCATCATACTTGCTTGTCTCAACCAATTTAATAATTCCGAATAATTAAAAGCTCTAGGTAATTTGGTTATGATAAACTATCTAAATAAACGTTAAGATTATTCTCCACAAACTGGCTTAACAACTCAGTTGTTGGATTGATCTATTAGTTTGCCTTAGAGAGTGCATTTTTTCCACTAACTTTTATAATAATATGTAACAAAAATTCTTTGATAAGGTTACAGGTAAAACAGTACAAAACAATGCTAAAGCAGATAGGTAATTTTTTTTAGTCCAAAAGGTTCTCACTCATAAAGTCTATGGCAACATAATCACCATAATCAACCACGGTTCTTAAACATATTTTTCAACTAAATTTTCTAACTTTATATTATTGCTTCAGTTATCGGTAAAATTTTGCAATATAAAAATTTATGCTATATTTATTTTATTAATAAGAAAAAAACTGAAAATTATTTCTTTATCTATATTTATATAGTATAATTATACCTCTTATATCATAGTTTCACTCTGATTGAAACTGTTTTCATAATGCATGAAGCATGAATGGACTTTAGATATTAATAAAGAGTAAAAAATCTAGTATTTATTTAAATAAATTGGGTTCATAAAAAATTTAATGGAGAATGAGTGTGATACCATATTGTGCGATACTAGCAATCTACTTTAATCAACTAAAAAGATTTTTCCATTCCTATTGTTTGTTCTCTCTTAAATGCATAAATGCTCTCTATCTCACTACAAGATTCAAATTCAAATTTTTAATGTAACTTTGGATTTGACTAAAATTAAAATTTATGTTTGGCTAAAATTTCCAATTTTTCTTTATCTTAAAGTGATCCTCCATTATTTGAGTAATAGTACTAGTTTATATCTCATTCTTAGTATCAATGCTGTTTCCATAGATCAAGTTTATTAAAAGTAAAATATTGTAAGATCAAATTCTTCTAAGTAAAAGTCTTAAAGATGAAAATCTTCCACGTCAAATTCCTCTTCAAATTCTTCAAGATAAATTTTCCAAGATCAAATCAACATTTGAGGTACTTAAAAGCATGGTAAATTATCATCTACCTTGGGAAAATTTTAATGAAAAGTAAAAAGTTCTATCATTGTAGCAAAAATACTATTCAACTTCATTTCTCTTATGGGTTAGAAAAAATATTACCCAATTTCAATTCTCTTTGGCTATGAAAATGGAAGTGATAATCAAAATATCTATTTAAGATAAATTAAAAAATACTCTACTGAGATATAATATAAAACACAAGAAAATACTTAAACTTCCTTACAATGAAAATACTAAATGATAAGCTTAAGCATCACCAAATTCTGCTTTGATTAATTTCAATAGGTAGAATAAAATAGATTGTACAAAAGGCATAAAAACTAAAGATGTCTACTTCGATAAAATATCTTGATTATATTTAATTTTATTTTTTTATATAGTACCAAACCTCTATACAAAATCTTGATAAATTTCCAAATTATCTATCAAATGCATTGTTTTAATTTATCCAAATTTCTTTGAGATGTCTGAACAATATTTTAGATCTTTCAAACTATTTAATAGAGTATTTTACAGAGATCCTTTGGAAGACCTTGACCTCTACCGATTTGAACCTAACATTCTACAAAGAAAAAGAACACATGCTACCTGGTTGTCATTAGTTTATGAATATCTTCTCAAGAAATTGGTCAAAATGTACTTTGTGCTAATTTTAGTGGAGTTTAATATTAATTCTCCAGTAACATAATAAATTCTATTTTGAACAGTACTTATAATATAATCTCAAATACCATTTCTTTAATAGACTCACAATAATGACACTATGATGAAATTGCTAGATGGTTCAAATATGTATCCATATTTAGCTTTCTTAACTAAATAACCACTATATTTTTAGGATTTTTCTATCAATCCGAATAAAGTTGTAACGTTATAAGCAATTTAATTTAAAAATAAGGGATTAAAAATTTTGATTCTCCCCATGAAAACACGTATAACTTAAAGATGCATAGGAAGTTCATAATATTCAGTTATAAAATATTAATATAAAATACTAATATCAATTACAGTTCTAATGTTAATTCTAAGAATGAATTATATTCATGATATGGGAAATATCGACCTTGCATAAAAATTATTGCTTTAGTATTATTAAATGAATTTACATCCGGAATCATTAATACAGACAAAATGTATAGTTATAGCTTGTCTATTATATTATCTCATTTACAAAATTGCATTGTATTTGTTCCTTACATTACCTTTTATTTGTACATTCAATTTGGTAGAGGCAGAACACTGTACGCCCTTTCTTAGACAGATTGATCCTTGTACTTCTTTTCGTCCAGAATAGTGCCAGCGGCCCCCGTGTATACCGTTGCCTGTCACCTCGTGGTATAGCATATCGGTCACGGTGTATCAGCATGGAATCGCTTAATTGCCCAGTTTTATTTCGGGAACTGAAACGATATCATGGCTACTCGACATGAACAATGGTCTCCTTACTGGCAGGGTCCCAAAATTAGATGAATACTCGGAAGAGGGACACAGGAACGCCTTGAAGGCCCGAAACAAATAACACTCGTGATGGTGATCCTATTTATCAGATCTCTTCTCAATAACAGTTGTAATTCATAACCTATGCATGTTCTTGTATTTGTCATCCAATATGGACAGCAATCTTCAAATTGCAATTAAAGAGAGAGAAAGAAGAGGCCGAAACTTTATAAAATGCGTCTAATTGTTCTATTTAGGAACTCGCTCTACTCAATATGTCGAATCGACTACATCTGCTGGAAACTTCAGACGGACAGCGTCAGTGCAATCGACCACAACACAATAGATATTTGAATTGTCGTGATTCGGAACGTATCACGTGTGAAGAAGGAAAGAGACAGAGGCGGTTAAGGAGATAATGTTATGTTTAATTTAGTTTGTGGGTTGGACATGTAGGCTGGCATACTTGGCATGCGTCTTGAACTCAACGGCTGGCACAAGCCTGTTGGAACGGACACTGATTTTCTTTTCTGCTCCTAAGAAGTGGCGTCGGACGAGTCTCTAGCTATATATGAGGTCTGTTTCTCTCCTCTCGTGAATCATTATCTTGCACCCACATATCCGGAGCGAGAAGAAAGGCGGTGCTGGGACTGTATCTTGCGTTCTTGAACACGTGAGTGGAGTGTCGGAGTACTTCTGTGCACCGAAATCAAAGGTACGTTTATCATGGCAGCGATACATTTGGTCCAAAGATTCTTCGGCTCGAGACGGTAGGATTCTTACAGACAATGCGAGTCAACTTGTTGAGAAGGGGAGTCACGTCGTTACAAAGTTTACAGGAGACCGTAGGATTACTTCGAACATTTCTACACAAAAAGCTTGAAAACAAAATTTTGGATTCCTTCAGAGTCAGTATCTTTAGGATGGAGAACGCTTGAGCTACGGCGTAATCACTGAGTTATCTTACTCAAGACAATTACGGTTGGACTCATTTAGACTCACACGCTAGGAAGGGTCGACATCTTTGGGGTGCAGAAGTCTTGAATTACGGCGACATCACCCTGTTGTCTGCGGACCAACATTGGCGACGGTGAGACTCAGAGTACTTATGAGCAAATCCTTTCTCCTGTAGTCCAGTGAGTCAAGGTCATGAGTCACAATCAAGGTCCCAATTAACATATTATCTAGATTGATATAGACTCGTCGACCTTAGAAGATCTCACATCTACAATCTTTCTGCTTTAGCTCGTTGTCTTGCTCCGAGCAAGATTGATTTCAAGAAGATGCAGAATGTCTCAACCTGCGATAAGATGGCGGCGGAAATGTCTCTAGCACATTTCGTTCCACTGCTGCAGTCTCACTTGCCGAAACAGCAAAGCGACGAGGTTGGTCGAAGCTACTTGAGGATGAAGGTGATCGCCAATCCTATCTATAGATCCTAACAATGGATCTCATGATCATGACAGCTAAATTCGAAGAACGTGAATTATGAAAGAAACTAAACAAGTCTTAACGTTGCGATGACACTTCACTAAACAATTCGTCCGTAGATATGTAATACACGTGAATCTATCTCTCGGTACCACAGACCTTTAAAACTTGTTGTCTTTTACTTCTATGCTGCTGTAAATCTTCCTGTGCAGAATGACGAGATTACTCGAGATCACTTTAAAGAGTTAGTAATACTACTGGTCGGGGAGGACCTCGTCGTGAAGACTGTAAGGGAGATATATCTCATGCAGGTATGTAATTGCAAGCATCCATGATAATGGGTGTATAGATATATAACCCTTGATCCTCAGTACTTGTTCTGTACAAGTGTGATTGATTTACAGGTCCTTGAATTCCGTTCGGGATTGTCATTAACAATGACCCAAATTCACAGGCTCAAGAAAAGGAGGAGTACCGGATTCTGTATCGGAGCTTGGCCTGCGCACCGGAGCGCTGAATTTTACTAGCTCTGTAGGCCTGCGAAGCTTAGCTTAGTGTTTTCTTGTTACACCATAATAGCATTAGATGTTCGGTGATCTCAAGATGCTCATTGAGATGAACACCAGAGCGATTATATACCGAAACTACTATACGTATTTTGTCAAGGATATCTATGTTTTTACTTCGTTCTATAAGTATAAGGTTGTAGTTGTATTTTGTTAGCATATTTAGTTCTATATTCTTTTATCTCAAACCTTGAACATGTCGAATCGTATCAGGTCATTGTGGTCGGAAATTTGTTTATTCATCAGTAGGTTGGAAACTTATCAGCAGGTCATTTTCGTCGAGGACTATATTACTGGTCTAGAGAGAAGAAAGAGCTTTATTTTGGCATTCAGAGATTTGCCCAACTGCAAATTCACCGAAAGTTGAGCATCATGTAGTTTTTAAAAGTTAGGTGTTGATTTGTGCATTTGTATGGATGCGAATAAAAAACACTCAAGTCATTTTAGATCGGAAAGGTATTAAATCGAAGTCATACGTAGGCCTAAAATATTAAATTCCAAAGGTAAAGTTAAAGGTATTAAATTTAAAGTCATTTGCAGACCCAAAATACAGTTCCAGAGGAATTTTTTCAATGATACATAGTCGAAGTTTATGTAATTAAGCAGAATGAGGCAAAGAAAGTTGTAAGTATTTGTACATAACCAATAGAAAAGTCAATTTTTGTTTCCAAAAAACTAAAATAAAAATTAATTTCACAATAAGATAATGAGTATTATACCATGGAATTTAAATGGATCAAAAATTGAGACAATAAATAATTCAGTTGACTTTAATCAACATTTGATTGAATGTAATACCTTTCACGGAGAAATATAGTTGTTCCACATGAATGAGTGTAAGTAAGTGACATAGAGAACTATGATAGAATAGCTATCAGAATGGAGATTAGTTTAGAAGCAATTCTTTATCTAAGCCTTTGGTGAACATATTATTAAGTTACAAGTAACCCGCTCTGAACACGGAGGGATGAAACTAACCAATGCAAAAAGCTAATTAAATGTAAAGAGTTGTCTTCTTCTGGCAAGGAGTACAGGTAATATCTATCGTATACACAATATTCAATCGTTTTTGTGAATTTTCAATTTGGTAAATATCTTGAGATAGCTTTTCATTTTTTATTTTCTAATTTTTTGGCCTCTATTACGGAAGCAAGAGAGAAGATGTATAAAAAAGATGTATATAACAAATATAAACTTAAATGGCACAATAAGTACATTTCTAAAGCCATATCAAGTATTATTGTATAAAAATACGTGACAACAATTGTGTCCTTTTATTTCAATTGAAAAGGAAGAAGTAGATGAGAGTAAGCTTGGAAGCAATATTGCATAAAAACACACAGGTCGACAATGCAACCGAAAAGAATGAAGAAAATCTAAAAGATTATGAGGTGAATCTCCTAGATCGTGAAGAAGATATTCGTAACAGTGATCGAAACAGAAGAGAATGAGGTTAATTAGTCTTAGAATTAGGATGATATTACTACAAGCAAAAACATAGACTAATTATTACAACTCCCCTTCTAGAATGGGATAACTAAATAACCTAATGTACTTCCCTGTAACCAAATCTACTTCTTCAAATAACAAAATAGTGAAATTCGATATCTTAAAACTTTACTTTTACTAGTACTACCTTTAGGTTTTAGCCTTCTTGAGAAAAAAATTTCTTGGAGTGAGATACTCTGAACATCTCAAGCCATCTCAAATATCAAGTTCTTTTAAATATAAATCCATGAAAATTTTATGCCCCTTATAATATTTGAGTCCTAGGACCTGCAAAGAATTGAATTCATAAGATTCAACATTGCAGACTTAATCAGTCCTGCAATCAAAGGTAATGGGTGAGGAAATTCAGTGAGGCTTTCTAATTTTCTTAGAGCTTAAATTTCTTTTTGCTTAGCAACGTTTATTGAGGTCCACTAGACTTCCTTTGAGCCAATGAAATTTCCCCTGAAAATTCTGAATAACCCATGCTGAATGATCTTAATCATAACACTCTAAAGAGAAATATAGCAACAAGGCTTTCTTGACCAATTCTTTATTAGAAGGTTATGGTTGAAGGTTTAGCAAGGTTTCTGAAACCTTTTCCTCTTTCAAATATGTTGGCAGACAAGGTTCAGCAAAGCTTGTTAAACCTTCTCAATCAAAACCTTCATAATGCCTCATGAAATCTCTTGCAAGCCTATTTTCTAAGCTTAAAGTTGTCATAGAAAAATGCAATAAGGTGGGATTTTCGTCCCAGCTTATTTGAAACTAAAGGGTTTGAAGGCAAAAAAACTAAGGATTTAAGCAAGAGAAATGTTCCAACAGCCTTGATGAACCAAGGCTGAAATATAAGCTTGTTACCATCGTATTTGCACTTGAAAGGCTAGAGCTACTTCAAGTCAATAATACAATTATATGTTTTGAATTTAACTTTATTAAGCACTGCCATATTAAGGTACTGATGATCTTGATCTTATTAATATGACTATAAAGAGTCATTCATTAATGTTTTGAGGAGGATTGATATCAATGATTGGTACTTAGAATTTGCTTGTTTATAGAAACTATGAGCTATTAATATTTCAACAAAAGGAAATTTCTTTTATCGTTATCAAAACATATTCCCTATCCATCACTTAGAATTCCAGTATATGTCATTCTATCTCTGATTACTCTAATTAACTTTTGTGTTATGCACATTTGAAATTTATCTTACAATACTTTCTACTTAATGTGTGTACCTTATGTACAATGCAGCTCCAAACTTCTTTATCAATTTCTATTATATTACATGATCAAGGAGCATCCAAGAATATTTTTTAATCCTATCTTCTTAACATCTACACCTAAGAAAAGTGAGAGTGTATTCCATATGGTGGTAGAATTGTTTTGAGTGATGAGTGATGCTCCATATTTTTTATTGATAGCCACCAAGATAAAACAAAGAAGAACAACAAGATAATAAAAAATAGAAAACAATATAAACTGATTAGATAAAAAAGGTAAATAAGAGAATATATAAAATTTGAGGTTAGGTTTTATGGTTTTTTAATTATATCTTTTCCCAAAGTCACTTGAGCTCATAAAGAAACTATGAATTTCAAAATGTATTGTAATTGTACTCTCAAAAACATTAATTTATTTTATAATGTGGTTTTTAGATCTTGGATCAATGGGTTTTTTTTGGATAGAGTAGTGACATCTATACAAATTTTGATGAATACTCATAATAGAAAATGAATGGTTCCTTATTCTATGGATGAAATTTCTTTTCAAATTTAGGCTTTAAATGTTTCAAATTTAGATTCTAGGATTTTATAGTTTATCTTTTCACCCATGAAAAGCTATGTATCATGTTTATATTACACATAAATTATATTTTGGCTATTGAATTTTAGATAACTCATAAATGTTTTTATGGCTATGGACTTTTACCCAGAAAACTTAGCATGCCTATGTTGTCATGCCATTTGTAGTTTCACATCTAGATTTCTCGGACATTGAAGTTGCAGTGATAGTGGTTAGAGGTAATTTAGCAATTACTCGTAGATTAATTTCTAATGGTCAGATTTTGTGTTTGGGGTACTTACTTCATGGTGGGGCACACCGTCACTTTGCATTGTTCATACCGTTGGGTGTGCCATCAGTGGGACCGTTAGGGTTTGAGACCTAGCTTGAGTCCATGGGGTATACCTTTGAAGTGTAGCTCCAAAGAGCTCACTTCTCTAATGTTGAGCCTTTGAGTTCTTGGCTATGGTAGATAGAGGCCGGCGAGCGTCACATGGATTCTCTCAATACCTCGAGTGAAGAGTTAGCGGAGGATTTGGCAGATTTAGCAAAGAATTCAAGGCATAGGGTTTTGAGATATGAGAGGCTTCAAAGGCCTAGAAGGGCCAGCAAGCCAGCTTGTTGGCGTGAAGCTAGCTAGTTTAGAGTAGATCTTGGTCATTGTTTGGTAAAATCTACCCATCTTGCTTTATTGTGCACAATAGGGTTTGACTCCTAGATCTCTAGTTCTTAGACTGGTGCCCTAGCCAATTGGTCCACCTTCACTTGTTGTCCTAATGATTGTTCCACTATTATCTATACTCTTGTAGTTTTGGCTAGGAGAGGCAATTTGATCTCATTCTTGGTGATCTTGGTAGCTTAGGGATGTAGATAGGAACTCCTATTATGTTAAATGCCAAATGGTGGTAGAGCTAGTCCAATGTTATTTTTTGAGATGGAGGGTTTTTGTTTAGATTTCTTGTGATTGGATCCACTCCATGCTCTAATTCCTATTTTTGCACCATTTTTATGTAAGGTGCCCTTAATTTTGAGCATTAGTGCTCTAGTGTGCTCTCGGTAGTGAGGTTGGAGTGATGACTAGTCAGACTACTTGTGCCTTTCTTTGGTGAGGCAAGAAGTGATGATATGTAGACCGTGAGAGTGAGTGTTGTGATGGCAGGTTACAAGTTGCCTTTTACCTTGGTGTAATTATTGTGATTAGAGCTACATTAGTTGGTGACATTTAGTTGGTGGTGTTTGCACTTGGTGGGGTACTTACGGTTGAGTTTGTGGTTATTTTGTCACAATGGAGTTCTTTGGGGATTCTAGAGGAGATAGTCCTATAGTATTGTGAGCCGGCCTATTTCTCACTCAGGATGAACCTCTGATGATTATTATGGTAATGCACCATGGACTAAGAAGGCAAGGAACCCCAATTCCATCATACTCCTCCAAGGCTAACACTCCAAGACTCAAGACATTGCTCACTAGAGAACTCAATGAGAGAGAGATAATTGCAAATAAAAGGATGATGAGTAACTCCTCACCCCTTGTTTATAAACTTGTGAAATAGTTATGTACAAAAGTTACTAATTACCACAGTAACTCATGTTACTAGACTAAAAGTCAAGTAAAGTCAAAAAGTAGAAAGGAATATCCATTCACATGGGCATATTCCACTAACATGTGATCTTATCTTGACCCAACCACTAAGTCAAGGATTCCTTAACATGGGCTATCGTTGGACTATAGAAGAATCCAAAACAAAAAGGCTTGCGAGCCCAAGAGTTCTCAACTCTTTCTTCAAAGCCAAACAACTAGGAATAATACCAAGTCAACACACTAGAATCCAAAATAGTGGTGCTCATCTTTTCCACTTCCTCTAAAGTAAGGTCTACTATATCTTAGCTATGACTAACTTTAGCTAATCATGACTAGTGTAGAACATTCCTTTATCTCTATATAAATAATATCTCTCAAGTACTTATAATACCAAGCTAAATATCAAAATACCACACACATGCACAAATGGGTGTTACATTTACCCCTAGACTAAGTTTTCACTTTGTCCTCAAAGTGACGGTTTCTCTACCTTCTATGATATATCTTCAACTTATCATGGTTAATCCTATCAAAGTGTCTTCCTCCCAACTCATTGAGATTATGGGTGTAATTGCCCCACACCTTCTCCACTATGAAAGGTCCAAAGTACTTAGGCAAAAACTTTTTTTGCACTCTCTTTAATCGAATAGAATCAAACAACATTACCCAATCACCTTCTTTGAAAGGCTCCAGTTTTGTCTTGCCTTGCCTCTTGTCATAGCTCTCTTTTTGCTTCCTTTGGACTTTCTCCACTCGAACCATAGCAACTGCTCTTGCCTCTTCCAACTCCATGAGTTGTTCCTTCCTTGACTTCTCTACATCATCTCCTTGTGCTTTCTTCAATCTCCTATGAATGCTTTTGAAGGTAGCAAGATCAAAGTGAATAGGTAGGGTATACTCAATACCATATACCAATTGAAATGGAGAATATCCAGTAGAAGTCTTCATGGTTGTCCTATACTCCCACAAAACTGCATGAATCCTCTTGTCCCAATGATGTTTAGCCCCCTCCATTTCTGCATCTTTGGCCAACATCATACACAAGGTCTGATTGGTTCTCTATGCCAAGCCATTGGAATTTGGCTTATAGGATGTAGTTACTCTATGTGTAATAGAGAAATGTTGTAGCATGGTTGTAGTAATGCTTCCTATAAACTCTCCTCTATCAAAAACCAACTCCAAAGGGCATCCAAACCTAGTGATAATGCGTCCACAAAGAAATCTACCCACTTCATCTTCATTCTTGTCCATCAATGGTCTAGCCTCAACCTACTTGGTAAGGTAATTAGTAATTACCACAATGTACCAATTGTTCCTTAAGATTCTATTGAGAGGACCTACAAAATCAATTCACCACTTCTCAAAAAGTCCTAGCAATGGAATTGATCTAAGTGGTGGAGTGGAAATAGATTTTCTAGCAAAAGCTTAACAAACATGACAAGTTTTGCAATAATCAAGATAATCCTTGAAAATTCCTCCCCAATGGTAACTTGCATCTAGAATCTTGAAAGCAGTCACCTTTCTTGCAAAGTGTCTTCCACACACTAAACCTTCATGAAACTCCTTTATAAGTAGGACAAACTCTTTCTTACCTACTGCTCTTTGAAGTAGACCATCTGCTCCTTGGTGAAAAAGAACATCTTCCACCATTGTGTAAGGTCTAGATCTTGCTGCAAGGGCCTTCCTCTCCCTAGCATGCACCCCTTCAGGATAGTTACCTCTTATCATAAAATCCACAATCTCCTTGTACTCCATTGGAACCTCTTGAGTGATTGAGATTTTCATGAGCTCCTCATCCGGGAAGGAATCATCCACTCATCTCTATCATGATCATAGGCTCTAGATAACAAATTAGCATTTGCATATTTCCTTCTTGGCCTATCCTCAATGGTGTAGTCATACTCAGACAAGAGTATCATCCACCTTGCTAGTCTCCCTTCAACATTAGGCTTGTTGAAGATGTATTTCAAAGCCTTGTGATCCATGAAAATGGTGGCTTTCTCTCAAATCAAGTAGTGTCTAAACTTCTCGAGACCAAAGATCATTGCCAACCCTTCTCTCTCTATGACAGAGTAGTTCTTTTCTACTGAAACCATCTGCCTACTAGCATAATCTATTGGATGATCATGCCCATCTTGGTCTAATTGACTAAGATTGCATCCTATAGCTACATTAGAAGCATCAGTGTAGAGGAGGAAAGGCTTACTCCAATCAAGTTTAGCAAGAATCGGAGCTACAACAAGGGTTTGCTTGAGCTCCTCAAAAGTTTTGAGAGCCTTCTTGTCCTCCAAAATCACCATGTAATCTACACCCTTCTTCATGTGGATGGTCAATGCATAAGCCTTGTTGGAAAATGAGAAGATGAACCTCCTATAGTACCCAACCATCCCCAAGAATTGGCATAACTTTGTCAAGCTTGAAGGGAATGGAAGGTCTGAGATTTTCCTCACCTTCTCAAGATGAACTACTAGTCCATCACTGGAGATGATGTGCCTCAAAAGTAGACCTTTTTCACATCCAAAAATTCACTTCTCTAGTTTGAGTGATGCATTTGCCTCATCCAAGCATTGCAAGACCTTGATTAGGTGCTCAAAGTGCTTCTCCTTGCTTCCATAGACACAAAAGTCATCAATGAAGTCTCTCACAAATTTCCCAATGAAAAGTTCAAATACCTTGTTCATGAACCATTGGAATGTGGCTGGAGCATTGCAAAGCCCAAAAGGCATGACCTTGAAAGTGTAAGTTCCCCAAGGTGTGGTGAACATAGTGAGTTGTTGATGCTCTAGTGCAATCTTGATTTGGTTATATCCACTATAACCATCTCCAAAACTATACCTCTCATGACCTGCAACCTCCTCCAAGATCTCATCAATGAATGGCAATGGGTAGTCCTTCTTGGTAACAGCATTGAGCTTCTTGTAATCCACACATACCCGAAGCTTGCCATTCTTTTTTTTCACAATGACAATTGGAGACACCCATTCTGAATTCTCTACATCAAAGATAAATCCAGCTTCCTTGAGCTTATCAATCTCCTCTTTCAACACCAAAGATATTGGTAGGCTAATGGGACGTTGCTTTTGGCAGATTGGTCTTGCATGTGACTCCACCTCTATCTTGTGCTCCTCCAAGGTGACTTCCTTCAAATCCTTATAACTAAAAGCAAACACATGGATGAACTTGCAAAAAATCTCCTCAAATCTCACCTTCTCTTCCTTGGCAACATTTGGACCATACTTGAGGGTAGATAACCTTCTCTCTACCTCCTCAAGTGTCAATGGTGATTTATCTAGGTCCTTCAAAACCTTTGGCTTAGGTGCAAAATCCATAGCACACAAAGGATACACATCTAAATCAAATTCAGAGTCATTCTCCTCTGTGGAAGTCTCCTCTTCCATGCTTGTGTCCACACTTGAAGCTCCTTCTTCAAAATCTAATTCCCAATAATCAGAAGATGGTGTATTTGAATGTGAAGTGTTGGTGGTGTTAATCACATGAACTGTGACTCTATGGTTTGATGGCCCAATCCTCAAGTACACTTTGTGCCATCGATTAGTTGTGCGTGTTGCTCTCAACCATGGCCTCCCAAGAAGTATGTCATAACTTGAATCCTTCAAGACTTGGAAAGTCATGAGATTTTGAACTCCCATAACTGAAACTACCACCTTATCCATCACCCCTACTGGTCGAACTTGTTGCTTGTTTGCCATGCTCACCACAAATGTTGAAGGTCTTGAGGGTATCATACCCAACTTCTTCATCAACCTTTTTGACATGGCATTTACTGCTGATCCTCCATCAACCAATGCATCTTTGATGTTGTGACCATTCACTCTCACACCAATCTTGGAGGCATATTCACAAGCCTCCCATGGTGCTAGCTTGGCATCCACCACCCCCATTGATATTGGAGCTTTTGCCTTCTTCTTCCTCTTGTTCCTTGTAGAACTCAAACCACCTCTAAGCTCTTTTTTCAAGGTAGGGTTCAAAATTGGCCCACTATGATGTTAGCCTTGTGGGTACTTATATCCTCCAACACATTGTAGTTCCACTGTTGCTTTGAAATCAAGAAATCCTCCATCCCCAACTTCTTCCTTGGAGTCTTTGTTTTTTATGGTGTTGAGGTGCAAGTGCTTCTAGTAGACATAGGATTATCCTTGCTTGGAGTAAATCCTTGAGAAGATTGAACATCCTATGCAAAACAAGCTCTCTTATTCTCTTGTGTCAAAAGCTCCAAATTAAGACCCTTGGAGTTTGAGCACTCTCCCTTCTCATAATTGCTCTCAACCAAATCTAAGGATACTATCCCCTTACCTTTGTTTGGATTCGGAGCGACTTGGGTTTCACTACCTCCCTCTTTCCCTCTGTTGGCTCCCTCGTAACTCCTTTCCTCCATGGTAAGTGGAATTTGGGCAATTCCTTTGGATATGGCCTCTTCCTCCACAACCAAGACAATTTCTATCAATGAAATTGTTGGCTGGTTGGCCTCTTCTATATGGATAGTTTCCATAACTCTTAGGCTCTCTCCCTACATTTTGATCCACCTCTCTCTTCTCCCATAGTTGCACCACATTGATTTTGAGATCTGCAAGTTGTTCTATGATGGTTTAAAGTGGATCCTTTGGTAGAGGTGCAAGAACTGGAGCAACTACTACTTGTGGTGCAACCTTTGCCACCAAAGTATCAGAAGTTTCACCATGCTTGTAGCCTTGAGGAGGATGCACAACCTCCTTCACTACCAAATTACTCTCATCCCCTTCCAAACTCTCCTCCATACGAATTGCGATCTTGATAGCTTCAACCTTGGAAAAAGGTTTCTCATATCCCACCTTGCTTCTAATTTGTGGTCTCAACTCTCCCACAAAATTCTTGGTGAGCATGGCCCCTATGCCAATCATAATAGTCTCCACATCATCCCCACCCTTCCTCAACACTATGCAAAATCTGGACTCTAACTTTTCCACTCTTTCCACATAGACTCTTACTTTCTCTCCATCTCCTTGTTTGAGAAAGGTAACCCACTCATCAATCTCTAATAACTCTCATATGGGAAAAATTTCTCAATGAGTGTTGAAGTCAAACTCTCCTAAGACTCTTCTTCTCCATCTCTCCTCTCTCTCTTTTGGTATGTTGACTCATACCATGTAAGTGCTGCATCTTCAAAGAAATTTGGTAATAATGAGGCCCACTCATTCTTCCTCCTCTCATTTTTTCCTATGAAAGCTCTCTTGAATTCTATCACAAAGGCTTCCATATCTTCTCCATCCTTGCCAAAGAAAACCGGAAGTTTCTCCATCTTAACCCCTCACTATCTTTCTTTTCTCTCAAATTTTTTTTCTCTCACTCTATAACTAATAGAGAATGTACATGACTAACACCATTTGAGAATAATCCACCCTAGGGAACACAAAATTTTTAGGTTACTCCAAGATTTCTATAGCAACATCAAATCCTAAAGTGCATATTAATCAAACTCTCATGGATAGTTTATCCATAAGTTGAAAGATTATCTCCATCACTAATCTTGAGGACTAGCTGATGAAGGTGGTAGTATTTCTGTAGTTGTACTAAGACTCTCTCCAATATCCTTTACCAAAGTCTCCAAAAGTCATTCTACTCCACTACACTCATGTCCTTTTGGAATTCCTTCAACTCCACAAACCTCACACAACTCCTTGGTCTTAGATCTTCTCCCTCCCAATCTTAGTGAAGAAGGTCCAACATGCAAACCCAAGTCAAGTAAGCCTCTCCTTTCCATCAATCTCTTGCTCTCAAAGTTCAATGGATATGAACTTGCCTTATGTTCCTTCTCTCTACACAGAAAGCACTTAGACTCACTCTTTCCTCCAAGTGGTGTAGGTTTGTGGATCCTCTCAACACTCTCTTCAAATTCTATTGTAAACTCTCTTTTCCTCAAATCCACGTCTACAATCACCTCAAACTCTTTCGTAACCTTGCATAGTCTCAATTTCCACTCTTGATGAACCTCCATGTTCCCAAGATGAATCTAAACACTCAAACATACTTTGTGTTGCTCTCAAACTCCTCATGCATGAGATCTCAACTTTGTAGAATTGACCCTTCCTCACAATTTCACTCAAATCTCTCAACTAGTATGTGATAGTCCTCTGAAATTTTATACACTTAATCACAACTCCTGGAAGACACTCCTTGCAAAGTTTAAGATCTTTTCATTGAGCCATTTGGCCTAGACACCTTTCTATTCAGCACACATATCTTAGATTTGGTCTGAAAACCACCCTTCTCACTTCAAAAACTCATAACTCCTTGCACAAAAATTATATCTCTCTAATTTTTTTGGCAAAAAGTAGAATAAAATGCACTAGTTTTGGAAATTTTCAAGACAATTCACTGAAAATTGAAGAAATGGCAGACTATGCACAATTTTCCAGAGAGCATGCAATTGCCGGAGCAGTTTACCCTATCAACTTTCAAAAATTCTAACCTAGTGCGCATAGTAGCTCTCAGAATAATTCCAAGTGTGCATACTGTAAGATAACCCAAGCTATCATATGTAGAAATTCCAAGTCCAGATCTCAAATTTGAGATTTTGCCCAAAATCACCTTAATCTCCAGAATCTGCAATCCACCTCACACAATCTCTCCAAATCCTCTCATGTGTATAAGATGTACAAAATCACCTTAAAATCATAATGAACCATAGGGTATACAAATGGATCTTGGTTCTCTAATAGAAGTTCAGCCCTCTCCTCTCCTAATGTTCTCTCCAAGTGAGCTCTCATAACCTCTTTCTACCTAATGTAGAATTGAATGCGGAACATTATCTTGCCTTCTAGAGAGGTCCCGGCAACGGAACCAAAAATGTGAGCCGGCCTGTCTCTCACTTAGAATGAACCTCTGATGGTTATTATGGTAGTGCACCATGGACTAAGAAGGCAAGGAATCCCAACTCCATCATACTCCTCCAGGCTAACACTCCAAGACTCAAGACATTGCTCACTAGAGAACTCAATGAAAAAAAGATAATTACAAATGAAAGGACGATGAGTACTTCCTCACCCTTTTTTTATATAGTTTTGTAATAGTTACGTACCAAAGTTACTAATTACTGCAATAACTCATGTTACTAGACTAAAAGTCAAGTAAAGTCAAAAAGTAGAAAGGAATATCCATTCACATGGGCATATTCCACTAGCATGTGATCTTATCTTGACCCAACCACTAAGTCAAGGATTCCTTCACATGGGCTATCTTTGGACTATAGAAGAATCCAAAAAAAAAAAGCTTGCGGGCCCAAGAGTTCTCAACTCTTTCCTCAAAGCCAAACAGCTAGGAATAATACCAAGTCAACACACTAGAATCCAAAATAGTGGTGCTCATTTTTCCACTTCCTCTAAAGTAAGGTCCACTCTATCTTAACTATGACTAACTTTAGCTAATCATGATTAATGTAGAACACTCCTTTATCTCTATATAAATAATATCTCTCAAGTTTTTGTAATACCAAGCTAAATATCACAATACCACACACATGCACAAATGGGTGTTACAATACAAAATTGGTTTACTCGAAGTGGCGCTTGGTATCAACTTGTACCTAAGGTCCCAATGTACTTGGAGTTTGACACAAGAGTTGACCCAATTGAGAATGCACTTGGTGTATCCGCACCATTATTGTGGAACATGGACAAGATCTATGGGGCCTACAAAGGCCCCAAGTGTTACTTTGGTATAATGGGTACCATTGATTTAGATGACTTCATCCAAGAGTTTGATAGTTTGTATGATCTATAACAGATATGGAACTCGACTTTACTCACACCCTTCATGGCATGGAAGGGTTTGTTCCAACATTTAGAGTGTATGTTGATGGATGACTACCATGAGTCAGGAGAGCTCACTTGGATGATATTGAGGTATGGAGACAATATTAGTCTTTGAACTATATCTCCATTACTTCAGGCTTAATTTCTAGGGGTAGATTGACTTTACCCATGAGTTCTAGCTCTAGTAGCATTGGTGGATCTCTTGGAGATGGTGATACTACAAGTAGAAGTATGACTACCGGAGGTAGTGTAGTACCGGAGTTAAACTCCATGGTGGAGTTCTTCCAGTGTATGAGGCGAAACTACCAAGGAGTGCGGATTGACAAGTTGAGGAGCTTGCAAGAGTTCCAGCAAAAGGCTAGAGAGAGCCTACATGAGGTATACACTCGCATGAGATGGCTGATCAGTTTTACTCAAGGAGTTATTAAGGCCCGAGCAATCCAATTTTGGTATGGGATACTAGATAAGGAGTTGCAACATAGAGTCTATGATGCTACATTGTTATAGACTACTTCACCTACTTTGGCAATGGTCTTTGGTTTGGCTAAGTGTATTGAGCTCAACATGGTAGAGGAGAGAGTGGTGACATCTAGATTTGGTAGGGAGACCTCATCTACAATAGTTACTTCTTCCAGAGTGCAACTAAGTGTCCCACGCCATGTTGATTTTTGAGGACAAGGTGGACAGCCCAAATCATATGGAGCGAGTGAAGGGCATATTGTAGCTAGACCCTTACTTTCATTTTTGGGTCAATAGCAGCTAGTGAGTGGTGGTGTTGCTTGTTGGACTTGTGGTGGACCTCATCACAAGAGAGAGTGCTCTTAGGGCAGTGGACTTGATACCTCTAATGCATCACAACCAGCACAAAGATAGTGTGAGCATTGCCATAGATTTGGTCACACTAGTGATCGGTTCTTTGACCTACACTCGGAGTTACGGAGTGGTAGGGTTGTTATGGCAGGTGGTAGAGGATCCACACCTAGTAGAGGTGCAATACCTGCCCTTACTTCTGATACAGCCATGATTACTTGCATTGAGCAATTGGAGCAAAGATTGGCTAGCATGGCCATAACTTAGAGGAGATCAGATTTGGGTGATGAGGCTTCCACCTCATAGTTGGTGATAAAGATGCCTTGGATTTCATGTGTTGAGCAGCAAAGGTAGATGCCTCCACCATAATGACTAGGAATGTAGTACATACTCTAGACCATAGAGGAGCATCAATTGAGTTGGACCCACAGAAAGGAGAGGTTGGGAGGCAGGTCAAACTTCCTAAGTCTTTCATACTCTTTGAGGCCCTAAAAATATCATCCATGGCTCCTAGATGTCCTAGTGTAAGTGTGGTAGGTGGTGATGGGGTGCATGATGGACTACCTACTAGTCAACCAACTACTACACAGATTGAGTCTAGTATGATGTTGGGAGTGGCTTAACTAATTATGCGCTATCCTTTATTTTAAGCCAATGACATGGGTACATTGGGAGTTGACCTAGCTCTAGTGTTTCGGTTGGCTGCCACTCTTTATGAGAGTAGGGATGATGTGGTCCCTACTACCAGAGCAAAGGTGGTTGATAGTGGAGTTGACTTGGTTGAGAAGCATGGTTCTGCTCAACAATTAATGGTGTGTGACAAGCAACAATGGCTAGATTGGAGGAGTTACCAACTAGACCGGCCTTTGAACAAGCATAGTTTACACCTAGGTTATCTTGTTGGATAACCAAAGGGGGATTTTTTGTTTGGTAGGATCTTCAAGGAAGATCTATACACCATAGAGGGTCTTACTTGACTTTGGTGCGTAACCCATCATTTTGGGGAAGGCTACAATTGTCAATCTAGAGTTACAAAAGATCAATGTGGAGAGGTGTCCATTTCGGAGCCAAACATCTCTAGGTTGTGGTTTTACATAATACATCACTTGAGGAGAGTTGGTTGTTTAGATTTAGCTAGGTCATCCAATTGATAGCTTTGTGGTGGGAGCTCAAGCCATTGCAACCATAGCTGAGTCAGATGATATGTTAGTTAGAAGAGTAGTGTTATACCCCATGGGTTTCAATATTGACTATTGAGAGGAGACAATCTCCTATAGACTAGGTTGGCAGTCTGGTGAGGACAAGTATGTTACCTACTAATACACTTTAGTAGTGGTAGTCTTGCCTCACTACAATCAGGGACCACGGCGGCATCAACTTCAGCTTTTAGTGTTGTTGTTACTTGGCCTAGTGACTTATTGGAGTGGAATGCCCATGTAGAGGATACTTTAGTATCAAAGGAGATCACTTGGATTTGGAGTAAGAGTGGGATTGTTCCATCCACCTTGGATGTCTCATTGTGGAGTTCACATGAGGCATTGCAACATCATGCTGATCAATTGGTGTAGCAGGTTTAAAGTAGAGCCTTTGTACCACTAGGAGACCAATGTGAGGATGAGCCTCCAGAGTCAATTACCTTGACACCTTTGATACCACACTGATTTCTTGTTAGTATCTAGTAAAGGGAGTATATCTATTGGAATTGTTCAATGGAATTAGCTTTGGACTACTTGTAGTACTATAGGCGGGTATACAAGTACAGAGGTACTTGTATGTGGAGAGAGATAAGATCACTAGGTGAGTCTCACTCCATCATGTGGCACACTTGGCCTATTGGTATCTTGAGTTATTACCAATGTTTGGAATAAGGGGTTACCAAAAGACCCTACCAATAGACATTTTCTTATTGGGAGTGCATGATTTGGAGAGACATAGGCCTATTCATTTGGTGATTTTTGGATGGCCATGTTAGGGACATACAATGTGTTGGCCAAGGTCTGGGTATTCAAGATCTTTGTTTTGGTGTGTTTTGGGAGATATTACTCATACTACAATATCTCCATGTTTATCGGTTTGTTTCTCCAGCTTACATTTTGGAGAACGTCCCTTTGATAGGTGATTCTTGCACCGAGTGGTGGCAAGTATACATCAAGTCCATTCTTGGATAGGACTTGTTGTTTTGTTAGATGCAGCCAGAGTGGGATCACGGGCTCATCGTCTCTATCTTTGGTTGACAAACCTCTTAACTAGAGAAGTTCTACAACATGCTTATGATGGGATTCAACGACTAGACCACATCATTGTTGATGACATCTTGGATGTTGGGCATTAGTGGTAGTGGCTGATAGGTCACATATGGCAGTGGTGAACCTAGTTAGATAGCCTAGAGCCATTTTTCCCCCACTTATGAGTTTCCCAAGCTCTCATGCTTTTTGAGAGGGAGGTCTTAGACTAGTTTGAGACTCACATTATAGTAGTTGGTGGAGCCCAATGCCAATGAGAGAGAGCAGATGATGAGTTTTCACACTAGTATTACCGTTATTCCAGCAGTGTTAGAGGCATCCAAGTATAAAGTGTTAGGTCAGGCTATGGACCTAAACTGTTTGACCTAGATTGTGAGCCTTGGCTTGGCAGAGCAGCGTAGGATGCACTTGATAGGCATCACCACTCGGACACTTGTGAGCCATGTGCCTATCAAGACAATTCAAGCACATGTTGGGAGCAATGGACCGAGTGGACATAGTATTCTTGGGACACAACTAGTAGCTACTAGGGAGAGTGGTCTACTTGGAGTCCATCCAAGTGAGCATGGGCTACTTGGATTACATCCTTGGTCTACTTTGGATGCTGCTGGAGGACATGTGGAGCTTGCAACTAGAGTGGAGGGAGTTTTTTACACAAAGGTTGGGACCTCTAGTGGTCAAGAGCATGACACTACTGCTCCCAAGGACCTAATGTAGCAGCCAGTCAATATGTCTTCTACTCCTATGATAGTTACATAAGATATTTGGGAGTTAGATCTTGGACCCTAGCTTACAAGAGACAAAAGACAAAGAGTTTGGAGGTTCTTGAGGAGCTACACGAGTTGTTTTTCCTTTAGTATGAAGGATTTGAGTGCTCTAAAAGGACCTGGTATTCAGATTGAGCCGACTAGCAATACATCAGTTTTCTAACATCCTTATTGATACAATGATATGGAGAGGACATTGATTTAGAGTCGGAGTAGAGACCTTTTTGAGGTTGGTTTGGTAGAGATTTCACATGGAGAGTATGCATCAACTATAGTGATGCCAGCCAAGAAGGATATGCATGGCAACTTTATAGATAGGTGGATGTGTGGTGATTACTGTCCTATCAACCAACAGACTAGGGCTGATTGGTATGTCATGCCAACACCAAAGGAGATCTTTGATGCGATTGTGCATGCAAAGGTCTTTAGTACTTTGGATCTTTGAGTAGGATATCATCAATTGCCAATCAAGGAGGATGATAAGTCCAAGATAGCATTTTAGGCTATTGACCCTCACGGTAAGGATGTGTAATATCAATGGAAGTTCTTACCATTTGGGCTTAAGAACACTCCTACCAAGTTCTAGAGTGTCATGGACATGATCTTATAAGGATTGGATTTTTCTTGGTGCTATATTGATGACATTTTGGTCTATAGCACTATTGTGAAGGAGCATGCAAGATAGTTGTTGGAGGTTTTAGAGAGGTTGAGATATCCTGGAGTCAAATTATATCCTAGGAAGTGTAGGTTCTTCCATGAGTAGGTTGAGTATTTGGGTCACACTATCTATCCTAGAGGACTTGGTGTTCAGTAGACCAAGTTGGAGGCTATTGCACGTATTCCTTGGCCTATGGATGTGAGCAAAGTGTGAGCATTCCTTGGGTTGACAAACTTCTATTGTCGTTATGTTAGAGGATTTAGTCCCATTTCCAAGCCTTGACAAAGATGCCCAAGGTTACACAAGAGTGATGTTGGGGAGATGAGCAGGAGAGAGCTTTTGTAGAGCTCAAGGAGAGGTTGACATCTGCTCTTATTTTGAGGAGACTGATCAGAGGATGACCATTTTAGGTTCACATTGATTGGAGTATGTTGGGGCTTGGAGCAATGCTCATCCAACATGATGATGAGAGGAAAGAGTTTGCGGTGGCCTATGCTAGTTGCTCTAATAATCAGTGGAGGTGACGTATTGTTCATATGAGAGAAAGTCCTTGGTAGCAGTTTGGGAAACAACACATTTTTGATATTATCTATTTGGTAACCCTTTTACTCTCATCATTGATCATCAGCCATTGAAGTGGTTGATGGAGTCCAATAAGCTATCAAGGAAGCTTGCATGATGTGCTCTGATTTTACAAGAGTATGATCTCACGGTTATTCACAAACCTAGAGTGGTGATCTGTGATGCAGATGGGTTGAGTAGAACCCCATGTCCCACGCAGTAGGATCAGATCCGCACATTGGCGTGGTGAAACAAATGAGGAGATGGTGCCAAATTGGCATGCATTTGCCTTTCTATGTATAGTTTTTGAGGCTTTGGTTGTATCTCTCACAATGCATACATGAGGAGTCATTGAGGTCACATATCCAAAGAGTGAAGATATAGGTATAGTCCAGCGAGACATTCATGATGATGTCTTAGTGATGGAATATCTTTGCATTGGTGTTGTGGGTGGCACAATTGGGGCCAAGGAGAGAGATTGTGTCCTTCAGCAAGGCAGGAGGTTCAGATTGGAGGGCAGACACCTTTTTTGGGTATGGGAAGATGTTAGAGTGTGAGTAGTACCACTTCCATCTCAAAGACCACAATTGGTCCATCATGCTCATAAGGAGCTAGGACATTTTGGAGTAAAGTATACATATAGTTTACTCCAAAGTCACTATTGGTGGTGCAGTATGTAGATTGAGGTACAATAGTTTGTTTCCATATGTGTGGTTTGTGACCGAGTTAGAGCATCAGTCAATGCTCATATGCCATAATTACATCCATTACCTATCATGAGTTTGGTTATCATTGGAGTTTGGACTTCACTTGATCTTCATCATTGATTGTAAGACATGGTCGATATGTTTTGGTGATGGTGGAGCACTTTTCCAAGTGGATTGAGTTGGTGGCACTTCCTGACAAGTCCAATGAAGGGATGGCTTATTCATTCCTAGATCTTAGTCATTTTGGTGCACCAATGGAGGTTTTGACTGATCAAGGTACATGGTTCTTAGGGGAGTTTCAAATCTTGTGTGACAAGGCTTTGCTTGATCATTGTACTACCTCTTGAGATCACCCTAAGGCAGATGGCTTAGCAAAGAGAGTGGTTCAGACGATGAAAAGAGGATTGCAAAAGTATAGTTTGTAGAGAGGCCAACCAAGGTAATCAAGAGATTGAGATCTCCAATTACCTTGGTTGGCTATGTGCTATTGGTTCAATTGGCAAGCCTCCTTAACATCCTTCTCTCCTTACTTCCTACTCTATGGACAAGATCTAGATTTACCTTTAGCCATTTGTTGAGATGTTATTGTAGTCTTGGACTTGGATGGTCAAGATGTACGGGTGAGCGCATGTTCTCAACAGGCAAAGATCTTTTGGAGAGTGATGCCAATGGCTTGTGAGAACTTGGTGATTGCTCAGCATAGGGATACCTTACATTATGCTACTATTTGAGGAGGAAGTTATAGACCCTCAATCTTTCAATTTCATCTAGGTGACTATGTATATCTACAATAGACAACATTGATGACACTTGCTGTTTTGACAAGTCGCACTATCTTGAGAGTGCACAAGGTTTTGCCATCTGGAGTTCTTGTGTTGGAAGGATGTAATGGTGTTGTTTGGAAGGATCATGTGTGCAATTATGTGCCATACCACTTCCCAAACATTGATGGTACTATGGACCCAAGCTTGGCACTTGTACAGGTAGGCTTGAGGTGTATGTTAAGTGGCTCTTTTGGTGGAGCTACTACTATGTAAGTGTGTGATAGATATTCAAGAGGATGGCATATGGCATGTATAACTCCTCCCCTCATGGTGGTTCTTCAAGGACAGTGGTTATGTCCTAGATGTACTTCTATAGCTAGTTCATCCTTTATATGGTATAGATTGCAAATAGGTGACCAATGATGGGGCTTGATAGCACCCAGCCTCCTAATCTTTGCCCATCATAGGGTATACCATATAGTTGGAGTAGAGATCTATCTAGAGTTAGAGGGACCTAACCGCTAGCTAGGGGGAAAATGTGGCACTTTAGAATTTATGTATGACTTATGTGTGAGTTGTGCTTCTATAGTGTATGATGTTGACAACAATGTATGTTGTGTAGCAATGTATATATGCACGACAATTGTCATACCATTTGTAATATTGCATCTATATATTGCTCAAACACTAGAGTTGTAGTGATAGTCATTAGAGGTATTTTAGCAGTTATCCATAGACTACTTTCCAACGGTCAGATTTTTTTTTGGAGTACTAACTTCATGGTGGGGCCCATCGTCACTTTGCACCATTGGGTGTGCCATCAGTAAGACCATTAAGGTTTGAGACCTAGCTTGAGTCCAAGGGGTATACTTTTGAAGTGCAGCTCTAGAGAGCTCACTTCTTAGATGTTGAGCCTTCAAGTTCTTGGCTATGGTAGACAAAGGCCAGCGAGTGTCACCTGGATTCTCTTAGCTAGGGTGGGTGTGGCTTGACTGTAATCAGTGCCCAATTGTTGACAGATTATTGAGTGATAGATCAAGTACTAATCTGATTGAGAGTGATTCAAGTTGTATAAACAAACTAATTATTGTGGCACTTTAGAGTTTATATATGACTTATGTGTGAGTTGTATTTCTACAGTGTATGATGTTGATAGCAATGAATGTTGTGTAATAATGTATATACACATGACAATGTGTGCTACACATAGAACTTGTACAAACTACCCATAAAATAGTTTATGGGTTTCTATAGGTACCAAAAACCAAGAACTAAAACCTCCTAATGTGTTGAGTAATTTGTTATAGTTATCAAGATCATTAATATGTTAGATTTGATTCAATTACACACCAATGGGTTTTGAAAAAATGAACTAGGAGTCAAGTTTCACCATATTATAGGATGGTGTAAACAAGGTTTGGTTAACCCTCTTTATTGGTTGTTTGGTTTGGCAAAGGTTTGGTCAAGTTTAATGAGGCTTGTTGAACCTCTAAAATTCTATGAGATATTCTTTCAACAAGGATAGCTTCACTACTTCATTTGAAGCTAAGTCTAACAAGGAAACAAGAGACATCAACAAAGGCTTCCTACACAAATAAGAACATATAAAAAGTATCCTTGTTAGAGGTTCAACTAGACTTAATGAGCTAAATCATCAAGAATTAGGCCTTACAATGTGTTCTTAAGTGGGTCTTGTAGTTGCTTACCAAGGAGCAATTAGCAATGCCAAAGTAAGTCAAACCTAATGGTTTGATAGGGCTTATGGAGCATGTAAGAAAAAAATAAAAATTAATATATATGAATATGAGATTGACAAGTATATGTCATTGTATGGAATGAAATGCATAAATTTTCAATGAGCTTGCTTTGCTTCACTTGTAACATATTCATAGTTTGAGTTTCTTTTTCACCTTTTATTTGTTTATTAGCATAATTGAGATCTATTCACGAGCAGGTTCTGAAGCATTCATTGATTAATTTATACCTTCAACATAAAATTGTATATTCAAATTGCTTGATTAGTGTTTTAGAAAATAAACTGCACAAAATTTTCAAAAAATTGTGTTGCATATAATATTCATAAATGTTTCATATTAGCACTTGATTAGTACTCATAATAAGGCTTAATTTCATTATACTTGATTTGATATTATTTGATTAAGGAAAATATTGTTGCTTATGTATACCTTTTTGGGAGTTTTATGCTCTAAGGAAAAAAACTTGAAGTTTCTCTATTTGATAAAATGATCTCAAGTATGATTGAATAGATATAATATTTTTATACTTAGACAACTCTTTCTTTTGGCAAGTTTTAATTTAACACAAAAGCTTACTCAAATCTAAGTTTTCCATATACTTTCTGAAGTATATTGAAATATCTTGGTATAATTGGAACAAGTAATTAGTAATTATTGCTTAATATGAATATTTATTTCTCACAAGATAATAATATTATATTTTTTTTTAATTCTTTTTGATTATGATGTGTGGTGATAATCTCAAGCATATAAGACATTTGAAACAAGGTACTTCCCATCGAAGAAGTAGTGAGAAGAATCTAGTGCACATTTCTGAATTATATGACTGTATTGAGTTTCAATCAGGCTTGTTGTTTGAGTGCAACTACCATTATGATATCATGAGTCTGGCTAAATCTCCACATAAGCTATGTACAAGATCCCACAATAGGTTAACAAGCCTTGTTGAACCATTTCAAGTGCTAGATAATATATGTTCACTAGAAAGTCTTGCTAGGCAATACCCAAATTTATATTTTTCACAATCATACACATGCAATAGATGAATTTATAATTACTACACATGCATAATATTAATGTTGATATAGGTACAAGGAAAAAATACTAAATTTTAAATAGAAGAGACTTAGTTTTCCATAGTCAAGGACAAAAATAGTAGGATATTTTTTTGTAAAAGAACATCATATTTTATCTTTGACTACTTTGATAAAAAAAATTCTACAATACTTCAATAATAGGTTTGTCTAAGCAAGACTTAAGTAGAAAAATATAGGATATACATTTAGGATCAAGACAATTTCAAGCTATTTTATGGATGCCAAGAGAGTATGTTATGGCTTGTTGGAAACCCAATCCACTCGTCTTGCCAAATAGCCATCTAATTTAGCAACAAGTTTCTTAAATGGAGTTGCCTTAATCTTCAAGGTATCATACTCTTTGTAAAACTAATGTTGTTTGGTTAAATAAAAATGATGGTATAATACAAGGAGCTTTGTATTTAGTTTTATCCTTGAAAATGTACACACTAAGACCCTTTGTATGTTTGTATCTGGTGTCCAGCTTTTACCTTGATTGAGATAATATGAGCTTGTGATATATATAGGATTCCCAAAAATTCAACCATGTTTACATTAATCCCAAAGGTAATTGTAAGGTTTTATATATAGCATTTCAATTATCTTCTTTACTTTGGTGGATGCCTTAAGCTTATAGTTAATAATCATTTTTCTCAAGAAATAATTGATAGAGACTCTATTTTTGAATCAATATACAATCCTTTTAGAACAGAAAAGGCAATAAGAAAAAATTAAGAAATAATGAAAGCAAGGCAAAAGGAGATGTGAAGAATGAAAAACCAATAACTGGGGTTTTTTTGTCATGAATCACCTTAGTAGTACTAGAACACTTTTTTGTTTTTATTTTCAATTTCCATAGGTTATTGAAGATTAGAAAAGTTTTTAAGGCTAGAGCAAGAGGTTGTGCAACTTATCATAGGCCTAAATGGTAACCATGCAAAAGGACAAGAATATTACACAAGGAAACACCACCCTTCTTTTGCATCTAAGGATCACAAGGATAATGGAGTTGTGATCTTTAGATGCAAAAGAAGGGTTGTGATCATCTCTGATCTTTGTGATTCCCATGATCTTCATGATCATGATCGTTGTGACTCTCATGATCTTTGTAATTCTTGTTATCTTCATGATTGTTGTGATTGTCATGACTCTTGTGATCTTTATGATCATGATATTCTTGATTCTTCTGATTTTGATCTTTGTGACTCTCTTGTGATACTTGTGATCTTCATGATCTGAATCTTTGTTGTCATATATTACTGACTCATACCACTTTTCATGAGCGGTCATTTTGTAGCCAAAGACCTTCATGATAATCCGCTAAAGGCAAATTAGAAGTAAAAGACAAAACTGAGGAGTCGATCTAGCATTGTCACCTAGGTAGATCTTAATCAAGGTAGATTATGATGAGATAAGATAATATAATTAGATAGCATTAGCAACAAGTGATGGATATGTAATTAAGAGATTTCTAGTAAATCTTAGTCATTGGACTTCCTTGGAAAGGGAGTAAGAATAGTATTTAGAATTTTTGCCCAATGTAACTAAGTTCATTCATTTAGCCTATTTTGGCAGACAAAGTTTTTTACTCAAAGACCTCTTTGATCTTTTGTATATGCTGTCTATAGTCTACATGATGGATTATTTGCTTGGTTGAGTAGTAGTGAGGAATCTTGAAGTAGGAACACAAATGCTTTAGTGAAGAGAATCATTTGCACTTGTATGGAGTGTTGGATCTCTAGTATTTTAAAGGATCAAGGTGATGTGGTGAGTGCTAACAAAGATCAGAAGCATCATGAAGTACCATGGTAACAAAAAGCTATGCAATATGAATGATCAATGACTCCTTCAGAATTTCACCTTTAGGGAAGGGTAGTATACTTTCTATGTGGTTGTAGTCATCATAGTGATAGGACCTATGTGGTGAAACTACTTGCAAACAAGGGACTGTCTTTGTAATATACATGATGTTTCATGGTGCTAACATTATTTGGAGTGTTCATGACAATCATGATGCTAACAAAATATGAGGCGCTAATGGAGATAGAGTGATATTGACTATTGGCCCAATTGCACCTACAACTTGGAGTGATTTTCAAGGCAAAGTGACCTTTGTGACCAATGAACCCTCACTTTAAAGAATAATTTAGAAAGAATCTTAATGAAAGTGGTCCTTTTTCTTTTTTATAGTATCCATAGGAGATTGTACTACATTCTTTTGGGAATAATTTTACCAAAGAGGTTAAATATGAAATAATAGAAAATTGACCATAGGATCACTTTCTTTCATCTTATAATTATTTCCAACTTGTTTCTTTGATTGGTTCTCACCATTTTACCACATTTGGGTTAACATTGAGTCACTACATTTTGTAGCAAATCCATTATGTAAGAATCCAGTATGTCCATTATGCTCTGTAGTGTTTTTTGTATTATGTTGGATTCCTAATCTTTTAAATCTATTTTCTTCATTATATGTAGATATATATATATATATATATATATATATATATATATATATATATATATATATATGTATGTATGTAAATAACTATTTATTAGATGGTGGAAATTGTCAAGTGACTTTATTGAGTTGTACCGCCTATGAAAGGTATAAATACATGATGCATATACTTGAAATTCCTTCCACAAAGCTTTGTGCCAAAATCATTTACATATTTAAGTTTCATGTACAATGGACTATTAATTTTTTACATCAAATTTCATAGTTCATGAAACACACCATTTAACACTTATTCTTCTATATCTAAATACACCTTGTTTTCAATATTTTCCATCTTTTCTTGGTGTAGTAGGCCTTGCTCAACCTTTCTCATCCTTTGTAATACTAGTAGCTAGATAAATTATCTAGAGGCGGAAATTGGCTTGGTAATAACTTTAGAGCTGTTATATTTGATGGTCTAAGTAGATCAGATAAAGATGTAATCAAAAAATTACTTTCACTTATAGGGAAGAGGCCAAAAATACCCTAAAAAATTCAAAGCTAATTTTGGAGATTATCTCTTGTTTGTCTTATCAAGATTTTTTATTGGTACCTCACCTATGCTGTTCTAAGCTTCCTATAGAAATATTCCCCAAAGATTCCTTTTGATCAAACTTGTTTGACCAACTAAATAGGACAAGGATTGGCATGTATCCCATGTATTTGATCCAAGGGTGTAGCTCCCTTTGAGTGGATCTTTTTTGCTATATAATAACAAAAAGGTGCTCCTTTGGGACATCAAAGTATTGAGGAATGAAACCTTATGTTTCTCTTCAAGTTTCTTTTATCCTCAAAACATTACATCCTTGCATGATAAAATTTCCAAAGGTTTAATCAACATCATGTATTTGATTTCAAAGGAATCCAAGTTGGCAAAAAGACTTTGTAAAATCCATTTGTGACATAAATACAATGCCTTTGTTGGAGTTATTCCTTGGAGAAAATTGTTTATTGTCATGGTAAAGTTGAATTTGGGCTGATATCTAAGAGTCAGATTCAGTAATTGGAATAAGATCAATTTGAATAGAGTAAAGTAAGGAATTTTTAGTTGAAATCAGGGGACTGAGGTGTTGAAAAAGGTAAGGACTCAAAGTTTATAAGATTTTTTCAACGTCAAAGTTATTACTATCATAAGGTAAGTTAAGAAATGATTTTCCCTTTAAATTATATTAATTATCCTCCTAGCAAAGCTTGCTAAACCTCTATATTATTTTCATCTCAAGATGGTGCTAGCAATAATTTTAACAAGTTAATATAAATTGAAATTTCAATGGAAGCTAGTTCAAGAGTCCAATTCTTGAATTAGAATTGCCATTAAATATTACTAGCTCTATTGAATATTATTTTTTGGTTGGTAAATTGCAAGAGCATATTGAAATTGATTTTTGCTATTTGACTAATCAAGCTAAATTTAAATTTTATTGATATGTATAAGAGATCTTTCTATTGATGTAATTGTGACAACACAATGTCAACTTATTCATAATATAATTAGTAAGAACAGGTTTTTCCTATGAGGATATGGTTTGGAAATGACTAGAAATGGAGATAAGTGTCCCATTGTCATTGTTTGTCTCTTGTTATATCTTTAAACTCTTGGACAGGAAATATTCCTAGAAGAGAGTAATGCAACCCACAATGGTGCACTAGAAAAAACTAAAATAATCCAATCACTTCCATGAAAGATATACTACCAATGATGCTCTTGAAGGTGATGATCAATCTGTTTTGATGGTCAATGATCCTTATCAATGAGGGAGAGATGTCTCTCCCTCGTAGATGCCTATGTCATGCATACCACAATGCTAATGAGAATGTTCTAACCTTCCCAAAAGTCATTCCACTCAATATATTGTAGGTTGGTGACACTCTAGACTTTTGCTCATACACATTGTGACTGCTCAATGCATCACCCCAAGTCTTTAGAACCCTTAGGAATCCAACATCCTAGTAAAGCCTAAATGCCTTCCTGCACTCCAGCACTTGCATTCTACTTTGAGCTCCTCACCACTACTCAATCTAGCACTCATGAAACATACACAACATAGACATCAATACACTTAGGATCTTGGAAGTCCCCATGCATCTTCCTCAAGACAAAACTCAATTTGCACACACACCAGCAAGGAAACTGTACATGCATAAAATGGACAAAAAGGTATGATTTGGAATTCTTAGATTGAACATGTATTATGTTAGGGGTGACTCCTCATATACCTCCTTTTACAAAAAGAACGGCACATCCACAACTATGCAATGCCACAATCCCATGAGTAACTCTAAATCAATTAAGCTTAACCCTAATGTACATAACTTATCATTCTAACTAAATATTGTGATGGTGCAACTTGCAAGAGATGCTTTACTTTACACTCTACCCATCATATAACTCCAATTGGGCATCAATAGAATGGTTCTGATGACATGGCACTTAAAAAATATTCTAATGTATATCATTACTATCATATACATTGTCTATACAAATGTTGTGACTTGAAAGTGATATCACCCCAATAATGATCTGACCTTGATGACATCACATCCCCACTGATGTTCAACTCCAATGGTCTCCCACCCTAATGATGGTTGTGATGGTCTCCCATCACAATGTTGTCTCATTAGAATGATGCTTCTTTGATGGTTTTCCATCATAATGATGTCTCACTCCAATGATCATGACTCACTATACATATGGACATTTTTACAATTGATCCAATGGTCCCTTGTATGTAGATCTGCCTTTAACTTTACACCTTTAAATCAACTCATCAATGTGTTTGTTATAACCCTTATATTCCTTATGAATATTGACCAAAATCTCCTTGAATTTGGTGTTGGTATGCATTTGCAATCAGTCAACCAACTTAGCTAACTACTCATTAGCATATACTTTTGCCTCCAAAGCATATATCTCTGACTTTAGCTCCCTTAGCTTCATGTAATGAGCCTTAATCACAACCAGCATTTCTACTTGTGCTTTCAATTGATTCATGCCATCCTCAATGATAGTAAGGAATCTTTTCCACTCCTCATCCAAGGTATCTTAGATGGATTGTAGCTCCATTTTTACTCCTTGCCTGACCTACGCACAAAGGATTTGCTTCTTTTCCTCATGATTGCTTACAATGATGGTCAACTCCTCAATGCACATTCAGGATTTATCACTATTGGTGTTATGGGCCCACTAGTCCCTAGCATCCTAGAGGCGGAGAGTCTATAGTTCTTGTTTAAGGCATGCAACTCCTTATACCAAGCACTTAGTTGCTCTTTGTGCTTCTTTGTCATTTCCTTAGCATGACGCTTGTGGTACTCACATTTCTTAGTTTTTATAGTTTTAGGAGTAAAAGTAGTCTGGACCAATATAAAAGAAAGTAATTTCTTTAGAGTAGGGAAGATTCAGATTTGAAGTGGAAGTTTTCATCTGATCCAAAGAAGTGTATTTTTGCTTTAGAGTGAATAGAGGCTTTGGATCAGAGTAGAAAGGAGGAGTTCCAATCTGAGGACATTTGTACTTTTGATTGGAGGCCATAAGCTAATTAAAGTAGGAAGATATGAGCAGATCCAAGTTTTCTCAACAAACAGCTACCTCTGGCAATTGATGTCAAGATAGGTGTCATTTTGGAAGGCTAACCGTGCAAGGTCATATTCAAAAATGACTTGGAGGAAACATGAGGTTGGCATGACTGAAGAATGAGTAGGGTTTGAAGAAATATCAATGTGGGAATGGGCAAAGTAGATTTTGCAATGCTTAGCTAGGGTAATTTAGGAAGTGTAGGAAATAGAAAATAGATCCAAGAATGAGTAGCTAGACTACTTTTCTTGAGAGCTTGTGAGATTGAGAATGACAAGATGCAAATAAAGAGTAGAAGGTAGGTGCTAACTATCCTAGTTAGGAGCCCGGCAATTTGCAGGTTAGATATGATAAAAAAATCAAATTATTGGCCAAATTTCAAATTACCTTCCTAGCATGGAATAAGAACCTTAGTTTTCCGGGGTTGATGATAGAAATTGTAGCTAGCAATTGTGAGTGCCCTCTAGAAGTGAGGAAGAGAAATCCCACTCTTAGGACTGAAGACGGATTGGATAGTCATGTTAGGGTTGGATGCACAAGAACCAATAGGGATTATCTTTGATTGGTAGTGTGATGCCTTGGAAGAGACTAAACGGACAAAGGTGGCATTTAGTCAACCGTGGAAGAAGAATGGCTACAAAGTGGAAACATATGTCAACCTAATGAAACAAAGCATCATAGAGGTTTTAATAGAAATGATGAAGCTAGAACACATGATGTAACCAAGAAATAGGTGGTGTTTCCCCACATGATAATCAAAAGTGCTAATGTAAATTGGGTGGCCCAATTTTATTATAGGACAAGGCACATGATTATGCATTAGTAAATGGATTTGCCACCCCACTACTTTGCTCCGTTTGTGGCTCACCTCTACTTTGGGTTGAATCTAATGATAGCCACGGAATGATAGAGCTTGATGTTCCACTTCCATCTTGATTTTTGTAGAGTTGTTGATCTTATCAAAGTGAGGTATATTGAAGAAGTGCATAAGAATGATCAACACTTCTTGAAGATGAGGCATGAGAGAAAACTACTGACAACCTTAGTAGCAAAGACAAAGAAATGGACCCAACCCAAAAATGTGGTGCCACCATTGAAAAGAAGGACAAGATGTTGTATTAATCTAACTCAAGCAACGGCTATGGTATATTTGTCTTTGAGTGTAGAAGAGGAGGAAGCCAAGTCAAACTTGGGGTAAAAAAAAAGAGTTGATGTTGAGAACTTTGGATTTAGATATTGAGAGCAAAGGAGAACCCAAGGTACAACAAGAAGTCATGGAGGAAGAAGAAGCACAATTGGACCAGGAGTTCTACAAGGAGAATGCTTGAATGGAAGGTGTAGACACTCTGTGTATGGACTTACCCAACAACAAGGAATTGGTAGAGGAAGAATAAGAGGCCCAAGTATTCATTCACTAGGCACAAAAATCACAACACTTGCAAAGGAAAATCCAAAGTGACTTGGATGAGCACAAGTTGGTAAGCAAGGAGAAACCTAGACTCAAAGTGAGGTGCCAAAGACCTAGACCAAAGTTGCAGATGATTAAGTCAGATGAGAAAGAGGAGAAATGAAGACATATTTCAAGGAGTCAACTACTTGTTGAGTGGTGTGTACTTTATTGGTTTACTTGCAAGAGCAGCTGCAAGAATTCAAGGTGGAGCATCTTGATGTAAAGATGAAACCACAATTGGTAAAAGTATTGCAAGTACAAAGGCATTGCAAGTACCAAGAGAGGAGTTGTAGTCAACTTTAGCATGGTTACAACAAGAAGCCAAAGTACTTTTGGGTTGATGATGTCATGCAAAAACAGTCAGTTTTTAGAAGACTTACAAAGGAGCCACAATCAATGGGGTAAATACTTGGACTGACATATGGGTAGACTTTGTGAGAAGAAGTTGGAGGTGGCAAAGGTGGAGGATGAGCTTGGATGAATGAATAAGGATTTATCTTAAAAGGCAACACGACTTGAGTAATAGGCCAGTACACTTGCCAACCTAAGGTAAATGGTGGATCATAAAGATCCGGAGTGGATGTTGGATAGCAAGTATGGGAAGAACAATGGCTCTATAATTTAATTCAGCAAGCCAACTCTCAGTTGGCTAAATAGAACAAGTACATCAAGACCTTAAAAGCAAAGCACTATGAGGAATTAGGTGTTCTTTGGAAAAAATTGGAGGAGGAACACCTTTGGGTTGAGGACCAAACCCAATGTGAGTCAAGGTTTGAAGGAGGAGGATTGGACTTAATGAAGTTGGCAACTCATCAATTCAAGGTGATGCTAAGCACAAAACCAAGGTGGAGTTGCAAGAGTTATATTTGCATGAGTTGAAGTTGTAGGTGCAAGAGACTTGTAGGAGAAAAGCACACAACATAGATATGAATCAATTATTGATAAGTCTTAGAGAGCGTGTAGATAGGAAAATAGGAGAAGTGTGAAATAATCTTTGTATTCAGTTAGACTTAGCAAAACATGAAGTAGATAGTGTAGCTGCCTTATTAGTTTACCTGGTAGTGACCCAATCCAAGGGAGTAGACATTGGAGTGTCTACTACTGGTGGAGTTATCCAACGTGCTTGAGAGAGTTATAAAGGAAGAGAGGGATCTTGTATAGATGGATAGCATTTTGGTGGCAATAAAAACTATTGGTGTAACTATAAATAGAAAAAGTGGAACCCAAAGTGCATGTAGTTATAGTAGTTACTTGGGATGTAGAAGCCGAAGTATCAATGAATGAAGTAGGACCACTTGGGTCTAATCCAAGTCAATAACAATTACAGACCCAAAGTAGTGGTTTTTGTAAGTAGAGTTACTTTGTATCGACAACATTGGTGGAAGTAGTTGTAACAATTAAGTAGTTTTGGTATTTTTTGCAACTTCCAAGTGATATGACTACTCAGAGCGTACATCCAAAAAGTTTTGTGTTCAGTATGAGGAAAAGGAAATAAAGTGAAGTAATATTGCAATACTTTTTGCTCTTGGAATTTTGAGTGTCAACTGAATGTTTTTGTCTAGGAGTGTTTGGGGAATTTGGATGCAAGTGAAGGTGTAGTCAAATATTGGATGTTGAAACCTCAATTTCATTTTGTGTGTTTGATCCTAAGTGAAACACTTGCAAAGCAATGCCTTGATGATCTTCTAGAACTATAGAATTGTTAGTACTCAAAATTTGTAGAAAATAACCTAACATTGATGCAAAAGTTACTCCCATTCAGAACTTGTACCATGTGGAAGTGTAGTATGCAACTATGAGAAGGAGTGATTTTGTGATAAAGTAGACATCTTTGTATGAATCATGACAATTGAGTCTAAGTGGAACAACATGGAGGAATTATGATTTCAAGTGACTTTTCAATGATAGCAAGACATCTAGTTGATGTTTACTATTCTCCTTTGGGTATTATTCCTACCCAAGAGGTTAAATATGTGATCAAACAAGCTAGTGTGTTACTTTTACTTTGTATTCAATCATTCTTAACACATATCTCTCTAAGAATGAATGATTACATACATATTACTACAATCTGGTACTTTGTGAGTTGTCATAATGCTCAAACCTCCCCTCTAAAGTTAATAGATTTTGAGTCCAATTGGATAATCCGTTATTGTGGCCAAGCCAAATCTACTCTCATTGTGGTAATTTTGGTCTCCGTGGTGCCTAGCTTCCTTGCACCACCTTGCAATCCATGAAAAATTTCTCTTGTTGGGACACACCTAGGTTCAACACCATGACATTGGCTTTGATATTGTGCAACTCCTCTCTATATTTCCCCAACATGATATCATTATCCTCCTTCCAAATCTTGTAGTTCTTTGAAAGGAAATCATACTCTAAATTTGCAGCTTTGCTTCCTTAGTTACAAGCATCACCTCCAACTCTTGTACCTTGTGCCATCCTTCTCTTCTAGTCTTGTACCCTTCTTGGCTTTCTCAAACGCGGTTGTATTGATGATCCTTTCCATTTGCTATTGTGAGTCACTCTTTGAGCTATGCAAGCTTCTAAGTATCTCCCTAGCTTAAACATTGCTCTTGATACTAGCAATGGTTTTGAACTAGAGTCCTCTGGTGCTCAAAGAGTACTTCCAAAAATTTGTAACAGCCCAAGGATAGAAGCACACAATATTGGAACTCTCAAAACACTCTGAGGCCCCAAAGAAGCACCTTGTCTTTATTATATAGCAACAAGGATCCCCTCAAAGGGAGCTACACCTTAAGATTAGATACATTGATTGGTGATATATCAGCAAGCTACACCTTTGGATTAGATGCATGGATTGGTGATATGTTGATCCTTGTCCTATTTAGTTGGTCAAACAAGTTTGACCAAAGAGAATCTTTAGAGAATCTTTAGAGAATCATTCTATAGGAAGCTTAGAATAGCATGGAAGAGGTACCACTAGAAAGATCTTGATGAGCCAAACAAGGTGGATGAAAGCAAATCCTTTTCCTCCAAAAGGACCATAAGACCTTCTTTTGAGGTCTAATTCATTTAATTAGTCCTCCAAAATTAGCTCTAAATTTTTGGTGTATTTTTGGCTTCTGCCCAATTAGTCAAGGTCCTCTTTGGGTAACTCTTCTCTTTGATCTATTTTAACCATCATGTATAAAATCTCTAAAGATATTACCAAGCCAATTTTCACATGTAGCTTATTTGTCTAGCTAGTGACATTATACATTTGCTATGCAAGAACCAAGAGATTTGACACAAACCTTTTGGGCGAAAGCCTATGAGATTATAGGGAAAGGTGATATGCACTTTGTGGGTGGTTGTAATGCACATTGGTGACATAATGGTTTTGGCTCTAATCACTTAAAGTGTTTTGTAAATCATTGAAGGTTGTTGATGATAACAATTGGAGATATCCAAAGTTATTATGCTTACATATGGACTTCATAGGCCCTTTTATACTTCACAAAGATGGAGATAATACTAAATTTTATTTGGGTCAAAGTGCGACCTTGCAAGCAAAAATCATGATAGTTTGTAGAAAAGCTGCACAAGTACTTATATCTTAGGTAAAGCAGTCCCATTGACCAAGAAGTCCTTGGGGATTGGGGAGGAATCTGAAAAATTGGGCACTTAGTCACTAAGCAATTGTCCACCTTGAAGATCAAGGCTATCTAGTTCATCTCCAATGATTGGTTGGTTATCTTGCATGTCAAGTGGCACCTCTTCCTATAGTATTGCGCACTTTGGGCCATAGAGTTTGGGCATTAGTCAGATACTAGAGTGCTTTCAATTGTGTCGGGCTTGCTTTGGAATACCTACCATTCTGATTTTGAACCTACAATGTTCCATCTAGAAGATCTTTTTGTTTTGCCTACTTCAATGGGATCCATATAATGAATACAAAAAATTATTTGGCAATGTTTCTCAATAAAAGAAATTGACCTTTATATCACAACCACCTACCACATGTGTAAGAAAACTACCAAAATAGTAATAGTTCACACTAGAAGGTTTTTTTTTGTTCCCAAATAATAGCTTTTTGACAATTTTGAAACCCATCTTTTGTTTACCTAGTCAAGCACAAAATCATAAATCATTTCTACAAAGGATTGCCAAGCATTTGGTACTGAGTGTCCTCCATTCAAGGTGACAAAATCCCCATAGGGCCTTACTAAGGGAGTGCTAAAAACATGCAAAGCATTACATTTTTATTTTTTTCATAACATGCATCATAGGATAATTACAAGGCATTGTTCTCACTTTGAGAATGTTCCAATAAGAGCCATATGATGGAAAAACATCCCATATGGTTTGGCAACGGCTTGTGGGCTAATTCTATAACCATAGAATTAGCCCACAAGCAGCAAGTTCAACCTCTAGCCATGCAATACTAGCCTTTGCTTTGGTCAATTCCCAACTTTTTGGTCAATTCCCAACTTTGGTCAATTCCCAACTTCCCAACTCAATTCCCAACTTCTATGCTCCCAACTTTTTGCTGCTCTCAACTTTTCCCAAGTGCCAATTTGAATATGATAGTGTAGATACTTTATCAACCTCTTGTAGTTTATCACTACATGACTTATCTCTTGGTAAATAGGAAGCAACTCTTCTATAGCTTCCAATATTAATCCCAACACCTAAACAACACACATTGATAATGATGGATAATTAAACATGGACTTTATGTGCTTTCTTGAACTCAATCCAAAACAAGTTTCATCTCCTTGTGGGACATGTCTTCCTTCCTTTCTGTGTGGGTGATCCAAGTTGTTACTAGGACCATCGGAGTGCTCTTTATTATTAGCACCACATAGGAGCTTGATGCTACTTCCTTCTTTCCATCTGCTTGTCTGACCACCACTACTTTGTTAGTTACTACTGCTTGGTATTATTAGCTGGTTTCTCAAACAAGTTGACTAAATCCAAGGACACTCTCCTCCATGAAAATTCATCCATTTTTGCACTCAACAGTCTTCCCTTCTCAATTGACTTTCTTCTACCTAATTGAGATGATATTGCTTGGGTATCCTTGTTACTAATTCCTAGGGTGGAGTTGCCACCCATTTTTCTTCAAGTGGCATGACAATAAAAAGCTACATTGTTTACACTTCCAAACATGACAGGAGCGGTCTTCCATAATTGGGATATTCGGGTATTCACTTCTTTATCCACTTGAGTCCTTCCTTCTTCTAGAGTGCATTCATTTGGTATCTCTATCTCCACTGTTGCTATGGGGACGGATTTTAATTCCATGCTTTGCTCTTAATCATCTTCCTCCTGATTGGAGGATAATTTGATTTTTGAGAAAGAGGTCATCTACTTCAAGAATGATTGTCCCATGACTTGTGACTATTCTTTCTCCCTGGTCTGCTGGTATTGGTGTTGTGATGGGAGTACATTATTAATTTTGACCATTTCTCACTTCACTTCTTGATCTCAATTCTTCATCAAAGTGTGAATCACTCTCGTTGAAAGAGTCCACAACCTAGGGATTAGGCTTGTGTCTCTTCATTGTCTGAATTGGCACTACTCCATCTTCCTCTTGTTGGTATTTTCCCTAGTAGTCTTGGCAATATTAACCCACTTTTTTGTCTAGAAGTATTGGACTAAAATCTCCTTGTACTTCTTTGCTTCTGCTGCGTACTTAGGTTGAGTTTGATGATACCTTGATGAATAGTAATGCATTGGGAAGAGTTTCTTCTCTTCCTTCCACATCAACCGCATCTCAATGTAAAAATGTAGGAAAAACAAGGAGAGAAAATTATTTCCTCCACTTGTCAATAGTTGCTCAATCAATTCACGAGTCAGGTGGTAAAAACATCTTTGATCAATCCACGGGTTTCCCTTCATGCAACAATTGGAAGAAGGTGGCCTACCCATTGTTGACGTAAGTAGTTCATGCTGACTTGAAGATCTTCATGAGTGAAGTATAGTGGTATGTTAGATGGTATCATTGTATCCATTCATCCATTCACCTTCTAACCATTCCTTGTCTTCTTTGATTTGAATGAGGCCTCAATTTCCATTTATTCTATTGCTTGACTTATGAGTGGTACTATTGCTCAATGTACCTTGACCACTCATGGTCAAGGTACGGTGCTCCAAGCATCAAACTGGAGCCACACAAACTTGTTTCCAGTGCTCCTTAGTCTAGGTAAATACATTGCCTTACAAGTCAATAAAATTTGGATTCTTCTTCTCCTTGATCTCTAGCATCATTGGGAGATAAGTAAAATCCCATATCCACAATAAGAATTGCAAATAATTCAAGTTGAGATACTCGGCATAGTAGTAATGTGCACATTTCTCCACTCTTTGAGAATGCAATGCAATGCAAATCTAGTTGTGTTCTTCTTTTTGGAGACATTGCATTGCCCCGCACTTCCAATGAAAAGTTGTCTCACGAATCCACCTTCACACTGTTGGTCCCAATCACCCTCTTACACAATCTCTCATGTAAACTGGAAAATTCTGCTCCACTGCTAGGCAATTTTGTTCTAATTCTATTGATACTAAATCTTGGTGGCAGAGCAAATGTAATTTGACTGACCCTTAGTCATTCTCAAGGTGGTATACTTATATTTGTCAATGGCGTGTTTCAAAATTTTGGCAGGCATTAGTGATGAAACGTTGTTTTCCTCACGTGTGTGAAGCATCACAAGGATTAATGGTTACCAAAATCAGTTCTCTCTCCCACGTGGCAATTTATTGCTCAATTAAATGCAAACATGGATGCTTGACTGCCTAATGCTGATGTGGCAACTTGTACTTGTGATTGTGATAGTAGACCCATTCCAATGGTCTCAATGTAGTCCCACTCAAATGGTGTGATGACTTTGATGGTCACTACATCTATTATTCAAATACATGTTTGTAGGCTTTTCCTTGCAGTTGGAGTACAGGCCATAAATTCTATCTATGGACACTATTCTAGTTGGAAAACTTAATGATTAATAAGAAAGAATAAAAAAATATCTGCATAAGGAGATGCAAGGTGGGCTATTGCAATTATATTAGTCCAGTCTATTTGTTCCTTTTTATTGCTTAATAAATATATTTCTGTCAAACCTTGCTCTATTTTTTAGTGAATGTATTGTTATTACATCTATCATAATTAATGAATAAGAAGTGTTTTGTATCTTTCTTCAAGAGATACTTAAAAAAAAAAATTTATATTAGTAATTTTCTGGATTTTGGTGAATTTTTTTTTCACTCAAATAGAATATTGCAATTGTTGAAAAATATTAATTAAAATATTGCAAGAATACTATTTAAATTTTTTCTTGTCTCAATAGACCTTTTGAGAATTAAACTGAAGGTTAAAGTTGTTTATCTACAATGAGCATATATGAAGCATATCCTTATCTCACATTTTATCTATATTGTTAGCTCTAATTTGTACATAACTTCCTGTAGGTATCAAACCTTTTTTATACCAGTGAGGTAATCAAGCAAAAAAATTTAAATATCAGAAGGTGATATTAAGATATGTTCAAACTTCAATATGAGAGCAAATATTTCTCTATTTGTAATAATTGCTTCATAAAGAGCTACTCAAAGCTCAAAGTAGCTTTCCTATAATTGTATTCATAAATTCTAGATTATGTTGCTAACCAAATATCTTGTAAATCTTATTTTATAGAAGGTGGTGTTTAAGTTCAGGGTTATCCATATCTTTTATATTATTATTATAGCACATAAAAATTTCAATAAAAATTAAAACCTTTTCATATAATATTAATACCCATCGCTAAGGGACCTGCTAAAAAGAAAGTGTTAGCTAGGGGTAAGTTGAACCATATTTATAAAAAATTTGATATAGAATTCTAATGACTTTTACTCTTTACCATTTAAATAACTAGATTTGGCTAGAGCTTGCTTTATTGGGTGTAATATGGCTTTATTAAGGACTAGTTTAGGCTATATTAGAGTCATCTAGCCTTGTTAAGTGTATTTTCTAGCCTTGTTACCACAATGACTTTTGCTAATCCATATTCAAGAATCTATTTAATAATTTATGAATGAAATACATTGAGGAAGAAATTTGATTAATATTTAGATGGAAAAAGTGATTTGGAAACATACAAGAATATTTACATTTCAACATCATTATGGATCACTATTTCTTTTTTAGTTACCATCTTTTATTACTAGGAGATTGAAGCCTTTTATTTTCCATTTAATTCCTTCCATTAAGAATTAAATGCAAAAACAACCCAAATGATGTTTTATGGTGATGAAGTTTTCCAAAATGTGTGTTTAACAGATAATTTTGTAAAAAATAATAAATCATTCACATAAAATTAAAGATGTTTATTTTCAGGAAAGATGCCTCAAATGATCAGGTATAACCACATCCTGATCAATTAACCATTTATTATGGATATATATATGAGATAATTGAGATAAGTTTTCCTCACTTCCTCTTACTAGATAATATTTATTAGTAAAATTATGTTTTCTAAACTCATGGTTTTTAGTACTTATTATATCTCCATGAATTTTTAAGAATTTTTTTATTTTTTATTACAAGAATTGAATTCTATTCTAATAATATATATTTAAATTAATTCTAATATAGAGCATTAAAAAATTTTTAAGATATGAAATTCAAATCAAGTGGTGAATAGACTTAAAACTAGACAAATAATTTTTTTCTAAGATGTACCATAAAGGAGCAATCTACTCATAAAGAAAAGGGAAACGGGAGAGCAAGAAAACAGAAAAGTGCGAAAGTTGTGATTGCTCTAGTTGTACTAAAACTTACGTTAAGTGGCCTAACTTGGTGTCGGCTTAATACACATCTACCATAAACTTAAGCATATAAGACTTAGCCGGTTCCTACACTAAGACGTTTGAATAAGGCATGTGAGAATATTATATAAAACTAAGTTGTTTCGAAAATCGAATCATTTTGCTGTCTAAATATGCATCGTGGTTTAGAAAATGACTTGAGTTCTATTCTTCTCTTTAGTTGGGATTGAAAGGTCATTGCATTACATCTTCCTTAAGGAAATCTACATTGGCTAGCAAAACATTCTATTATTCATCAAGAGGAAATAACACTAATTAATAACTAATAAAAAATTAATAAATTTTAATTTTTTTCTAAAGTAAATTATTTTGCATTGCTTGTACCATCAATATGTCGTCCCTGTCACTGTTAACTTAGGCAATTAGTCAATGTCCTCAAACCAATTAACTGCACTGGTTTGTAAAAGGAAACAAAAGCCATAAAAATGATGTATGACAAAAGCTCTTCAATTGCCCGGAAAAAGGATTTCAAGAAGCATAATATATGTACACCATGACATGTTCTTCCTTTCTAATTTTTAGCTATAATACAGAAATTATCAACACTTTTTTAATATAGTAATTATGGGTAATTCTCTTTTCTCTTTCTTTTTACGAAAGAAAATTTCTAAATTTTATCAAACCTAGTACTATTATTTTCCAGGATGATTATATGCAACATAATATTTTAATTTCTGGTTGATGAATGAGACAGTGATGCATATTTTGAATTAGTTTCTATTCTTATCTAATAATTGCATACTTGTAATAATAAAATTGTTAGAAATTGTTACTTTGATGTCAGGTTCACTATCGTTAGCTTGTTATATTACTTTTAAAGTAGAGGAAAGTACCAGAAAAGTTTGAAAAAAAGCTTATCGTGCACCTGAAGGTAATCTATCAATATGTTTGAAATATATGATTGGACAATAACAATTCAAATAAATTAAAACAGACATATTCTGGCTCTTTCCATCTCCCTAGATCTAATTATGGTTTGCAACTTGTTTTATACGGTAGACTAAATCGATCGTTCTCGCTCTTCAACTTGAAGATTCATATAACCCCCTCCGATTGTTCAAGATTCGCCTGACCGACTCATTTATTTACAATTTAATTACCGTGAATTTTATGAGAACCATTGATCATGTTCACGTGCCATCTCGAACTTTTTCCAGCAAATTGGATCACTTGCATAAAGGCGCGACTTGCTTCAGTTTATATCAAGGGCTGGAGATGGACGGGATCTTGAACGGAACGCCGTAGTTGATAAGAGAATAAATATCTCCTTCTTTTTCCCGCTCCTTCAAGTATAATATCGGGCGATCTTTCTTGACTACACCAACTTGTTAACCCATCATCTCTCTTACACTCGGATGCCTCAGGAGAGGAGAAAGGCGGCTATATAGCCTTCTTGATCAATTATGTCGTGGTATTCCACTGCCCTGTCATTGCTTGCTTTGATCACTCAGATGCTTCAGGAGAAGAGAAAGCCTTCTTGATCAAGTATGTCGTGGTATTCCACTGCCCTGTCATAGCTTGATTTGATTGACGTGATATTCTACTGTGTATTGATTTGCATATTAAAATTTCGCATGTATGGTCAAAAGAAGCCTTAGAGTTCATCACGACAGTAGTGGGCTCTGTTGAAAAGCTCAGAGACTCTAAGATAAGGAGATTAGACTTTTGAACTGGAGCAGTGTGGAGCTACAACGCCGTTGAAAAGCTCAGAGACTCTTAGATAAGGAGATTTAGTATTTCTGAGCTGGAGAAGGGTGGAGCTACAGCGCAGTGAAGTTAGTATACCAGCATGAGTAAAGATTGGTGTTGATTCAATGATAGTTCGATTTCTTACTCTTACTCTGTTAACTGCCGACAGCTACCTAATGATCATCCCTATAATCAGAGTCTGAGTTTCTTGCAAGAAGATGGTGACGGAAATATCGCTTGCACATTTCGTTCCACTGCTGCAGTCTCACTTGTCGAAAGAGAACAGTGAGAAGATTGCTGAGGGTTATTCGATGATGAAGGTAACTCGTCAGACCCTGTGTGTTATGATGATTAGTCAAATTCTACACACATATCGTCTTCATGTACCTGAATTATTTACTTAGTCTCGTCAAATCACATGCTAATGATAGTATCGTCTTCATATTGCTAGATTATTTACTTAGTCTAGCCAAGTCATATGAAAAAATGTGCTTAATAATCCACAATTCGCTTACATCCAGAGACTATTCCTGTTTCTTGTACTTACCAAGCTTTTTATGCAGAACAACGAGATGACCAAAGAGGACTTCAAACAATCAGTGATGGTACTGGTCGGAGAAGAACTCATAGTGAAAGTGATACGGCAGTTATATCTCCTGCAGCCTTGTGACTGTAATCATGCAAAGAAAGATCGCTAACCCGACAAAGACCCTCATCCATGGCATCAATTATGTGCAGAATGCAGTAATCAATTTCAAAGGACATTGAATTATCATTCGCATCTTGATTAACCGGGGTATACACACACTTTACAGGCTCAAGAATGGGATGAGTTTGGATACAGCTTCATATAGCTTAGCAATAGCATCAGAATAGCGATTATTCTGATTCGTGATCATACTAGATCTTCAAGTTTATAGACACACTTTACAAGCTCAATAATAGGATGAGTTTGGAGATTTTGGTATACCTTGGCAACATCAGAATAGTGATTTGTAACCATATCAAATCCTCAAGGCAACATAATATTTTTATCTACGAATCTAGTGAGGCGGGTATATAGATGTATAATGTGATAAATATTTTGATATTGTAAAGTTCTACTAAAACTTAAGATAAGTCTAACAACTTCTTAGACTCATGTTCTCATATTTCTATAATCATATGCTAATGATTATAGAAATATGAGACGCTATCCGAAAATTGATAATTTTTCTATAAACAGACACATACAAAACCGCTTAGTTTTTTTCACTAGGCGACCTGAATATTTGAACAGTATCAAATTTTTTATGAATTATTTTAATACAAAACTAGACTATCATTCAATGTGGGACATTATTTCCATAATATTTAAATTTGAATCCTAGATTCTAAATAGATGATTCCCATTAACAATATGTCAAAATATAGGACATCACACTTTCTATTTCGTCAATTTGAGTTCAAAACACAAAAATATATTATCATTTTCATGTAGGTCTAACTATTATAAAAAAATGGAATTTTTCCTTGAAAATAGGTATTTGACTTATAGTTATGGAAAATTTCTCATATTTGGACAATTGACCTTTTAAAAATGGAATTTATACTTTGTTAGACTGGAAACTCAAACATGTCCAATCCAAGAAAGTAAAATAAAATTTTTTACTTTGTTAGACTGGATATTTGAAGTTGTCTAAATTGGATATACGAAATATTAGAGTAAAATTTATTTCATTTCTTCAATAGTTGTCCGTCTTGACATTTGAGTTACACAGTTATGCATTGGAAATAAATATTTTTTATATATTATAAAATTTTAATATAATAAAATGATTAAATATCTAGTAATAATATGATATAAATCTAATTGTAACATTCTGTGTATTATATTTAGCATAGATATATAGTATAATAAAAAACCAAAAAACAAGATTTAATTCCACTTAGGATATCAAATGCAATGAGAGTAAAGTAAAGAAACTCTTTTCCAATCATCCATGTAATGTATTACATTATTATTATGAACGAGAATAATAACCAATATCTCAAACAATATGCAATCATGATCTAGCATTTAGGTGTACCTAAGCTAAAACTTATTGGAATTAAAGGCTATATAATTAGTATAATATAATGTTATATAACGTATATATTAGAATAAAAATCTACTCAATAAATCTACTCCAACAAATTAGATACTCTATACATAACATCTAAAATTGATGGAATAATGTATATTAATTCATATAATATAAATATGTACTCTAAATATAATGCTATAATATATTACAATTCAAATCAACTTTGAGTCTTAAATCCTCACCTTTATATCTAATCTACAACACTAATGAGAAGAAAAAAAAAAATAAAAAAAATTTTAGATGGAATATCTCTTATCAAACTTGTTCCCATCTTTTGTGTTTTCTATGCGGTCACCCTTTTCTCTTACCATAAACTATAGTATTAAAATATCCATTTTTAATGTAAAATATCTTTAATCTATTTGGGTATCGATAAGTAGTTGTGCCAAATAAGGTGACAGTAGTGGATGTTGTGGTTACATACCCTATGCGAGATATAGTTTTGGAGGGAGTGATTATCCATCCCCTGGATGGGTTGTGAGCATAGCAACAAGGGGCAAGGTATCCAAGTATAGGGGCATGCAGCGAGGTCAACTCTTTGTTCGTCTAGCCTTGGAGTTATATGGAGCTATGGACAAGGCGTACGTTGTATTCATCAAGGAGTGCACAAGAGTTTTACATGTTAGGCGCTAGAGGTTTCACACTCACTCTCCTACTTTATAACATATTTTAGACCATTGCTCTAAAAGTGTCTTTGGCCTGTGCAATCCATAAGAGAGCAATCACACTAGGTGATGCTTCTTCGTATGCTTCAATTGTTTATTTGTAGACCACAAGACTTGCATATCTCTAATATGTTAATTACCGTGGGGCAGATTTCTCATGTAAACTCTATTGGGGCTTAGGCTTAGTTTACCTTTTTTTTTTCATCTCCCCCTTGCGGGATTGATTGGGTCTTTTCCCTTCCTTCATTTTTTTTTGCGCGGTCGTCCTTGCTGAGGTGAAGTGAGTGATCACCAAATAAAGGGTAATATCAAGTCTTTGCCCGCTCAGTCATGCCCTAGCCACGGCGGGAGATTTCGGACAGTAACGTAGGGTCATTCCAGAGCCTTACATGAGGGGCTGACAAAGAAAGACTTCAGATACAGATAACTGTAGATTTAGACGAATTCTTCGAATTCTATGCAAACAAGAAGTCCACGGAGTGCGGAAAATGTAGGTTTATTTAATAAGTCCACGAGTGGGCCCTGTGAGCGTCTTTCCACGTGTTTGCAGGACTTATTCCACGAGGAAATGTTCAGCATCCCCTTGCAACTGGCCAGCAATTATGATGAGGTCAGTTGCAAGCGCGGTCAGCGTTTGGCTCGTTTTGCTAGTGTAATGGTAACTTTTAAAAAATGGCTAAATTTGTGGATTGCTTCAGCCGAAGAATCTGCTCACCGCGTGTCTATAGTACTAACTATATCGCATCTGTAACTTCGGAAGTGGAACGCATAATGCTTTACCCGAGGCAATTCCTATTTGGCATCTATTTGCTGTGTGATTTCCCTTAGTCTACATTCAGAGGACGTAATATAGGACCTGCGGAGCTAGAGTCGACCGTTCCGAGACGCCAGCGGAAGTTTTTCTGGTCAATTGGAACGATTTTAGTGGGTCCAGAAAGGAGGACTCATTCTGTATAGAATGCAATCGGGATCACCGGCTGGTTACATGGATAATACTACTTTGACCGGGGTGTGCCTTCGTGACACCAGAACCTGTGCCCTCCAGGTTGATAATTGCAGGACAGAGAGAATCGAGGAATATAGAACATATTAAGGGGAACGATGGCTAGAATGTCGAACTTGATGTGTGATGGTGGAAACCCCGTCAATTTGTACAACCATCTTAGACACCGATATCGGGAGAACGATCTCTTATGCTTCTCAAAGGACATTCTTTAGTTTCTTCCCACCATAGTTTCATAGAGAGTTCAATATCTAGATCGCATTGCCGAATCCCTGGCTAGAACAAACCGTTAATTTCCTCGTGAACTTTGTCGCAGTTCAGATGCCAGTTTCTTCCTGATAATTTTGTAAGTATGTAGGCTCCCCAGAGGTGAAAGGATTTATTAACAATTGCCGTTCTCATTCTTCCTACATGCTTCCTCCCCCTTCCATCCTCAAATCCAATCCATTCGAATTCCAAATTGCTGAACCCGCGTCACTGACATTGTCTTCTCTCAAGCTGTACGTTAAAATATTTACTCTACTCCTCATCAGTCTTCTAATCAGTTTGCGGAAGCATGTCGTGGCGAGCGTCCACGGGGTCGGTGCTCCTTGCTGTATTGAGATGTTGGACAGAGGATACAGAGAAGGAAGTTGAAGCTCAAATTCTTGAAAATCTGGAGCTCGTTACAGAGCTAGATCTGGGTAAGGCTGAACCCGGAGCTGATGGAGTTGTGGCTCTTGTAAAAGCCCTCCAGCAGCGTGCTTTTCCTCGGTTAGAGTCGATGGACTTGTCTTTCAATCAGATTGGAGACAAAGGAGTGATGGAGCTAGCTAGGGCAATTGTTAAAGGCAACTTATCTAGCTTGCGAGTCTTAGAACTTCGAGGTGTCCAAATGGGGGCTGCAGGATGCGGAGCATTGGCGAAAGCTCTGAAATCTGGATGTTTATCAAGTCTCCATACTCTTCGTCTGGACTCCAATGACATTGAGGATATCGGACTGATAGCGTTAGCAGATGCTTTGGGATCTGGTCATCTTCCTTCACTTAGACTGCTGGGTGTGGGCCGAACTGATCTCCTGAAGTTGATGGGGGGAGAAGATAGTCGCATAGAAGGATTTCACATTCCTGGTGCACAGGCTTTGGGGAAGGCTCTCGAAACAGGAAGGTTCGCTTATTTGAACGAATTGTACTTGAATGGCATGGACGGCGAGCAAGAAGTGATGGCTGTGATGAGAGGTCTTCAGTCAGGCTTGGTTGGAGCTTTTAAATCACTTTACCTGTCTTCCTACGAGATTGGTGTTAAAGGTGTGAGGGCTATTGCAGATGTGCTTCGCTCTTCTCGTTTTTCATCCTTGACTTCACTGGGCCTCCCCTTCGGAATTTCTCTGAAAGGTGAATCGCTTGTGGTGCTATCAGAAGCCTTTAGAACCACAAATATGAACACCTTGCAGAATCTGGAATTTAGTAACGTAGTCATGACGGAGGAAGGATTGTTAGAGATTGCTGCTTTGCTGGAGGCGGGTCATCTTCCGAGTCTACAGAAATTGGTTTGCACAGGAGCCTCTGCCACAAATGCGAGTGCGCAGGCGTTGGTAAGGGCGTACATGAAGAATCCTTTTCTTGTTGCCAAAATATTTCTTGATTGGCCAACCCCGCAAATAAGAAATAATGCGGAAGGTCTGCGCAGGCGCAATATAAGATCAGTGGGGGCTTCGACGATATTGAAAGGTGATCCGCTGGTTGCTGGCTATCATTGCAAAGTATTTCTATGTGGCGAGCCGAAAGTAGGCAAGTCGGCACTCAGAAAATCACTATGTACCATGACAAGGTGGAAGGCTTTGGCTGCGAGCGTGCGAAAACGTGAATTCGGGAACGAAGTTGTGAGTAGCCGGATAGATGTCTCTAACATAACACACAAAAAGCTGAACCTGGCCGTCTGGGATCTCGAAGGACAGCCCGAGTACGACATCCTCCATAGTGGATTTCTCTCGAATTTGGCTTTTGGTAACTGTGAGACAACGATCTTCGTCATCGTGTGCAGTGCCAACTACACGGGGCGGGAGAATAAAACGTTGGCAAGGAGGGATCTTGATTACTGGATGAGATTTATCTCATCTATTTCTGCAAGAGGTGTGCAAGATTGCAAGCCGCTTGTCTTCGTTGCTCTCAACTCCTTCCAAGGTGATCATTCTTGTCACAACGCCGGCGAGTGGACAAGTATCATAAGTATGATAAATACAGGTTTCAACGAAGTCTTCAACATTCATCCATATCCATTCATTTTAAATGCTCTCCATCGAAAAGATGTTAAGCTTCTCAAAATGCGATTGGTGGAAACTGCTTCCAATTTTCTACAAGGTACTAGGATTCCCAAGATTTGTCGGAAACTTCAAGACAGGATAGGAATGTGGTCCTGTTCAATCAGCGGGTATCCGGTTCTCAGGTGGAATAGCTACTTGAGGTTGATAGGCGGAGCACTGGAGGCCGACAAGGTTAGAGCAGCGACAGAATATCTTCATGAAGCAGGTCATATAATGTATTTTCGAGCCGGAACGCTGAGAGGGGAAGGACTTGCAGCAGAGAGTCTAGTGATCCTCCAACCTGACTGCTTCTGGAAGAAAATGGAACACATCTTGCTACCGGATCCTTCGGAGACCGCAGGAGACTCTTCGCTAAGGCTTAGCATGTGTTCAGACGGATCCATTTTCCTTCCGGCATTTCGAGCTCAGATTCGTAGAAAGCTTGACATTGACGCCACGAAAGCCGGAGAAGTGATAGCTATTCTCGTGAACCTTGGCCTTGCTTACAAAATCGCGGAGGATTGCATTTTCATTCCATCCCTTCTAGATCATGATGAGGTGCCAATGTATTGGACGCTAGGGACACCGGGCCACTGGGTTATGGGCTTTTCCCTGGAGGTAGCCGATACGGAATCTACGACTATGCTGCCCATTGCAGTCTTCCGCCAGCTGCAAGTAAGGCTGTCTCGCCACCCAGAATTTGGTCCCCGACTCACTGACAATCACTATGTAGCAGGCAAAAATCTAATCTCCTTCAGGAACAAAGGAATGGCTTTAGCAGTGCAATACCTTGCAGATCCAACAAATCGGCTGGATATACTGATCAGGCCCCTAGTTGTCGCGGAGGAGTACAGAGATTACAGGGCGATTCAAGTGAGTATGGCTCAGAAGATTCTGGACATGGTCACCAGTGTAACAGATGGGTGTAAGCCAACAGACTCAATTCTGCACATCAGTGAGAAACTCTGTCCAGGAATTAATTTCACAGTGAAAGTAATGAAGCCCTGGTCTACCGAGGAGGGCTTCAAACCGATGGAACTTAGGAATGTAAATATGTCCGTGAAGGAGGTCAAGGAGTGGATACAGAGGAGTGCGAGCGAGCCTCCACGATGGACAAGACAAGGAGAACCTGTACTTGGGGAACAGCAGTTGGTGCGAAGAGACTTAGAGTACGTGAGGGGGACGTCTTATGACCCCAATAGTGCCCTCGTAGACCCGGTTCCCAGGCTGTTGAATATTTCAAGATAGCATCCGCTTGTGATCTCTGGTCCCAAACAGACTAACCTGCAATTAGTGTACATTATCATACATGTATATATACGGCTCTTTAGATCGTTCTTATAAGAAACTCCTGGATCCAGGGATTGAAACCTTAAACAGAAGCAGCTTGTCCCTCCTTTTCAGGAGCATGTTGTATCGGCATTTTGTTGCAGTATGTATCGTTGGGTTCCTACTTTCTACACGTCTATTACACGATGATGTAAGTTGGTGGTTGGAAACAGTCCAGACTAGTCGTCAATGCTTCAGTCTGAGAGCACCAATTCAAAGGCGCGATCGTTTGCCTAGTCTCCCCACTGTCAAAGATGCTTACAGCTGCGGAGCCAATGAATCACACTCATCAGTGGGATACTTCGTGGGTTGGCTTGTGAGAACTCAGCATCGTGGTTACATGATACATATCTTGTTTCGCCAGCGCATCTGGAACATCCAACAAAACATCCGGAAAGTAATCAATTCAGACTTCTTCTTGTGACTTCATCCATCTCTTATTACTTATTAAAAGAAGTGCAATTATCTTTGACAGTGTGGGTTACACAACCGAGAAAATGCAAATAGTAAGGATTTCAAGTGAGCACTTACGAAATTGAATCCAGTATAAGATCAGTATACAGCGGTATCATATATCGTTATACATGTGGTCTTGTCAAATATTATGGGGTGTATAGCAAAATCTTATGGTATAGTAAGGCAAAGTACCCTGTAAAATGTTATAGTACTCACTCATTTCACTACTGTATTTCGGTAAGTTATATTATCTTTTCAGTATTTATTTTATCCAACAATTTGAAATTTTTCTATAAATGATTTTTTTTTGTCAATTATTTTGTCTAATTTTCCATTTATTTTTATAATTAACTTTATGACCTTTTCAACTTCCAATGCGGGTGACGTCTCCGAGATATTCCATAAATCATTCTTACAATAGTGACTTCATTCCCCAACATTTTCTTCAAATCTGCAATTCAAACTCCCTTAATGTCCGCATGGCTCCACAGCTTTAGCTTCCAACAACGAGAAATGATAGTCACATGGCTCTGGTCTGTGCTCAATCTCATTCTCAGCTGCCCAATCACCATATATTAATAGTTTATCCATGTTATAAGTATTTCAACGCCTGGGGTCCGCTTCGGACACAAAGTGGAACCCAACGATAGAGTGGGATGTTAATAATGCTGTGCCATCATATACTCTTTTCACCTGCTCCATTGTATATGAAGACGATTTCGATTAGATTCCTTCAGTTCACCAGTCGTAGGGGTGGTTTTCTTGGGGTTTCAATTGGGTACCAGGAAATTTAATAAAAGTTTTGGACAATCCGTACAACATGTTGGAGCACGTAAGAGGGGATTTGCATAACTTATGGGGTAAACGCGATATAATCTATTAAAATATCTTAGTTTGTATCATTTGACTATGTCACTCATGAAAAATCTAGCAGAAGTATAATGAACTTATTTAAATTGATGTTTTTCAGTTTTAAACTATAAATTATTATTTTGATCATTCCAAAATGCTAAAATTATAGTATCATAAATATAAAATTTCATATTAACAAAATTCTTAGAGTTAAAAGAATCATTACATATTAATAAACATTTTTAATTAATTTTAAATAAAACAAAGTTCTTCCAAATCTTTTTGTATTTTTAGCTCAAATTTTCTATTATAGGCTTTTTATCTCATAAATTTAATTATAGCCCTGAATGGTAAAATTAGCATCCACGCTCAGGAGAACTGTAGGAGATTCAAAATTACGAGTATAAAAGTAATTGAATTAGCATAGTATAGTTCTTTCTACTAATATATTATCTAAAATGTTGAAACCTTTATTTACAAGCTATATTATTTACGAATCTCACACATTAGAAGTTTGGACGATCAAAACAGATTGACTTTACTTAGTCTCTTGCATAACATGTTTTATTTCATTTAGAATTTACCTTGTAGATTATTTTTAAATTAATTTTTCTTAATTTTTAATTAAAATTATTACTAAATTTAATAATTAAAACTAAAAATAATTTATTTTCTAAAAAAATAATTTTTAAATTAGATTATCTTATACTAAATTTAAATTATATATCTTATCATTAAATTTATTATGACAAAACATGTTTTGCAAACCTTTGACACTCGTTCTGAAAATGGTAATTTAGAAATAATACAAAGAGCTATTTTACTAGTAATAAAAATATTATTTTACAATATAAATAATATTTTGAAAATAGTCGAAATAACTATGCAATGTAAAAATTTCTTATTATTTGAGGTAAATATGCATGGAAAACTTAAGAAACCATTATAATTTGATGAAATAATTAACAATATACAAGCATTCCTTGTTGAACATACATATTTTCTGTTAAATTTTCTTATAAATAGGATTTAAAATGTCTTAAATTTTGACAAACAAAATCGTATAACATCACAATATAATTTCATTTTGAAGTACTTTTACAAGAAAGTTGGTATAATTGGGCAAATACCTCATGGTAAATTATTAATCCATACCTTCAAGGGATATACTTCCCTTCAGTCTTGAGATAGATCTATTTTAGAACATATTTAAATAGATATGATAATTATTTATTATTTTATGTTATATCATCTTTGAGTATTAGATCTATGCTTGTTGTTTGAAGCAGTTGATAGATCAACTAAAGATAAAGTGATATCAACAAACCTATTGAATATTTTTTGTAAAATTTGAATATAAATTCAGCTTCAACTAGCCTTCTTGCCTTTGCATGGCTTGTTGAATCAACATTAGCCTTAGGTGATCATCTTGATCCTTGATTAACTATATGGATTCTACAACTCTAAATTAGCAGAGTTGCTAATCTTAATGTAGAGGAAAATATTAGGTTTGAGGAACAATCAACAAGGTTGTTAATTATTTCTGGTTAACCATAACATATCTAGATCTACTACTATTTTATTTTCCCCTTTTTTTTAATTTAAAATATATTTATTATAAGTTTTTATGATGGAGTAACTATGATCTAGGTTTCTTTGACTTATCCTCTTCTATATTTAATTATAATTTTATTAAGAATAAGTATTAATACTATCCTGAATAATTATTTTTAAATTATGAATTTCTTAAGTTTTATACTTATATATTTTTTCTCAAAATATATTTATACTCAGTTTTCTATATATTATAAAAGATAAATTAGTCTAATCATAAAGAAACTTAACTAATCATAAAATCTTCATGATAAAAATTATAAGTTTAGAGAAATCCAATATAGATTTCTTTGCAGCAATAACAATAAGAAATATAATCACAAACACTAGTCTTTAGTTTTCCAGTAGATTTAAATCCCAATGTTGAAACATATTTTTTAATGATATTAAGAACGGGTTTAAATAGTTTGCTTTGAAGTAATATAACCATGATAGGAATTGTATAATTATTTAATCTAAGATGATTGACATTTGTTATGTTCAGTTGGAAGTAACGAGTACTATGGTTACCAAGTAATAACCAAGTATTGCATATAAATAGGATAAATTTTCATAGAGGACTATTACCACATTTATTATAAGTACTTTATGTACTCTTATACATGAAAATATTTATATATATATTCCAATGTCTATCTGAAAATATATCCTCCCTATGATGGTATAATCTTATTTTAAGGATATTGGTCCATGGTCTCCATGATAGCCTTATCATCATATATACTATCATAGTAAGTTTATAAAAAATACAATTTAACGTTCATTGGAATTGGCATTAGAGTTTGGACTTTTAATCCCCATGTAATATAATCCTCTAGGATTTCATATTCTTTTCAAACTAATCTAAAAGAATAGTTTTGGGATAGATAAGAACCAAAATTATGCATAGTATATATCTCAAGTGAAATGAAAGCTTTTCTTTTGAGAAATGGTGATCTTTTGGTTGTGATAAGGTATTAAACTCCAAGTGGAGCAATGGACTCGGCATTCTACACATTTTTCAGGGAGTGCATGAGAGCTTATCATGTTAGGCGTCAAGGGGTACCACTCTCACTCTCATACTTTGTAGCATATTTTAGACAGTGTGTGTCCATTGCTCTACGGAGTGCAGTAGCTGGTGCAATCCATAGGAGAGTAATCACATTAGGTGATGTTTCTTTGGATGTTCCAGTTGTGTGTAGACCGTACGGCTTGCATAGCTCGGATATCTTAGGTGCGGTAGGGCAGATTTCTCATGTAGATTCTATTGGGGCTTAGCCCCATGTTACCTTTTTTGTCTCTCCCTTGTACGGCTTGATGTGGTCTTCCCATCCTTTGTTTTTCCTATGCGGTCGCCTTCTCTCTCATTAAACTCCAAATCAATAAATGAGTTGTTAATATTGCACTACTAATTAGCTACTAAAGAATAATGTATATTGTAAAGCACTATTTTTTCCAGAAATTATTCAGGGAAAATCAAAGGAATTGGTGAGTTTTTCTAAGCCAAATTCACACCACAATTAGTATTGAAAGGCATCCAAAAGTTGATATGATCCATAAATCTCAACTGGATGTTGTATGAATTCTAGAAGGTGAAGTTTGGAGCTTTATAAAGTCTTCTGTCTAGTGCTTAACTCATGACTACCTTCTACTCATTTGTGCACTTTCCATTCAAGATCCATGGTCATAAATCAAAATCTAGCTAGCTCATGAAAAGATTAGTTGTCCACTATCTGCAGAATTTAAAACTATATTGGAATTTGCATTAGAGTTCAGACTTATAGTTCCCTACGTAATTTGATAATTATAGAATTTCATCTTATTTTCAAACTAATCTATGCAAAAATCTCACGGAAAACAAGACAATTCACATGATATTGTTAAGACTATATATACAAGTGTAGTTTTGCAAGAATTCTACCTTGAGTAAAACAACTCTTTTCACAATTCCTTGGGTTCAAAATAGTTATTCAACTCAGTACCGTCCACTCTTTCCTCGATACACATTAATACTTCTTAAGCTCCCTGTAAGTCTCACTCTAATATTATTACTTTCTCCAAATTCAATATAAACTCACTTGTGAGCATTCAATATAACAAATTAGGCTCCTTTACTCAAGGCAACATACCTTATACTTGGAAACATAGCTTGAGAGTGACTACCTTGCCGCCCTTTTTATACCAGCAATAGGTTTTCATAGTAATATATTGAAATTTTAGTAATATCTAGTAGGTAGATAAGTTCTAGAAGCTTTGTGATAAAAGTGAGGAATCATATGGTACAATTTCTAATCTTTATGACTAGTTCTCCAATTCTAGAAGTTTACATGAGAATCTTGGAGAACCTAAATGGATATTTTAGATCTCTTGCTTTTAATTCTAGAGATAATGCAACCACCTTTGTAACCACTCATCAATCATCTCATGGGTTTACTTGGTCAAATCTCAAAATTGACCTATGCCTGAAGGTTTAGGTGAGATATTCTGATCTTCTACTAAAAAGAGTAAAATTCTCTCTCCTAGCATAGAGCTTGGGAGCTTGCATGAGAGCTTATCATGTTAGGCGCCAGGGAGTACCACTCTCACTCTCATACTTTGTAGCAGCGTGTGTCCATTGCTCTACAATGGGCAGTGGCTGGTGCAATCCATAGGAGAGCAATCACACTAGGTGATGCTTCTTTGGATACTCTAGTTGTTTGTAGACCATACAACTTGCATAGCTCGGATATCTTAGGTGCAGTAGGGCAGATTTTTTATATAGACTCTATTGGGGCCTAGCCCCATTTTTACCTTTTTTGTCTCTCCCTTGTACGGCTTGATGGGGTCTTACCATCCTTCATGTTCTCTACGCGGTCTCCTCTTTCTCTCCTAGCATAGTCTGTTATTTTAGTCCAATTAATTATTAGATTTAACCTTGATTCAATTTAGTCATGGAAATCTTAAGGAAATCCTAAGGAAATCTTGTTATCATTATCTTTAGCAAGCTCTATCTAGCAAAACTTTCCTTAACAACCACTAACTATATCCATAACAAAATATGATCATCTAATCTCGTAATCTCAATTCAATTTCCAAAAAATTCATAAAGTATGTCGAATCTAATGTATAAGATGGTTTTCTTTATTCACATGAAAGTAGTTATGATCAATTGGTAAATTTTGATTCTAATTGAAAATATTGGGCTATGTTATAATTAAAAGTTCTCCATAATCTAATGACTAGAAATATGACAATTCCACATTGTGAACTAATTCACACAAGTGACTTCAAGATGAAATACATTAAAACCATTATATATAAGGCATCTATAGTATATATGGAATGATGATGAATACGTATTTATAGATGATAGATGAGCTACAATGAAATGGAGAAGAGGGAAAATTTGGAAAAGAGAATCACAAAACATGTAGTAAAACACAAAGAGTCTAGTAAGCTAATAGCTAATGCAATAAGATTCTCCAAAGGTGATAATCAGCTGTTGCATAGTAATTCTGGACACTTAGAGTATTGTTTTAGAATGTTCATGAGCTCACACATACCAAGCACTCAAGCACTAAGCCTTTGTAGGATGATGCTAATCTGATCAATCTTGTGGAGACAAGAGAACATGAGGAGAACACCATTCAAGACATCAAAGGATTCACTCCAAGTTGAGTGGTTCAACTTGGAACAAGTGGAGGCAACATAGAGGAAGGAGCTTTGGAGGTATTGCTACTTGAGTCAGATTTGGCTTTGAAAGATCAGTCTCCTTGATAGGTCAAGATGCAAGTGGAAAAATACCAATGATTGAAGATTGGAGGAGTTGCTACACCTTGTTGTTTGCTACTTTGCTCCATTGACATCCCCAATTTACTCAAGTAAAGCTCTCAACACCATGCAACCTTTCCACTCCTTAAAAAATGATGCATTGGAGTTTCAAAGTAAAGGTGCATTACTTGTTCTTGGTAGGTTCATGATCCAAGCCTCTCAGATTCCTGAGTTTAGTGACCTTGAGAATGATCCTATTCTTGATCCTGCTCTTCCCCATATTTGATGTGCAATCCCCATGAGTGAACACTTTATGAGCTTTGGTACCAATTGAAGTTTGAAGATCTTGAATGACCTTTCTCAATTCCTGAAACTTGCAAGAGCACATGCTTTGTTTCTAGTGGATCTAGCACAGTAGACTACATGTTGACCTTACCTAGTGATATACACCTTATTTCTGATTTTGTTATTTTAGGTCCTAAACTTGAATCTGACCATGCACCTCTATCCTTTGCCACCCTTCTTCCTTGCTCCAACAGAATCACATTACCTATTGAGCATACCTCTAGAGAAATTCATCTAGATTTTCACAAGAGACTAGCTAGCTATCAAAAGGTAGTTGAGCTCTATGGAGTGGAGTTCTAATTCTATTTAGCAAAGTGATCCTTTCAATGGACTTCTTCAATCTACATAAGCTTCATTGTTTCCAAGAGCATCCAATACAAAGAGACTTGGTCTCCCATACAATTGGTGTTATGATGCAGATTGTAAAATGGCAAGAATCAAAGTTATGAACAGATCTCTTGATCAAATTGCATACAAACTTGTTTTTGTTTCTTATAGAAAGTTGGTGAAGTGCAAGAAGAGAGCATTTCTAAGACTTCAGGTGGCTAATCTGAGCACCAAACTAAGAAGCAATCCCAAGGGTTTTTGGAAGAAGGTTATTGTTAAATCTCCATCTCCATTGCTTGACTTGAAGTAGCTTTGTAACTATGTCAAGGATTTGTACTTCTTCTTTGATGCTCCAAGAATGGCTATAACATATGGAGTTTAAAGACAAGTCAAGAATAATGAAGTAGCAAATAGACCAAATTAACCAGGATTCTAAGAATATTCTAGAAGCATCTAGGAAGTTACTTGGTACATTCTAAGTATTGAATAATGTGCATAATAAGTGGTGACTTCTAGGAGGAAGCTTCTTGGGAAAAAAAAATATTCCAAGTTTTAGAGATCCCTCAAGAGAAATTCAAGAGAAGAAACACAAAGTTTCACTCTCAATACTTTCATGTCCCAAAGGAGCACCTTCTCTTTATTATATAACAAAGAGGATTCCCTCAAAGGTCCACCCCTGGATCAAATACATGGATTGATGACATATCAGCAAGCTCCACCCTTAGATTAGTTGCATGGATGGGTGACATGCTGGTTCTTGTCCTATCTGGTTGGTCAAACAAGTTTGACTAGAAGGAATCTTTAGAGAATTTTCTTGTAGAAAGCTGAAAATTGCATTGGTGAGGTACCATTGGAAACCTCTTGACAAGATGAATAGTGGAGGCAAAAGGAAAATCTTTTCCACTTGAGAAAAAAAAGTGCATTTTTTGAGTCTCCTCTTCTCAAGGGAAAAAAATATTTTTGAGGTCTAATTCATCCAATTAGGCCTCCAAAATGAGCTCTTAATTTTTCTAAGTTGTTTTTGACTCTTGCTCTAATAGGAGAAATACTCTTTTGGTGACACTTCTATCTAATATACTTAGACCATCATATATAGCATCCTTCTTGATGTTATCAAGCTAAATTTCACCTCTAGATAATATGTTGAGCTAATGGTATTACTCTTTCCGGCTAGCTTATCTTGCATGCCAAGTCAGAAAGTATGCTAGTAAACAAGCTTCTAGACTAGCTTGCATGCCAAATACGCGGTTTATAGAATGAAGCTTCTTGTGAAGATCATAGTTAGCTTAGCTCGCACTCTAAGAAGGCAGCTCTTAAGAAGCTTCTTAAGAGCCTTGTATGTTCCATATATATACCAAAGCCCAAGCTCATGCTAAGCATTCAGAGTGTCCCTCATTGAAGAGTCCAATGTGATCTTTCACTCCGATCTTCCATTCTCCTATTTCTCTCCTTGGTCTTTTACAATGGCACCAAGCCTTGGATCACCTTTCACCATCTTTGAAGCTAATGTTAAGTACCAGCTCAAGAAGTTGGCCAATGGTAAGGCTGAAGACCTTGATGGACTTTGTGTTGAACTTCTAAAATGGAGCAATAATCATTTGATTACAGTACTCACTTCTCTCTTGAATGAAGCAATCAAGTGTGGCTTTCTTAATAGATGGTGCTTGAAGAAAGTAGTTCCTATTCACAAGTCTGACAAGAGAGATGTTATCATGAATTAATGTACTGCCAACTAGTATGGTATATTAATTCACATATGCTGGTAAGGTGAGGTCCATGGAGCATGAAAGACTTCCATACCAAGCTCTTTGTGCAACTCTATCTATTGGTTGGTATACAAATTTGATTACATGAGCTACAAGATGGAACATTTTTGAATTACATTGGAGGCTAGAGCCTATTGCATTACAAGAGGTGCTCAAGCAAAAATTTGTACATTACCTTTAGCATGAACTTGGTACCAAGATGGTGTTCTATAAGCAGTTTGTAAGTCTTATATTGGTGTATTGTGAGCAAGATTATCTCTTGGCTAGGATCTCTATTCACTTAGACATGTCATTGCTAAGTATAGCACTAGTTCTCATAGACAAGCAATAGAACAAGGACGTTGACAACAAATACAACACTCCATGCGGCTTTGCACATTACTTTCTATTGGTAAAGTTGAAGATAAGCATCATGTTTTTGTCGAGTGCACTTCCTACCAACAGATCAGAGTTAGACATCAGATTAGTAATAGTAATTTCTATGCTCTCTAATAGCTTGAGACTTTTGCATTAGGAAAGTACATGACCAAAATTAATCTACATCGGATCAGTTTTTTACATATTTTTCGGATGCACTAGGCTCTTGTCTACACTTGTATACATGTGATTTGTATTTTGCTTTCATCCTTATGATTCTCTGTATCTTTTGAGTTTTATATTTCATTTCCTTTTACTAAATTGAGGAATGGTTCATAATGTGGTATTTAAAGATCTCAATAAAACTAAATAGAAAATTTATTCATTATATCATCCTGTATCTAAAATCGCACATGTATATGAAATACAAGTGCTTACAAATAATAATATGTATTTTTGATTTGAATAGATCAAATTTATTTCTCAAGTAAATGCAATTTATCTAGCAGATGTGCGTACTATTTGTGAATTCTGTTTTCATGAAAGTGTTTTGATAGACCATTATTTTATGAAAATCTTTGCCAATTTGGAAATATAAACAGAATTTATCTATGTTCACCACCATACGAAGTAAACGTAAATTGTGCCAATATGATCCTCCCGCACAACCATTGCATAACCTTTTAGTAACGTGCAAATGAAGAAAATTAGTTATCAAATTGCGGCGATCTTGGACAAAGATCTGAAACTTCTCCTATTTCACGAACACTCTTGAAATTACACTTGCATACAGAAATCGGTGCGGGTGATTGCTGCGGGAGGAGCGTGGAGACGGGAGAGGAGAGGGAGAGACGTGAGACAATTTTTGATAAAATCTGAGTGCTCTCTAGCATGTAGCCTTTGAGTGAATAGACGATTCTCTTAGTTTTTCATTTTCGGTTCCATTGGCACCTAGATTGAAGACTATGGAGAATGGAGTAGAAAGTTATGAAGTTTTTTAGCTTTTTTAGGGTTGAGAGTGATCATTATACATTGAGAGTGATGGGTTGTGAATTTTCATTTCTAATCTCTGGGTTTTCATGATTAAGTTCCATGGGAATTTAATTTAAAAATTTTGGAGATGGAAATTGAAAGTTATGAGAGTTTATAGATTTTAGAGTTGGGAGAGATTGTTTTCTTATGTGAGTTGGGATGTGAGGGGTTGTGGTTTTGCAGATATGGGGAGATATGGAGAGGAGTATCATGTGTTACTATCACTATTCTTGTGCTAGCCATGGCTACACCTTCCCATGTGGGGTCGCCTAGAGCAGGTCAGGATACACCATGCCCGGTGTGTCACCGACGCTTTACCTCGCAAGGGGTAAAGACCCATGTAGGAAAGATGCACAAGGACTATGATTGGACCACTTGGGATGCCCACGTGAGACGAGCGACCACATCGATAGCAGTGACACTCGGGATTACGCACGCTTCTTCTATACCTTCGTTGATCGTTCCAGGGATACCGATCGAGTCGTGGGAGTGGTTAGCTTCTCAGGCGGGTTGCATTTTGGGGTTATTTGAGACTAGTTTTCCATGTCCACGTCTATTCCATAGGCTACCCCGCACACTCCATGATGAGGCTAGACAGGCTTTTCGCCTACCACTGGATCGTTTGGCACGTGATCCCTTGGACGAGTTAGCGTGGTTCCTATTCCTCCTATTCCCTTGATGGTGTCTTCGTTATGCTAGAGGGGGATGTGCAGGGCATAGAGAGGTGGCGGCTAGATTTCGTCGATTCTGAGTGGGGGATTGGGCAGCCCTTCAGGAGGAGTCTGTTAGGGCTACAGGATTTAGGAGACAGACATTGCCACAGGATACCACAGATTCCACTCGATTACGACGATGTAGGACATTGGGTCAGGCGGGAGAGTTTAGTAGAGCAGCACGAGCGCTACACCCTTTGTCTATAGCGAGTCCTACTGATGAGACCATCTCTTCCCTACGCTCAGTGCATCCTATAGCAGTAGAGGGACTACCACTAGAGGTCTTAGATTATCAGCCTGAGCAGCCTTTATGTCTTGATAGGTCGCTATTTGCACAAGCATTGTGCACTGCACCTCGCTTTTCCTCAAGAGGCTTGTCAGGGATGGTTTATGAGCACCTTAGAGATTGCTTCCAAGCAGATGATCCTTCTAGTGGTTTTAATGAGTTGTTTCAGGTGGCTGCAGCAGTAGCAAGAGGAGATATTCCTATGTCTGTTAGTCGGGTCTTAGGTGCTAGTCAACTTCTCGCGATCGAGAAGGACACGGGAGGCATTAGACCGATTGCTATTGGAGAGATCTTTTTGCGTTTGGTCAGTCGTACCATTGTCCTTCAGCATCGTTCTCACTTTCGACAGCACCTTAGTCCACATCAGTTTGGAGTAGCTACACTTGGAGGATGTGAGGCTATATCTCTAGGCATTAGAGCACTCCTAGATATCCATCCGGAGTGGGTCGTCCTACAGGTGGATGTTGAGAACGCTTTTAATAGCATCTCACGTGCATCCATCTTTACAGAGCTTAGGGAGGTTGGTGGATCCTTGGCAAGTCTCATTCCTTTTGTGTGGTCTTTTTATGGCTCTCCTGCTTCCCTTTACTACCAGCATGGTGGTTCACAGGAGGGAGTCACCGTCTTGGAGTCAGCTGTTGGTACACGTCAGGGAGATCCTTTGGGGGGGGCCTTTATTTGCCATGGCTCACTTTAGAGCTCTCATGTCTACTACTTTGGCCATGCTAGGTTGTGTATTTCCATCCTTGGTAGATGATACACACATCGTAGGCCCTGTAGATCAGATTAGGCAGGCCTTTGACTACTTGACTACCGAGCTACATCTAGTAGGCTTGAGAGTCAAGGTGTCAAAGTGTAGGGCATGGTCCCCTTTAGGTATCCCTCCTCACCTTGAGCTTCCAGAGGGGTGTATCACATCCACAGAGGGACTTCGTGTTCTTGGAGTGCCAGTAGGATCGGAGGATTTTGTCACACGCTTCTTGGACGCTGCCTTTGTAGAGGATGTTCTCCATGTGGATGACCTTCCATTATTAGGGGATCCGCAAGTGGCATTTGGTATACTCTCTTCCAGTATTGCTCGTCGACCATCCTACCTCATCCGTACAGTTCCCCCCTCACCGTCCTTCCTATCACGTCTGAGAGCATTTGATAGGAGGATTATGAGTCTTTGGTGATATTATTGGACCAGGGACTTTTGAGTGTGTGACAGGGGATTTGGCACGTAGACAAACGGCTCTACCAATCTCATGTGGTGGGGTTGGCTTGCTTTCTATGGAGGAGATGGCACCTATAGCGTTTTTGGGTAGTTGGGCTCTCTCGGCACCCCTACTTGCCTCTCATTTTGTGGTTGCTGATAGGCCGGTTTTGGAGACTTATGTGACAGAGGTGGAGGGAGGATCCTTTTCTCTCCAGGTGTTATTGCGGCAGACGAGAGATAGTCTATCTCCACGAGCACGAGAGGGTTTTCCACCGTTTGCTTCACTATCGTCAGATTGGACTAGAGGTCTGCAGTCTTCCTTGATGGAGTGACAGTGTGAGCATACGCTACATTCTCTCTTAGTTGACTCGTCCATTCCTCAGGCTACTAGAGCACGTCTACGCTCTTGCTCCGGCAAGGGTGCAAGCTCGTGGATCCTAGCTCGACCATGCATTAGGGCTTTCCGACTCGCACCGGCTACTTTCTCTACAGCGATGAGGTTTCGCCTAGGTTTGGTCCACCCATCTGCATCTTCACTACTCACTTGAGAGTGTGGTTCTACACTAGATGCAGCGGCGGTCCACATGACACGGTGTCCTTTTGGAGGACAGAGGATAGCTACCCATGATGCCATTAGAGACATAGTGTTTGCTATGGCACGAGAGAGTGGATACTTGGCTTGGAGGGAGCGTTTGTATGCGTTGCAGATGACACGTGTCAGGGCAGACTTATACTTGGTCCGAGATGATCAGGTGACAGTAGCGGATGTCGTGGTGACGGACCCTACGTGAGATACAGTTTCGGAGGGAGTGATTACCCATCCCCCTGGATGGGCGGCGAGTGCAGCAGCAGGTCGCAAGGTCTCCAAGTATAGGGGCATGCAGCGAGGTCACCTCTTTGTTCCTCTAGCCTTGGAGTTATATGGAGCGATGGACACGGCATTTGACACATTTGTCAGGGAGTGCGCGAGAGCTTATCATGTTAGGCGCCAGGGGGTACCACTCTCACTCTCATACTTTGTAGCTTACTTTAGACAGCGTGTATCCATTGCTCTACAGAGGGCAGTGGCTGGTGCAATCTATAGGAGAGCAATCACATTAGGTGATGTTTCTTCGGATGCTCCAGTTGTGTGTAGACTGTACGACTTGCATAGCTCGGATATCTTAGGTGCGGTAGTGCAGATTTCTCATACAGACTCTATTGGGGCTTAGCCCCATGTTACCTTTTTTGTCTCTCCCTTGTACGGCTTGATGGGGTCTTCCCATCCTTCATTTTTCCTACGCGGTCGCCTTTTTTCGCATACAGAAATCTGTACTTCGAAAGTGCATTTCTTTTCCTACCCAAATTATTCCATGTTTTAATTTTCTTCAAATCTGCCCAAATAAATTTTAACGATTACCAAGAGTCACCAAACAAAGAAATCGAGAGGAATACACGATAAAAGGCATTCATACACCCAACAAACACAACATGCTTTGTAAAACCAAAATTCCAACTCGGCAAGGTAGTGGCAAAAAACATCTAAGAAACCAGGAACGAGTTAAATAAACATCTCGGCCTCGCGTTCTTCCAGAAATACCTACGCAAGGTTTGTTCAAAGTCAACTTGAATAAAAAGAATTTGATTTTGGATTGAGTTTTACTAGGGAAAAAGTTTGAGAATTTTGTAATATAACTATCTAAGCACGTAGGACTCATCCATAGATTGAATCAAGGTTTTAAGAGTAAAACTATTTTATATAATTAAAATAAAAACTTGATAGTTCCACTATCTTTGCATAAAAAAGATTTCTACCTGGATTCTAAACTATCACGCCCATATCATTAATCCTTAATTTTAAATACAAAGAGATCAAATACAGTAAACATACACAAACCTTACTTTTATACATTTTCCCCTGTAGCTGATTTGTTTCTTTTGTATGTCCCTTGGAACAGTTGGGGAAATGCATCGTCTCCCTGATTGGTGGCAAGGAAAGCACTTGGCCGCCCCCCAAGGACAGCACTTGTAATGCTCAGAGGAGAATAGGAGGATACAAGACTCAGCAGGAGAAACAAGAATTCAAAAGAGATCTACCATGCTGTCTGCGGAGGCCATAATGAGGAGCTCGTGGCCGTAGATATGTCCTGGAATGGGTTGCATTCATGGTGACGTTGAGACAGGTCAACATTGAAGAAAGCTTCGTGTAGTTCCACAAAATACATAAGTCAACATAAGTTTGGAAAAGGAAAGATTGTCTCAACAGAGGCTGGAGCTGAATCACCATAAAAATTGGGTAATGTACAAGAATGGTGTAATCACCATATCGTTCCCCGCACAAGGAGAACAAGAAAATTTGTTTGTATCTTTAAATCTGGCAGTAAGAGGCCTCCATGATATCACTAGAGGCTGTAGAAAATCTAATCATTGAAGCAGAGAGTGTAGAGAAACAGTCCTCTCACCACCGATGGAATCAACAAGAGAATACGTTATATCGACGAATCAATTGAGCATCATCGAGGCGATGATTTCTGCGGCACAACTACTTACATGGCTACCAAGAGAGTATAATACAAAGCGTTAACTACAAACGTCACAGCCTTCAGAATCCTGCACAACGAAGACCTTCAGTAGAAGTTACGGGTTTGTTGCAATTATGTACTGATCTTCATGGTGACATTGCAGTCCTGGCTTGTTACCAATTTCAGCCACTATTTCACAACCCAGGAAGTCATGTAATAACCTCGTCCAAAGCGCGCTCAGCAGTTATAATACATGAGTCCCTTTGTAGCATTCGCAGACCTATTTGTTCCGCATTTTTTAGTTCCTCCTGCAACGTCTTCGGGGCGAGCACTGGATCATCGGCTATGTTCAACTCCTCTGGGCTGCATTTCAAGTCAGGAGCGATTCCGACTTGATCAATCTGATGTAAAGCCGGGGAGAGGTATTTTGCTACTGTTACAAATAGTGCGGATCCGTCCCGCAACTCTGTTACGCTCTGCAGAACGGCAGCCACAGTAAAACCTTATCAGGCCAGATTGGCAGAGGATGCCCTTAAGTCTTATGGTTGCAACAGTTATTCTCGAGTAGACGTAGCTTCAGGACAAGCCTGCCTACATCAACTGACATTAATAAAACGAGTTTGGGCTTTTTATGCCATTTACTTGTTCGGATCAAGCCGAGACATGTACGTGGATCTAACTGGAGTAAGTGCATGGATGGGAACTTCAAACTGTCCTGGTGTTGCCTGCCTTGAGGCTTCTTTAACGTCAAGAGATCCTAGTTACTGGATATAATTTCTGTGACTCCGATCTCGCTAGGATGTTGGCATCTCTCAGCGATCTTATATTTGGAGTTTCCCCGGTTCATACCTGTATCTTGCCTTTACCATATGTTTGCTGGCCAACCAAAACGGCACGACCGTTATCATGCAAAGCTCCAGCTAAGATTTCACTTGCACTAGCGCTACCTTCATTCACCTGTTCCATCGACCTTACTCCATTAGTACCTTCATTTTCGAACAAGGCCGTACTAGAACAAATTGCCATGTTACCAGGAAGAAGGTCACGAGCGTAATGCTCATCAAATGTAAGCACCTACTTCGTTCAATTGATAAGTCTCGAAACTTACCAGCACAACTAGTGGATTTCTTGTCAGGGCATGGCCGTTGACAAGAGTGATAGGTTGTGTGTCACCATCCCGATCAATAGTATTGACCAATACATCATTGCCATCCAACCACATTTGTGCCACATCCAAACCAGCTTTAACTAGTCCTCCCTGCGCAGAATCAAAGAAATATCACAAATTGATCTACGAGTCAAGTTGGTGTGGATTATTTATGAGCTCTAACCAGCTGATATTAAGAATGACATCTTGGTATATCAGCAGTATGCACTGGCCAGATAGAGGAAGCGTGAAAGAGGTCCACAAGAAGTGTTTGAATGTAGCGTTTGCAGAATCGTAAATTACGTAGCACACTACCTTCCATTCTCAAACAAAATACAAGATGCGTACCGGGTTGTTACGCAAGTCCAATATGTAAGACTCCACACCTTCTTTCTCCAGCTTCCCTATGGCCCGCTCCATATCTGCTGCCGCATTCTGTTTCGTAGCGTTTGGGATAATTTAGTCTCAATCCACAAGCTTCTACATATACAGTAATTTAGCAGAATATGTTTATGTTTATTTTCGAACCTAACGGCTGTGAAGAATGAAAATGAATTTCTCTGCAATCAAATACCATAGGTACGACCCAAAGCGTTGAGGGCAGACCTTAAGGCATGCATTACAACTTTACTGCGGACCGGATATTATTGACCGTTAAGTACCTGAGAAAATGTCGTAAGGCGAATGTAACCTGTTTTCCCCTGATGACCATCAGGTGCAGGATGCCGGAGGACTGTGCTATACACCGGAGACAGGGCTATTGTTTCTCTTTTGAGCTTTATCTGCAGTGTGACATCGAGAGAATTTGAATTTGGATTTGAATTACAAGACAATCTGCACCCCAACTAAGTACCTACATATCTCGCAGGACTCATTACGGGTTCACTGCCGGAACTAAAATAGCACTACTCTACCCTATAATCTGCCTTCTAGAAGAACTGACACGGCTGGAAGGTCAAGATGTACCTCCGTAATCTGCGGGTCACCTTGCGCACCGTCGTCAGTGACCTGTAAAATGGATCGTTTGAGTTAAGCTGCTCAACCATTATATGATAGAAGTCGCTGCAAATAAGCGTGCTTGTAGAAAATAAGAACTCCCCCAGAGTCATGGCTATCACTCCCGATGTCATTCACTCTTTCAGTTTCTCGTTGCAACATGTCACTGTTAAAGACGAGGTAAATTTAAGTCATGGAAAAATTCTATCCGCTAGATCAAGAACAACAGTGGTAAGAGACGTGACGTACTCGACGTAAAGTGAGCGTCACCAGTGTTCCGGCTCGTCCCCTCAACCTATTTGCAGCTTGCTCCCCATCGAGTCCAGAAAGAGGTTCATCTGTGAAATAGAACAATGCAAAAGTTAAACGGATCAACATCCGCGAGATGATTCGCATCTAAAAATGTCAATCAAAGGCAGTAGTGTCATGACTTAATCTGCCAAACTGGTCGAAGTATGGAAAGGATCGGAATCCCTCTTCTAACTTGTCTGTCGTACCGTCAATTTGCACGAGTTCATCACCAGAAACAATGCCAGCTCGTGCAGCAGGACCTCCTTCTAATGGAGACATTACAATCTACAGGTACCCAGGTAAGCAAACTTTAGAGATAGAGAATTCATAACATGAAGCTCCTAAATAGGAAAATGATTGTGAACATATGCCTCGCACTTTAGTGTAAATCCTGTTCTACACGAAAAGGGAGAGTTTAACAGTCCGGAACACAAGTCAGCTGATTCATCTTCAAGCTGCTGCTACAGGGATCAGAATCGCAACTCAAATTTGAGCATCTCCTGTTATCTATTAAAGTAAGAAAATAAGAAGATGCCCCGAGGGAGATGACGCAGCAAAACTTACCAAGCGTCCAGTTTCACGTTCAGAAGCTATAAGGAGTCCAACACCTTCCAGAGCTCCATCATTGTTTATACGAAAATTCTCATATTCCTGCTCAAACAAAGACTGTCTTATTTGGAATTTTGACCGACTTTTAGACAAAAGCTCATGAACCGAAATTCGAAAATATAGGCGACTTGGTTGTGTGGTTTCGATCAATATGCTTAAGTACTTTTCGAAGAGTATTTCTACCAAAAAAATCATGTTCCAACATCAGTCTCTGCTAATTCACCGACCTTTGGAGTAATGATGCGTGTAAAGGGATCTCCCAAAGTTGCTAGCATTGTCTTAATCCTGGAATACGCGGCATCTGAAGTTTCGACTGATAATGTATCTGCCAAGGAGTCCTGGAGCGTCAAGTCCCAATCCTGATGGTTGAAAGATGGATCAACATAGGTTTCTCGAATAATGCCCCATGCTTCCACCAACGTTCTCTGAACTAGGTTTACCTGTAGCACAAATTTCAGAAAATCTCAGAACTGCTTGTTAAAACTCAATTGCTTCGAAATTCAAGCTTCTGGAAGGACCTCTATGTCGTCTGCATGTCTGTTCGACCCAAAATTGCCCGAAGACATTTCAACCTTTCACCAGGAAGAGATTTCGCATCACAATTCCAGCAGAAATAGACGGTTTGATTGGAGGATGCATTTGACCTTGTAGAAATTGAACACAGGACAGAGATAATTTGGAAGTCCATAGTTCGTACCAAGCACTCATTGCTCTGTAACAAAAATCAGTGCAAAAGGAGCCAGAGTCTATGAGTAAGATCATCGTTGATTACCTCACCAATTTTGGAACCTGGGAAAGTGACTTGATATCCATCGGCCCAAGCAGGCAAGCTAGTATTAAGGAGAATGACTCCGGCAGCCAAAGTGCAGGACACAGCCTTTGATAGCTTGAGAATGAGGCCTTCCTCCCTCTCCTCTCCAGCACTGATTTTCCAGCACTTCTCCTCATCCTTCATAGAGGCCTGACATCCTCCAGGCTTTCTGAAAGACAGATTCACCAGCCTCTCGATTTTCTTGCTTGCGAGTAGGGACAAATTGCCATCACAGAAATTTGAACTAAGAAGTGGCAATTTTGGCGTATTGAAGTTCTTTGCACTGTATTTCACAATATGGCTGGCAGACTTTCTAGATGCTGGAGAACACTTTTTCGCTTGAGATATGCCATGAACCAAATGACAGCGGAGAGTGGCGGCGTCCATAACGAGTTCGCCAGACTGCGAAAAAAGAGTTGCTGTACTTTACGTCGCCTCAGAGCCTAGTCCAGATGCAACAATCATATTTCAATGTGTGCTTAGCGGGTCACTAAATCGAAGGCCTCGTACACAATAAAAAAATGATCTCTGTACCACCCTGCAAATTCCTTTACGTTGCTTGAGATGATAATAGCCAAGGCACTGAACAGAACCGAAATCCTCACACCTCAAAACGAATACTGAATGGTGGTTTTTTCCCAATCACAGCTGTGCATGAGGCTCTAAACAGATGTAAGAATGAGAATTGCTTGGGTAGCTCGGAGACGAGTGCAACTGGGACAAACGCCTTCAATTCTCTAGGACAAATAAGGGAACCACAGGGAAAGTAGGAAATACAAACGCACCACAGTTGTTTCACTATTGGGATTCCAATGCCGTCCTTGTCAAAAATATCCCCTGCGCAAATTCAAATTCAGAATTTTATTACAGTTCTAACCATCCCTCTTTTAGTCATAGGCAAAGCCCCAGACATTCGAACTCTTTGCTCTTCTCATGCAGAACAGGCTTGACAAAGAACTCCGCGAACAACTCCCTCTGACCCTGTGAAATCACTTAGGTGCCGGAACCCTGAAAATGGAGTTCTCTGTAGACAAAAAGCCGATTGCGTCCGCAGCGAAAGAAATCTCAAGCTTCATACCTTTAAAATTGGACGTTGAAGGGATTGAATGTCCCTAGCTCCGGGACCGTCAAACTTCTCAAACTATGGGCTCTGTATTCAGCTTTAGAACCAAATTGAGCCCCCAGCCGGATTGCTATAGATCCATTTCTGTCATCGATTGGATCTACTCTATCAGATCTTCAACCCGACACGCCAGAGACCTGAGTAATTGCTTCCTCTGCACACCTTGAAAGGAATTCGCCTCCAGGAAGAAATCTCTGAGGACTTCGAAAAGTCATTCTTAAACTGTAGGGAGACTGCTCAGGAAGAAAAAGCTACGAGGTACCGGTAACCGTAACGGTAACCAGCTGCCCCGGTTAATGTCCTCCTGTACGTGCACTTTGACTACTGCCCTTGGTCTGCCCATCCTTGTTATCCTATGGGGGTCGGGTTTCCTTGGGGTCTATACAGACTTCATAACCTCCACATAGACTGGTGCAAGATTTCATCACAACGTAATCTTCACAATACAAAACTGACTCGATATTTTTGTTGCATTTATTCTCTTTATGCTTATTCTGGCTTCTTCACATCTAATTGAAAGTCACGTTCCAGAATTCAAATCATGAATCTTGGGTACTATCACTACGGATATGGAAATTACGATTGGAACTGAAATAAAGTCTGATAGATGTATACATTAATCGGGAATACATACAAGGGAATGAACAGAACGATCTCTGAGAATGTCCAAAACGATGAATACTTAGGGTACGACAATCGTAAATATGGTAGGACAGCATGACAACTAGAATATGATTGATAAGCAGGTTAATCTCTCTTAAGAATACTGCCAAGCGAAAATAGCACTTCGATCCCCAAGGATTAGCAATGGAGCTTCAAAGCATAAGGAGTTTTTGAAGTCCATTCTCTAAGTGCTGAAGTCCTTGGTTGAAAAGAAGGTATGGACTCTACCTCGAGCGTTTGCGATTTCAAATTTGGAGACAAATGCGGCTGAGTACTCAAAAAACTGGTACGCATCATTATCAGATAATGTGATTGGATTACGTCCTGGAGGAGGGAGGAAGTGCCAGAAATAGACGCCGTGAGGAACATACGGTCGATTGTTGACATGCCCGTTTGACAACTTGGTCTTTACTGTCTCGGAGGTGAAACATAGCACCCCACAATGTTACCAGCCGGTAAAGTCCTTCACTTGAACAGTTAGTGTTCTACTCGAATCTGAATTGCCTGACTTCACCGTGTTTCCTCTTTCCTCCTTTGTTATACATGTTGGGGCACGTTGGGGCTACAACATATTGGGGCTTAGCCCCATGTTACCTTTTTTGTCTCTCCCTTGTACGGCTTGATGGGGTCTTCCCATCCTTCGTTTTTCCTACGCGATCGCCTTTTCTTCCTTTGTTATACATGCGTACCAGTTGCTATGACCTTTCAAAATCTTTGCTTCTCTCACACACTACTCGTTTGTTACGCGCGCGCGCGAGAGAGAGCCCAGATTGCGAGCGCAATATTGGATTTTGGAATATGACATTTCATAAGTACCCAAAATCTAGAATAACTCCAACTGACTTTTCTCTAAAAGAAGTGCTTGTAACTTGCGCGTGTACTGGACCGTGTCCTTATCTCTTTCTTTGGTCTTAATCAGAATCCAGATTTGGTTTCTTCTGTGTATACTCTCAATAATCGAGTTCAAATCAAATCTTCATCTCCGTAAGTATGGAGTTCACGAGTGATAGTTTCATCATTCAGACGATACTGAGAATGGAGTTAAGATGAAATCAACATATCAATCGAGAAAATCCCGTGATAGACCCACAACAATAAGTTCCTTGCTTGACTAATGCAAGTTTCTACATCTCGAAGACTCTTATTTTTAAGGACAATGCCTAGTGTATTTTTCTCTTCTCTTGCGTCAATATTCATAAGCTCGCTGTCGTCTGCAGGCTGTGTTGTGCGAGTGTATGGTCGGCTGGAACACACCCTTATGAGCTCAACAACTAAGAGAAGGCAGAGGGAGTATGGTGTGATATTCACTGCATTTCCATGTCGAAGCGAGGGCCAGGTGCTGCTAGGTAGAGAGGTTTCCAGAAGACTTTTACTTGAGAATCCGTGTCCGAGGTGAGAACAGGATTGAGGACCCCTCATTACGGGCAAAAATTTTCGGAAAGGATATCTGTGCAGCAGTAGTCAGTTCCCAAGATTCATATCTTTTGCTTACCCAAGTGCTTACCCAACACTATTTTGAGGTTCTACCGACTCTGAATTCGGAAGCGTTCGATGCAACCGGATGGGGCTATCCCAGCCGTTGGACACGAATCGAACGAGCTGAGTTCAGTCTACAAGCCCGAGATGTGCGCAGTTGACACGCAAGTCGTGCCGGCGCCAACCAACAGAGTATCCTCCCACATAGAAGGGGCTCCGCAGAGTCGTTAGATTCTGATCGTGAGGGTATACGCGCGAGGCTTCTCAATAGGGTGGGCCAGGACAAAAACATCAAGCACGTGGCCAGTTCTAACGCGCAAAAGCCTTCCACTGGTGGACGTTGGACTTCATGCTCCAGTAGGGCTCATAACAGTATGAATAGACTGTCAAACTTGTCATGCCTAAAATACCATTGGTTCCATGACGATGGTTCTGGCTCTGTCTGCGGATTAACGTGGACGAGAACTAAAGTTGACAGGGTTGGAGTTCCCACTTGGGTGGAAGTAGTCAGGGAAGATCTACCTAAGTGACCGCTAAACTTTATGATCCTCACGACAAAAGTGAAAAAGCCTGGGGGTTGTCGTCGATTCAATCCAGTATCTGAAATACAAAAGAAGATTTGTTTATTGTAGTAGGGAATCTGTATGATATCAAACGTTCAAACTAAGATCGTCGAAGATTCCTCCTACCTACACTATTGAGGCTTAGACGGATTTTACTTACGGCTTGAGGGGTCTTCCCATCCTTCTTGTTATCACTCGCGGTCGCCTTCCCCAACAAAATCGCCGATACATTTGGAATCCAAACTAATCTTATAGAGCTTCATTCATCTTTTTACAGTTAGGGTCAGTTTACTCGGGGCACTAGCCAACACACAATGGGGGTTTCAATTATTGAAACTTCTTTTTAAGATGGTACCAAGTAGAACGTTTTAAAACCGTTTGCATTCGTTTTAAAACATTCTAAAAATCCTTTTGATACGTTATTTTTTTAGCGAACTACATCTAATTGACAATAGCGAGAAGTGGAAGGGGTCCGGGGTCTCGCTGTTATATATAAGCTGGTAGATGGACAATATAGCTTAAATTGTCCATATGTGTCGACTTCAGATCAGAGAGTTAAACAGTTACAGTTCAGTTTCGATGTGCAACGTTAAAGTTATATGCATATGTGCAATTTAGTGTTTGTATATGGACGATATGAAGTTAGTGCTCCCATTAGTCATTACTACTAAACATTTTTTTAATATAACCTAAATGTTTCTTTCAGTATGGTTTATTTTGAAAGATGTTTTATTTTAAATTAAATTTAAAACGAACTTTCACTAGTTTCAATACTAAGTTTCTCCGAACTAGACGGGTAGAGGGGTGACTTCCTAAAGGACTTTTACAGGTACCCACAAAAAAAAGTGCTAATAACTGAATGTTGCACATCAAAACTGAACTGTAACAGAATGCTGCCTATGATGACTTTTTTGCTTCGAGACTTGGGTGTTGTCATTTCTGGCTCTTAATTTGGATTGTAGTACTTTGTGTCCTGGTGTCGTGAAATTGTAAGTATAGAAAACATGGAGTACATTCACTCACAATCTTTGATTCATCTTCCCATCCCTCTTATGTCGATCCTAACTCCAATCACTCTATATCACCAAGTGGCACATTCCAAGAGCTATTGAAGATGGTGTCATCGGTGCCTTCTACCAAGAGCAAAGTGAAATTTGAGGAGGAAAGGTTCTGGATGATGTCTCATCTTTATGCAAAGAGCACCCAATTTCAATTACATGGCTACTTATTTGGTGTGACACCGGAAAGAGCTTCCAAAGTCAATGGTACAAGAGAAATTATATAAAACATGGGCACAATACATGAAATCATACAAAGATACTTGAGAATGGAAAGACAAACACATAGGAAAAGATCTCATGGAGATTTAATTGAAACAAAGATGTAGAACTGTAATACCAAGAGCTAGCCATATGATCTAGATGTGAATTGTGTTTGGTAACATCTAGAATGATGTTATACATGATAGTCAAAATAGAACAGATAGAAGTATCACCAAAAGAGTACTTCTACAAATAGGGCAGAAATAGAAGTAGACTTGAAAACCTTAGAACCAATAGCTAGACATATGATTTAAAGGTGAGAATTGGTTTGGTTACATCTATAAGGATGTTACTCATGATGGACTAAACAAATCAGAAAGTGGTATCACCAAAAGGGGACTTCTGAAAACCAAAATATACCTGAAGGCAATTTTGGAAGCCTAAATGGATGAATTAGGCCTCAAAAATGTGCAGATTCCCCTCCTTCCCCCAATATAGTAACCTCCCGTCTAAGTCCGCAACTTGAACCTTGAGGGTTTGTGTGTACCTAACTGGTAGGTGCAAACTTTAGACTACAGCACTCAGTCTCATATCGCTTGCGCTCTCTTAGTACTCAGTCCCGTATCGCTGGCGCTCGAAGAGAATGACGATGAAACCAAACAGCAAGCGTCTTAATGAGTCCCAGCGCTACGAAATCATTTCTAAATTGAGCAAAACAAATCCTCCTAGTAAACGGGCTTTAGCTCGGGAGTACGATGTCAGCAAAGGTGCCATCCGAAAGGTGTGGGGAAATCGTGATTTGATTCTGGAGAGATCGGCTTTGATGTGTGAAGAAGCTAAGGAGAAGACATTTTGCACTTCAGTGGGACGATTTACAGAGCTTGAAGATATGCTTTACATCTGGATTGACAGCATGCGCCAAGCCAGACTTCCTGTACCACCATCTCTCGCCATTGCCAAAGCGAAAAGCATTACTTCTACTTTATCAATTTCGGAATCACACTTTAAGGCATCATGGCAATGGCTCAGTCGATTTAGAGCACGGCGTGGCTTACAGAAGATGCTCCTTCATGGAGAAGGGGCAGAAGTTGACAAAAGAGATCCGGAGTTATTAGCAGCTTTAGAAAGTCTCTACGCCATCATTGTGCAATATGACCCTGAAAATGTTTACAATATGGATGAGACTGGTTTGTTTTTTTGGTTGCTACCGCGATATAGCCTCCTTATGCCAAATGAAGATATCTCAACTATAAGAGGCAAAAAGAAAGCCAAGGATCGAGTTTCTTTGATAGTCTGTGCTAACGCAACAGGAACACATAAAATTCCATGCGCGCTGATCGGGAAACCAAAGGAGCCAGCTTGTATCAAGGACAGATAATGGCCAATTCCTTATTTCAATCAAGCAAAGGCTTGGATGGACGTGGAAACCTGTTGGAAATGGTTCAATGAAGTTTTTGTTCCAAAAGTCAAAAAAAGAACTCGACGCCGCATTCTTTTGCTGATGGATAACGCCCCAGGACACTTTGATGCCTTCGAGCGTGATAATATTCGGGTCGTTTTCTTCCCACCAAATTGTACAAGCTAGAAACAGCCTTGCAATATGGGCATCATCGCAGCCCTGAAAAAGCAATACAAATATTTGTACCTCAAGGATGTCCTTGATTTTTATGAACTTGATGAGGAGGCGAAGCAATGAAAGAAAGATTTGGGTGGAAGATTGCGACGAGGTGCTGCAGGGGTCTCCTACGGAAATCCAGCACACATGCTGAATGCTGCAAGTTATGTCAAAGAAGCATGGGATTTTGTCTCTTCCAGCTTGATCAAAAATGCTTTTAGTAAGGCAGAGCTAATGCAACTAGAGCCAGAATCGGAAGCTGTTGACGAAGTTCAGAACATATTCAGCAACTTGGTACACGCCATTGAAACACTCTCTATCAATCCATCGGAACTGGAAGACTTCGTTCATATTGATGATGAGAACAATGAAGAGTATGTAACAGCAGTGTTGGAAGATGTTGAAGAGCTGTTAGAGTCGATGAAGATTGTTGACACTGAGGTGAAGGATGCGGACGACCCTGATCCTCAAGAGCTGAATGCCAATTTAGAGATAGGAAGCATATTTCATGGTTTTGAATCTCTTTATAAACAAGTTCTCGATATTGAGGACCAGCTGCTCTACACTGAAGTTCAAACGGAAGCGGAGGGAACTTTTGAAGATCTAAAAAAATCATTTGAAATATTCCAGAGCAAGGTCCGCGAGGTTACCGTCAAAGCCAAACGCAAGAAACTTCAAAACTTGCGCCAGATGACAATTCATGACATGTTCAACTGAGAAATATTGAACCCTAAATTGTCTATCAAAAGATGCGGACTTAACCAGGATGCGTACTTAATTGGGTGCACACTTAACCGGGAGGTTACTATAGAGGAAAGGCTGGCCTTCCCTCCCCTTGCTCTGTCTCATTGAGAGCTTTCCAATGGTACCTCACCCATGTGATTATGAGATTCCTACAAGAAGATTCCCTCAAGATTCCCTATCTGGTTGGTCAAAGCTTGTTTGACCAACCAGATAGGACCAGGACCAACATGTCATCTATCCAAGTAAGTAATCCAAGGGTGGAGCTTGCTGACATGTCACCTATCTGTGTGCCTAATCCTATGGTAGAGCTTCCTTGGAGGAGATCCTCTTTGTCTATATAATAAAGAGAAGGTGCTCCTTTGGGGCATCGGATGATTGAGTGTGAAATCTGTGTTTTCTCTCTTCTCTTGTCCTTGAAGTATTACAATAACTATAGATGATAAGTTAAATCATCTCTGCACTTACTTCAAAAGAATGGATTTGATGTTTGGATGCATAGCCAATATTGCTCCTAGTATGCTTGTAAGTATCGAATTGGCAACAAGGTGAATGTTTTTTTGAAGAGATGGAGCATTAGTAGCAAAATGGATCTAAAGTTACATCAAGGATCAAGAGGAGGAGGAATTTGACAGTGATGGCACTCCAAGGTTGATAACCACAAAAGCATTTTCTTATGCATTGAGTTTATGAATAGACTCAATTCCTTTTATGATCTTGAGTACACAATGGCTAGAAGAGGAGAATCCTACACATTCTAATTATGTTCCAATTATGCAACATGAAAATATTGAACATGGTATACCAATTGTGAAATCCACAAGAATAGAGGAAGATATTTAGGTATGAGAAAGAGATAATGAAGGAGAGGGTCAAGATCAATGTTGGAAGAGGAGGAAATTCTCATGGAATTCTAAGATGACACCATCCACTACATCTTTCTCATAGTACTTCCATACCAAATTGAAGAGAAAATCTTTAGGAGCAAAAGAGAGATGCAAACTTGCTGAAATTGAGACACACAAAATGGCTAAGATCAAGAAGTTATGCATGAAAGTGGAGGCAGACAAATTGAAAGTTGAGGCTGAAAAGGTCTTGAGCACAAAGAGAATTAGATCCAAAGTTGAGGAACTTAGATTCAAGGAATGGAATGCAAAAGCAGTTCCACTCCATGACTTTGGAATTAGCACAAGCTGGAAAGATTCCAAAGGAAATAAAGTATTATCATATGCTTTATGACATAGATACTCCGTATGGTAGTTACACTAGCTATCCAAAGTTTCATATACTAGCTTACACTCATATTGCTATTGCAAATGACGACAATGAGAATAATTACAGCTTGGACATATAAAGTGTATTAAGTTTATAATAAACTTCAATGGTTCAATTTTCTAGCAAACATGAATGGTTTAAATTTTATGGTTGCTCTCATTTTTCAATGTGGTGTGTGCTAGTATGTGTCAAGTGGGTTATATTAGATTTTACATGGTATGTGTTGGTCCACATTGGGTATGATAGGATGTGTTTAAGTATGCATTGGTGTGTGTTGCAATGTGTGTTGGTATACATTAAGAGTTGTCAATGATATGTTGAGCACTAAGGGGTCAAGGGTGTATGCTCAAGGTGTCATTGGATTGACATTGGGAAGCATTGGGATGTGTTGTTTGCACTAGGGTAGAGTTCAAAGAAGAGATGTGTGCTCATGTGATCTCTATATGCTATCAGATATGCTTTGGCATTTTTTGGTGTGCACTTGGGTTTTAAGGAATCCACTAAAGTCTTTGATAGAGATTTCACAAGCCATTCTAGCTCTAGAAAAGATTTATCATCTTGTTCTAATTAGCAATCAATCATTCAAGAGAAAAAACATAAATGACAAGGATGAGCATATAAACTAAGTGCAAGTAATGTTGGGACTTGGGATTTAACTCATATCTGGTTCTAAACTTGAAGTCCACTTGAATACATGTGTAATGAGAGCAGAACACATTCTTTAGTCAAAATAGAGACTAATCAAGAATATCCCAAATGTATATTTTATGTACACACCAAAAGCACCCAACATACATACATCAAGCAACACCCAATGCACACCAATAGTACCCAACACTCACAAGAGCATAGTCCAAAGTGCAGCCCAACCTATTCAACACATCTGAGCACAACCCAACTAACTCCTACATATTCCAATGCATTCTTGAGACTTCCATTTTGCATAAAATACATTTTAGAATACATTCAAGATTGAAACTCATTTTATTCAACTACACAAATCAAATCTTTTATTGTAGATTGAGAAGGCCACTAGATTGACTGTTGAAGGCAAGACAATGTTGCACAACCATATTTTGGGTGTCCTCTTGGTATTCCTCAAGCCCCTACAAAGGAGGACCTTGGTCTACCTTGACATCCTCATCCTCCTCTAACCAAATATCAACTCTCTTTATTAAAAAGTTGTGGAGAACTACACATACATTAATCAAATTGAGCAAGTATGAATTTCTATTGGTGTCTTTGAGTTGGACCCTTAATTCCTTTTGCTTGAATCCAAATTGGAGTTTGATCTCTAATTTTATTTTTCTTGAAAACTTGATGCACTTTAATAATATTCACCAAAGCACAAAATGAATCTAAATCCCATTGAGTAAGTTGTCTAAAAGATTTCAAATCCAAATCTTAACTCCATGTACAAAACACTCTTGGTTGTAAATATCTTTGACTATTGATCAACACCCACTACCTTAATAAGATCTCAATAGCATCCTCTTCATCTTTATCTTTGCCTAATCATCTAAGCTCCAATTGAAGCATGTCACTTAATCCAATTTTGAATTGAAAAATATTTAATGCTCCTTAATCCTCTAATAAATCTTTACATAATGCACATAACGCATAAAAACTCATGGGTCACAAAATCTTTTTTCCATAAATTTTTTTATGGAATTCTTTTATTCAATAAATGATGCCTTGCACAATATCTATACATGTATTATGTGTTCCTTGTAGGCTTTGATAAGGAATTTTACAAGAAACACATAATATTTTACTTTGTAAAAATCCTTCTAGAAGTCTATGGATACTGTCGTACACACATTTTTTGTTTTGAGTTGGTTTAAGTATTGTGGTACCCACATCATGGTCCCAAGGTAGTCACTTTCTTCTTGTGTACTTTCTTGATTGGCAGAACCCAAAGAAGTTTGTTACATGATCTTTGGATCAGGTTGCACTACCTGATACAAAGTCCTCTTCTTCATATTTCATTTTTTCCAACCCAAGTCCTTTGGATTTTGACCCAAGGTTGACTTTGGGTTTATGCAAAACACACAATTCTTCATGTTTCTTCCCCGTTTAGCCGTCTTTTGGTTTTGGTTTTGGTTTCTTCTTTAAACTCAAAAAAAAATAATTTTGTGTACCACAATGCTCTTAGAGATTAATTTTTTGCACCTCATTTTCCTTTCTTGGATTCATTCTACATCAAGATTATAAGATTATTCTACATCCAGTGTGAGCAAGGGAGAGTATATCTCATTTACCATTTTGGAACGGAGTTCATGAATATAATAATGAATTTCCAAACCCTATGATTCTACTTATGGTGATATAGGATAGATTAAGATTTTAATATTTATATTTTGTTATGATTCAGTGGATCTGACCTCAATGGTAGTCCCAATCATCCATGCTCTTCTTGAGTGATCATATTAACACTTAATTGAAATAAGAATAATTAATTGAGCATATAACATGTGTAAAATCATGGAGTCACAATTGCAAGATCTAATGCAAGGAATGCAAGGGATGTTGAATGAGTTTTAAGAATCAAGATGACAATAGAAGCATTACAATGTAAAGTATGTAACTTTAGGAATGATCATATAATGCTAGAAGAGGAATCATCTAAAACCTAATAATAATGACCAAAGTACTTGGAGAGTCATTCATGCTGATCACACCAACCCCAATCAACAATGAAGCCATATTGTTACTATGGATGTAAAAGCCATGCAACATTGAGCCTTTTTGGATTTGGACCATAGGGCTATGAGTTATGAGCTATGAGAGGCCTAGAAGGGCCAGCTTGCTGACATGAGGCTAGTTAGTTTAGAGTAGTTTTTGGTCATTGTTTGGCAAAATATACCCACCATACTAGATTGTATAAAATAGGATTTGACCCCTAGATTTATGTTTTCTAGACTAGTACCCTAGCCAATTGGTCCACCCTCACCTGTTATCCTAAACTCTAATGATTATTCCATTGTTATCTATACACTTGTAGTTTTGGCTAAGAGAGACAATTTGATCCCGTTCTTGGTGATCCTAGTAGTTTAGGAAGTAGATAACTCCTATTATGTCAAATGCCATATGGTGGTAGAGTTAGTCCAATGTTGATTTATGAGATGGAGAGTTTTGATTTAGATTTCTTGTGATTGGAAACCTCCATTCTTTGCTTCCTATGTATGCACCATGTTTGTGTGAGGTGCCTTGACTTTAGAGCGTTGGTGCTCTAGTGTGCTCTTGGTAGTGAGGTTGGAGTGATGACCAATCAGACTATCTATGTTTCTCTCCAATGAGGCAAGAATTGATGACATGCAGACCGTGAGAGTGCTTGTTGCGATGGCAAGTTACAAGTTGCCCTTTCCCTTAATGTAGTTGTTGTTGTTAGAGCAACATTAGTGGGTGAAGTTTGGTTGGTGGTGTAGGCACTTGGCGGGGTACTTGCAGTGGTTACAATTGCGGGTTGTGGTTTTTAGTTACTCTATCATAATGGAGTTCTTGGGGGATTCCGAAGGAAATAGCACTATAATACTCAATAGATTTACTTAGAGTGGTGCTCAATATTAGCTTGTATCTTAGGTTCCAATGAGGGAGGAGATTGACTCCAGTTGGAGTGTAACACAAGAGCTGATTTAGTTGAGAGTACACTTGGTGTGTCCGCACCATTGTTGTGGGACGTGGACAAGATTTATGGGGCCTCCAAAAACCCTAGGCGTTACTCAGGTACAATAGGTACCAGTGAGTTGGATGACTTCATCTAGGAGTTTGATAATTGGTATGATCTACAATAAATGCAAAACCTGACTTTTTTTCACACCCTTCATGGCATGGAAGGGGTTATTTCAGCACTTGGAGTGTCCACTGATGGACAACTACCATGAGTTAGGATATTTGTAACATATCCGTAAAACTTCTAACATCATTTGTTTCTATTGCACTGCAAAATCTGCTTCGATCGAGGGTACTTTAAAGACTCCCTCAATGGATAGAAATCCTCCTTGTTCCGTCCATTCAAGAGGTTCTTATCGCTGGAAACAGATTTGAGAGCATGAGCACACGCCAAACATTCTCCTCCACAAGCTCAGATGTAATACTCTGAGGACAAGAGAAGAGAGAAAACACATATTGCACACTCAAACAATCGATGCCCCAAGGGAGCACCTTCTCTTTATTATATAGACAAAGAGGATCTCTGCCAAGGAAGCTCCACCATAGGATCAGGGACACAGATAGGTGACATGTCAGCAAGCTCCACCCTTGGATTACTTACTTGGATAGGTGACATATCTGGTCTAGGTCCTTTCTGGTTGGTCAAACAAGCTTTGACCAAAGGGAATCTTTTAGGGAATCTTCCTGTATGAATCTCAAAATCACGTAAGGTACCGTTGGAAAGCTCTCGACGAGACAAAGCAAGGAGGATGGAAGGCCAGCCTTTCCTTTGTTGGGAAGAATGTGCACATTTTTGAGGCCTAATTCATCCGTTTAGGCCTCCAAAATTGCCTTCAAAGATTTCAGGCATATTTTGGTTCCTACTCTATTAGTAGAAGCCCCCTTTTGGTGATACCTCTTTCTGATCTGTTTAGTCCATCATGTGTAACATCCTTCCAGATGTTACTAAACCAATTCTCACCTTTAAATTATATGTCTAACTATTGGTTCTAAGGTTCTCAAGTCTATTTTGGTTTCTGCCCTATTAGTAGAAGTACTCTTTTGGTGATACTTCTATCTGATATATTTCAACCATCATGTATAACATCATTTTAGATGTTACCAAACCGAATTTCACATCTAGATCATATGGCTAGCTCTTGGTATTACATCAAAGCTTATAATAAGTAGCGATTAGAGGTCAGACCAGGATTCACAAGGAATCTCCTTCAACCAAGAACAAACTTTATTATTTCCGTAGACAACCAATTGATTTCCATGGGGATCTCTTTTCATGAACACAATTATGAAGAAAATTGCATCTATGGACTAGTAGGTTGAACTGATTGGCAACTAAAGGGTAGCCGTTAAGGGCAGCACAGCACTTGTAGAGACCCATAGCCTTGACACCGAGTTATCCAACCAAGGCTTGGAGGAGATTGAGCTATGGAGATAGTATTAGTCTCCAAACTATGTCTCCATCGCTTTAGGCTTGGTTTCTAGAGGTAGATTAGCAGTACCCACAAGTTCTAGCTCTAGTAGCATTGGTGGATCTCTAAGAGATCGTGCTACTATGAGTGGAGGTACTACTACAAGAGGTGGTGTAGTATTGGGATTCAATCCCATAGTAGAGTTCTTCTAGTGTTTGAGGTAGAACTACCAAAGAGTGCAGACTTGACAAGCTGATGAGCTTGCAAGAGTTCCAATAGAAGGCTAGAGAGAGCCTACCCAAGGCATGCACTTGCATGATATGGCTTATCAGTTTTACTCAACGAGTTACTAAGGCCCAAGCAATCCAATTTTGGTATGGGATATTGGACAAGGAGTTGCAACATAAAGTCCGTGATGTTACGTTGTTACAAGCTAGTTCACCTACTTTGGCAGTGGTCTTTGGTTTAGTTGAGCATATTGAGCTCAAAATGGTGGAGGACGGAGTGGTGACATCTAGATTTGGTAGAGAGATCTCATACATAAATGTTACTTCTTCCAAAGTGCAGTAAAGTGCACCACCCCATGTTGGTTTCTAAGGACAAGGTGGACTGTGAGCCGGCATGTCTCTCACTCATGATGAACCTCTCATGGCTATGGTGGTAACGCACCATGGACTAAGAAGGCAAAGAACCTCAACTCCATTTTACTCTTCCAAGGTTAACACTCCAAGATTCAAGACATTGCTCACTAGAGAACTCAATGAGAGAGAGATAGTTGCAAATGAAAGGATGATGAGTACCTTCTCACCCCTAGTTTATATACTTGTGAAATAGTTATGCACCAAAGTTACTAATTATTGGAGTAACTCAAGTTACTAGGCTAAAAGTTAAATAAAGTCAAAAAAACTAAAGGTATATCTATACTCATGCAAATATTCTCCTAAGCATATGGTCTTATCTTGACCCAACCACTAAGTCAAGGATTCCTTTACATGGGCTTTCCTTGGATTATAGAAGAATCCAAAACAAAAAAAGGGTTGTAGGTCCAAGAGTTCTCAACTCCTTTTTCAAAGCCAAACACCTAAGAATAGTACCAAGTCAATACACAAGAATCCAAAATAGTGGTGCTTATCTTTTCCACTTCCTCTAAACTAAGGTCCACTTTATCTTAACTATGACTAAATTTAGCTAATCTTGACTAATATAGAACCATCCTTTATCTCTATATAAATAATATCTTTCAATTTATAATACCATACTAAATATCACAATAGCACATACATGCACAAATGGGTGTTAGGTTTACCTCTGGACTAAGATTTCACTTTGTCCCTACCTTTTATGATACATCTTCAACTTATCATGGTTAGTCCTATTAAAGTGTCTTCCTCCTAACTCCTTGAGTCATTGGTGTAATTGCCTCCACATCTTCTCCACTATGAAAGGTCCAACATACTCAAGAAAAAACTTCTTTTGCATCCTCTTGAATTGAATAGAATCAAACAACATTACCCAATCACCTTCTTTGAAAGGCTCCACCTTCTTCTTGCCTTGCCTCTTATCATAGCTCTCCTTTTGTTTCCTTTGGGCTTGCTCTACTCAAACCATTGCAACTGCTCTTTCCTCTTCCAATTCCATGAGTTGATCCTTCCTTGACTTCTCTGCATCACCTCCTTGTGTTTTCTTCAATCTTCTATGAATACTTTGGAAGGTTGGAAGATCAAAGTGAATAGGTAAGGTAGAATCAATACCATATACCCATTGACATGGAGAATATATGGTGGAAGACTTCATGGTTGTCTTATACTCCCAAAAAACTTCATGAATCTTCTTGTCCAAAGGAATGAACACCTATTTACATGGAAATGAATTCTTAAATAGTCTTCTCTACTCATAGCTAAAGGATTTCATTGATGGAGGCAATCCAAGTATCTTCATAGTCTAATCCTAATTATATATTCCTTATCTACACTATCCTAATATTTTTTACACTACTTATGTGCATTTAGCATGTCCAAGGGAGCTACTAGTTCCTCCTCAAAGAGAATTTCTACTTTTTCATCTTTAGACATCTTCTTACTCAAAAGGTTACAACTACAAAGATCTTATAACTTAGAAGATTTATTTCAAGGAAGGATTTTTGGTGCTAAGCTACTACAATGAACTTTGTTTGCCCCTTCCTTTTCTAAGGAGATGATCTATTCTCTCCTTGTAGTCCACTATTGCTAACACTTAGGTATCACAGGATTTAGGTAATTTCCTATCTACATGTTCTCTAAACTTAAAGGTTAATCTATCTATCTTTGGGTCCTTATTGGTCTTTCCTTTCACATCTACACTTGCAGTTTAAGCTTGTGTGGGTTTTTTTGGTCATCTTACCTACCATTGCTTCTTCCTTGATCACTAGTAGTTGGTCCCAAAGATTTTCCAACTCCTTGGTCATCTTAATCATCTCTAACATTGAATGGTTATAAGCTCCTTGCAATTTGGTAGTGGTATCAATCAACATCTTGGCCTTGATTGCAACTCATTCTTTTTGTTCTTTCTATAGCTCTACTTGTAGTGCCTCCAACCAAAGATTAGTCTCTTTCTTGTATTTGTCTAATGTAGCTTGTAGTGTGGCTTTTTTATTGTGTTTGGCCTCCACCTTCTATTTGAATTAGAGGATCTTTGCACTTTGGTCTTGTAACTTTACCTCAAGCCACTTTTGTTGAACATTACCAGCAATCTAAGGGAAGCCATATCTTCTTATAGTCTTTGGACCTCTTGGTCATGACTCTTCTTTGCATTCTCTAGCAAAATCTTCTCTACTTAAAATCTTTTGCATCTTGCAGGAGTGTGTCCCCTTTCTTTCATTCCTCCTTGTTAAGGATTTGTAGTTATCAGCTTCACCCTATCAATGGTCTTTCTTTGCCTTCATTGCAAATTCATTTGCATGGTCTCCTCATTAAAAAGATGTAGTCCTTGACCTCGAGCCAATTCTCCTAGTATTGAGGGAGAATTTCTTCAAATATGTTAGCAAAAAAGCAATAAATTTTATTAAGAAAGAAGCTCTATCAAACCATTGTATCAATTGTGGTTCCATTACTACAACTTCTTTGTGTTGAACACCTCCAAGTACATCTTCTTCTTGGATGTTGAATTTTGTCTCCTCATCCACCCCTTCATTGGTCATTGGTCTCCTTTGCTTCTAAATGCAAAGGTGATTTTGGCTACATCAAAGTAGTTGGCTCTTTGATTCAAAGATCTTCTTGAGCTTTGGCTTGGTTATTCCTCTGACCTTGTGGGGCAGATTTCACACCCCCTTGCTCATCTCTTATTATAATCTTGGTTTTGACTTCTTGTAGGATTAGTTCATTGTCCTCTTCTTCTTCTTTGTCTTTCACTTTGCCCTTGTCCAAAGAGACATCTATCACCTACAGATTCTTTCTTACCCACTTAGCAAAACGTTTTGATCTTGAGAAGGTGTGGCCCTCTTCTTGTCATAGACTATGTCCTCCTTCATCTCCACAAATTTTCTTGAGATAGTGAACTCCTTTTCTACTTCTTGAATCCTCTTTATCACTCCCTTCTCTTTAGATGATGATCTGAAGTAGTCTTTGGAGTGAAAATGGATAGCAAATTTCCTCCTCTCTTCCTTGCTTAGTAAGTTAACATCCATGCAAAAGTAAATGGAAAATAAAGCTAAGTAGGTGGTTGCTCTATTCATATTATTACATATTCCCCAGCCACTAATTTGTGATATCCTCATTGCCATGGAATCTTCAAACTCCTATAGGGTTGTACATGCATTTTTGGGATGAGAAAGAGGCTCCCATGTGGCATCATGAAGTGGATACCCTTTCCAAAGGACCTTATATTCAATATGTTGTTGGCAGCCACATTGGATATCACAACATGCAAGTATATGATCAACTTCATATTCCTCATGATCATTGACAAGGATGGGAGGAAGAGGGAGTTTGATATGAGTAGAAAAGGAAGATGGGTTAGAACAAAGGGTTTCAAATTTAAAACATGGAAGATAGGATGGATTTGTATATGATGAGGGAGAGCAAGTCAATAAGAAATTGGAGAAATAATCTAAGTAATCTCAAATGGACCTAACCAAGTGGGAGTAAGTTTACAAACTTGGGTATCAAGTGGGAAGAAAGTTATTGGATGAAAGCATGATGTTATCACCTAGTTGAAAAGTGAGATCATAATGATGTTTATCAATATATTACTTTTGCCATGTTGAGCAACAAGAAATGAGGCTTGGCATGTTAGAAGGATTTAAATAACATGGACAAGAAGGTGGAAGTATATGGGACCTTAAATGGTGGAGGAGCAAGAAAAGAATCTAGAACAAGTGGATCTTGCCCATAATTAAGAAAGAAAGGAGAAAAGCCTGTATTTTCTTGCTTGGAATTATTGTAGCCAAACTTGACTGCTGCAAGACAAGTATCCTTATTAGTGTGGTGAACATTAACAAAGGCATGTAGCATATCCTCCAAAGTACAAATTTCTCATTTAGCTTATCCATCAATTTGAGGATGATAAGCTATGGACTAGTATCAAGGAGTTTAAAAAGTGCTTGCCATAATTCACCAATAAACAAGGATCTCAATTAGAGATGAGAACCCTCTGCATCCCATGGCGCTTGAGATGGTGTCAAAGTAGATTTGGGCCAATGTTGAAGCATCAATTCCATGATAGGAGCCAAATGAATTTTCTTGCTAAGCTTATCAACAAATATTATGATGGTTGTATGGCCTTGGTCTATTTTTGGAAAGGATATGATGAGGTCTAGCTTACATGTTTCTAACGGGTAGATGGAATTGATAGTGGTTTCTAACCTCAACTTTTGGTTACTAGCTTTGATATGTTGGTAGCTCTCACAAGATCAAACAAATTCTTGAACTTCTCATGCCAGATTGTGCCATTACCACTGATGTTGTAGAGTACCCAAGGTCTTGTCCTCATCTATGTGACCAAGGATTGTTAAGTTATGGGCTTCTTGACGTCCCAAAAGTTTTAGATCACACTTGGCTAGAACATAGGCCTGGTTCTCACATAATAGAAGACCTTCCTTGAAGAAGAAAGTGTTTTATTCCTTGTCATGTGCTACAAGATGACCTTATAGCCACTGAAAGAAGGGGTCTTGCTATAAAATGATCCTAAAATTGATTTGGATATTTGAGTCAATTAACATTGTTGTAGTTGCTATTGTTATTAGAGATTCAAGAAGAGTCTTCAAATTGGGTTGTCATGATAGGGCATCAAGGATGACATGGAACTTGCCAGGTTTGTACTCAAGCTTGATGTGAAAAAATTGTAGTTTTTCCTCCCATTGATGATGATGAGTCTTCATGTGCTCCAAATGTAACGTCTAAATAAAGATTTATGATCTATTTGCATGATCACTTGTTTCTCCAAGAGATAATGTCTCCATACATTTGTGGTATATATCATTACTAGTTGTTCTTAATGTTGAATAGAGTAATTCCTTTCTGTGGTGTTTGATCAATGAGACACAAAGACAATGGGATGTACTCCATATGGAAATTCTTGTTGCAACATACCTCCAATGGTAAAGTTAGAAGTATCAAAATCAACAACACAAGGTAGTTGAGGATCATATGGTTGGAAAATAGGTTGTAAAGATACCATATGCTTTAGTTTCTTGAATGCTTCTTTGTGCTTGGTGGTCCATCTAAAGCTTGATGTCTTCTCCAAGAGATTGGTCAATGGTGCAATTACATGAGCATAACATTGGATGAACCATAAAAACTTGCCAATCAATAATTGCTTTGATTTCTCCTCTTTTGTCTTGATCCCCTCAGATGATAACTTATGACCCAAGAAGGTAAATTTCTTTTGCCAAAAGTGCACTTTGACTTCTTGCAATAAAACTTGCATTGATGGAGTCATCTTAGAACTTCTCATACATGATTCTTGTGTTTTACCATTGTCTTGATATAGATTAAAATATCATCTAAGAACACCACCAAATATTGATCCAATAGCCCATCCAACACCCAATGCATTTGATGCATGAAAATTGCCAAAGAATTAGTGAGCCCAAAAGGTTAAACTCTCCACTCAAAATACCCATAACTTGTGCAAAAGGTAGAATTTTGCACATCCTCCTTACCAATGAGAATTTGTCAATCGTTGCTTCAGAGAGCCAACTTGGAGAAGTATTGTGCTCCACTCAATTGATCTAAAAAGTCATCAATTTGAGGTAAGGGATACATCTTCTTCATGGTTTTTTTGTTAAGGACCCAATAGTCAATACAAAATTAAAGTCCTCTATCCTTCTTTGGTACAAAGATTATTGGTGCTCCTCAAGGAGATGTACTATGTCATATGAAATACTTCTCCAACAACTTGGTCAGTGTTATTTGAAGCTCTTTTAACTCCTTCTATGAGAGCTTATAGAATCATCTACTCATAATAGTACTACTTGGCAATAACTTGATCTTGAAGTGCACACCTTGATCAAAAGGTAACTCTTTTGGAAGATCACCTAGAAACACATTTGAAAACTCTTGCACTATTTGGTAAACCATTACTTGTTGAGGCTACTTACTCTCATCAAATTCTCCTTGCACAATTGGCTTGATAGAAAAAAAAAAATATGGGACTATCTTTCTCCAAAGCTTGCTCTATAGCTACTATATTGATAAACTTTCCAACTTGGGATTGGCTATTCTTAGGTATCTTACTTAGAGGTGCCAAACAACCTTATTAGTAATACTTACCTTGGTGTTGTACTTGAATTTTTTGTTGGGTTCAATCTTATGACATTCAAGCCAAGGTAGACCTAGAATGATATTGTAGTGTAGTAGAGCTATTACAAATCTTATACACTATGAATTTTCTTTCCTAATCTTGAATGTAATAGAATGTGAGGTGAAAAATGTAGAACCTTTTCTTCCATCCACCATTATCCATCTAGGAATATATAATTCCTTTACTAATTGCATTAACATGCAATTTTCAAAACTCCAACAATCAATCAAAATCCTACCGCAACAACTGGATATCATACCTTGCAAGCATATCAAAATTTTTTAGGTCAAGCCTTCAATCCAATTGGAACAAATCAAATGTTCAATAAATGGCTTGATATCTCCTATTGGGATTCTTTGTTTCCTTGATCCTCATGTTCAAGAAACTCCATTTGGGCAATGGGTCAAGGTCATCCATTCCTTGTTGGACAATTGGAAATGTGATATCCTATTTGGCAACATTAAAAGCAACCACCATTTTGTTGTAATCTTTCTCTATTTGCAATACCAAGTGGTCTCCATTATATGGCATCAATCTGCATTGTTGTTTGCTCTTCCACTTGTGTGTGGTGTGCTTTGTGAAGGTTTAGATCAAGACCAAGTTGTAGCAGCCAAGGGATCAAAGTGCTAAGCCAATTCCATGGCTTCTTTCCAAGTATTTGGGCTCCCATATGGTCACTTCTAGTTTGTTGTATAATTTTAGGCCTTGGATAAATCGATCAAGAACTTCATTTTCTAGTATCTCAAGAATTTTCAATATGGTGTTTTGTAATTGAGTGATGTAGCTCCTTGTAGAACCAATTTGCTTCAATTTTACCAATCTATCTTGTGCGGCTTGTGTAGCATTTAATGCTTTGAATCTCTTAATTATTTTGCTCTTGAATTCTTCCCATGTTGAGCTTGGTGCAAAAAATTGCCATTGAGCTTCTTCCACCTTAGAATCACCATCATAGTTTTGCTACTCCATCTAATTGGTTTGAAGCCAAGAGAATCTATCTCTATTCATCTTAAATATTTTAGTTTCATAATAACATTTGCAATCAAGCACAAAATTCTCCATTGCACCCAAGAGATTCTTGTGTTCAAATACCTTTGGCCTTTAAAATTAAATTTGTTTTTCTCCTTCTTAAAATTATATTTTCTCTATATGCTCTTGTTGTTGATGATCTTTCTCTTCCAACAAGCGAGTAAGATGCTCAACTTGTTGTTGCATTGCAATGATAACTTTGGGCATCAATACCATGACTATTACTCTATTAAACTATCTACTTACAATCATCTAAGTCAACATATAGATGCCAAAGAACACACTTCACAAAAACACATCCACCACTCTCCATAAGTTACAATTGGACATATCAATGGTTCATCATACAAGTGATTGTGTTCAAAACATTTTGCCCAAAGCATGAAATGATGAACTACGTGAAATGATGCTTTAAAAGTAAATGGGCATGGAAATCCCAATGGTCTGGAAGAAATGGATTTGGTGGTCCATAGATTCTATCCATTTGATTATTGCTTTGATGCCAATGTAAAAGACTAAGGAGAGGATAGGAGAATGGAAGACCAGAGTGGAAGATCACATTGGTTCTCTCAAGTGAGTGAAACTTCAAATGCCAGCTTGAGCTTAGCTCAGGTATTTATAAGTAGGATTGGTACAAGATTCTCAAGGAGCTTCCAAGGAAGGTTTCTTCTATGAGCTACCTTACTTATAGTGCAAGCTAAGTTGGCAATTTACTTGGCATAAAAGCTAAGTTAACCATCAGCTTGGCACACATTTACTCTACCCTTGAAAAGTTCAAAGTAGCTTCTTGTATGCTTCTAGAATATTCTATCCATAAGTTCTTTTGATGCTTCTAACACATTCTTAGGTTAGTTCTACTTCCTTTGCTTATTGTTAGCTTAGACTATTAACTCATTAGCTTCTAATAACTCATCTACAAACTCCATATTATCACAAGGATCCTTATAAGTTGCTACACTCCAAATATTATTGGTGGATCACTTCTCTACAAAGGAGTCAATGATCTTTGTATTAAACCCTTCTCCCATGTCCCTGAACTTGGTGTTTAGGGTGATTGCTCTGGAGTGACCTGTGTCACCTCCTAATACTATCCTCCAAAGTTCTTCTCCCCAACTATAAGGATTACCTAAAGATCCTTGGTTGCTCTCTTGGTCCTACTCTTCATCTCCTAAATGATGGCAAGCAAACCTTATCTCCAATTCTAGAGCAAGAACATTGTATGTTTTCCCTTGAGCAAATCAATCCTTGATCTCAATTGCACATTTATCTATTCTTAGGGATCTTCATCATTTCCTTTCTTGCTCAAACCATTTTTCTACCAAGTGCGCTACAACTACAAAGAATTGTCAACCACAAGGGTTTAAGAATGCTCTTGGAAATTCCTATCAATGGGTAAAATTACTTGGATGGCACTTAGTTTTATAGTTAGGGGTTCTTTGGTAATAATCCCCAATTCTTGAGCCATCATTGTCCCCATGTGAGAAATTTCTAATGGGTGCCAATAGTCCTTGGTGACAATCCTTATGTAGGTTGCAATGCCATTCAAATTGGTATACAATCTATGGTTTCAAAGATTCTTTGTACTTGTTTTCTTTGACTCTTCTTCAACTCAACTTCTTTGTACTCATTCCTATGTACTGAATAGATCTTTGTAGATGTATTCTTTGTATTTGAACATGTATATAGATGAAACCCAAAGAATACATATAAAAGTGTTTTCTTCCTTTGTACATTAGAATAACTTGCACTAACTTCATCAAAAAGAAGGAAAACAAAATAAAATTGAATTAAAGGTGTGCACCATAACTTAAGTAGGCGTTTATGAGTGGCATAGATATATAAAAGTATTTAACTTGATATTTTGCTTTATTCTTACTTAATGCAATAAGAAAATTTTAATACTCAATAATATTTAGATTTTTGGATTTACCAAGTACCAAGGAGTACTGAACTATAACTACTCAAAGAAAATGTATAATTGCCTTGAGTATTTACTACCTTTGACTCAAACCATTGATCAATTAGATCTTGCTCCTCTATTCACAAAGTAACCCAAAGTCTATTGGTGAACTTGAATTTTACCATAACCATGGGAAAGAAATCATAAGAAATTTTGAATTGATTATATTCTATTCCTTACAAAGGATATACCTTGTAGCATACAAAGTTCATTTCTTAAAACTAATTCTAAAATGTGAGGCATTAAATTATTTCTTGACGTTTAAACTCATACAAAAGTAATTTAAAGGTTAGTTTGGGTCCTCATTTTATCTCCTTGACATGTCTTATCATATCTATTAATAACATGGTATAGGTTACGATAAATAAGTTACTGTCATAGCTACTAAATTTTATTAGGAAAACAAACAGAAATTTTGGTGAAGGAGAACAGGACAGAGTTTACCCCACCAATCTAAGCACCCTTGAGCTTCTAGTCCCAAAAATAAGCAAGCTGATCATAACAGTTCTTATGGTTACGAGTTCAAGTTCCAAAGGAACTTGCATTGGAGATTGAATTGCCCTATGATTGAATAAAGCACTCTCTTTTGAATCACCTTGGATACAGGAATTTTAATTGATAGGGCTTGACATGGGCTTTTGATCTCATATTCTCCTCTGGTAGCTTCTATACATTAAGAATCTAGAATTTTCTCTTGATTCAAAATACATAATACTCTAAATTTTTCCATTAAATTTGAAATTTATTTTAATAATTAATGGAAGGTCAAGTTAAATTTGCCTACCTTGATCTCCTCTAAAGCTATAGCGCAAACCGCTGTCCGTGCAGAGCCCCCTCCCCCCTTCTTTTTCAAGTCGTGGGATTTGAATGCCATCCTCGCGTAGTCACGGGACTTGTGGAACTCCTGGTCGCTTAGAATTGACATGAGTATTTTTTTGTTGATAGTGTCGCAGCATTTCCCGGATGTCGAATTCGAGCCACCACGATGGCGTAGGTCCGAAGGAATACATCGGTCGTGGACGGCTCTCCGGGGAGGGCAGGGCGAAGCCAATACATAGGCTTGGCTGCTCCGCACCTGAAGGCTTGTAGGGCGGACCTCAACCCGAACCCCCATGGTCCACAGTCAAACCAGTAATTTAAGGGAATTGATATTAGCACCCCTTCCGGATAGTTGCACCCCATGCACTAGTGAATCTTTGGAATCAAACGTCGTTTCAAGCGTTACATTAGAAAGTGAATTGTGTGCAACAGGTGATGCGGTCTATTCCTTCTTGATTTTGACAGCAAGATGCTTAATTATCAAGGTCCGGCAAAGGGGTGGGTGGGGGTGTGGTGTGGGGTAGGAGGGCAAGTCGACCTTTTAATGAAATTGTACACAATTAGTGATGAAGGTCTGACTTTTTAATTTATGTGGAGGTGCAAATATTAATTCACTAATTTTAAATACCTCTTTCGTATTAAGTCAAATTGACCTTGCGAAGTCCAAAATAAATGTCACACTCCATTATAATTTAATATAAAATAATTTGGGTTATACTATTCCAATATAATATATATTCAAAATTTCATAGTGGATCATATTGAATATCAAACAAACAAATATTGAAGCATCGCGCAAACGGATAATCTCAATGCCAATCATGAAGTGAGAAAACAAATATGAGCTCCAAATAGAAGGTCAAAGATTTTAGTTCATGGTTAAGTGGATTTATTGAATATTATTTTTTTTAATGGGAATATGAACCAAGATGGTTTTAAGTGATCTTTTCTAATAGAATCTTCTCTTTATATTCCTTTTGTTGGAGATCTCATTGACCATCTTTGATTAGTTAATATATGCTAAAAACTCCTTATGAGAATATGTAGAAGAATAAATTCATTTTTCCAAATAAAGATATATGTTGAATTTTATACAAATTATAGTTGTACTAACATTCTTAACAAGAGATCTTGTTAGTTTTGCTAAAAACTTGATGAATAAAAAAATAATATTGATACTAATATGATAAATTCAATTTATCTATAATTATTTGATCATTAATCTTTTGGGAGTAAGTTATTTTTATGTTATATATCATGCTCAAGAGTGCATTAGGAATGTGATAGCTTTGAAATATAGAATAGGCAAAAAAAAATTGAAAAAGATTCTGATTAAAGTATATTATTATTTTTATAGATATCAAATAAATGGGAGTCTTTGGTGATATTATTGGACCAAGGACACTTGAGTGTGTGATAGGGGATTTGGCACGAAGACAGACAGCTTTGCCGATCTCATGTGGTGGAGTTGGCTTGCTATCTATGGAGGAGACGGCACCTATAGCATTTTTGGGTAGTTGTGCTCTTTCGGCACCTCTACTTTCCTCTCATTTTGTGGTTGTTGATAGGCCAGTTTTGGAGATTTATGTGACCGAGGTGGAGGGAGGATCCTTTTCTCTCCAGATGTTATTGCGGCAGATGAGAGATAGTCTATCCCCACAAGCACGAGAGAATTTTCCACCTTTTGCTTCACTATTGTCAGATTGGACTAGAGGTTTACAATCTTCCTTGATGGAGTGACTGTGTGAGCATACACTACATTCTCTCTTAGTTGACTCGTCCATTCCTCAGGCTACTAGAACACGTCTCTTGCTATGGCAAGGGTGTAGGCTCTTGGATCCTAGCTCGACCAAGCATTAGGGCATTTTGACTTGCATCAACTACTTTCTCTACAACAATGAGGTTTTGCCTAGGTTTGGTCCACCCATCTGCATCTTCATTACTCACTTGTGAGTGTGGTTCTACACTAGATGCAGCAACGGTCCACATGACACGGTGTCCTTTTGGAGGATAGAGGATAGCTACACATGATGCCATTAGGGACATAGTGTTTGCTATGGCACGAGAGAGTGGATACTTGGCTTGGATCGAGCATTTGTATGCTTTGCAGACAACACATGTTAGGGCAGACTTATACTTGGTCCAAGATGATCATGTGACAATTGCGGATCTCGTGGTTATGCGGGATATAGTTTCAGAGCGAGTGATTACTCATCCCCTTGGATGGGCGGCAAGTGCAGCAACAAGTCGTAGGGTCTCCAAATATAGGAGCATGCAGCGAGGTCACCTCTTTGTTCCTCTAGCCTTGGAGTTATATGGAGCGATGGACACGACATTTGACACATTTGTCAAGGAGTGCACGAGAGCTTATCATGTTAGGCGTCAGGGGTACCACTCTCATTCTCATACTTTGTAGCATATTTTAGACAGCATGTGTCCATTGCTCTACAGAGGGCAGTGGCTGGTGCAATCCATAGGAGAGCAATCACATTAGGTGATGTTTCTTTGGATGCTCCAGTTGTGTGTAGACCGTATGACTTGCATAGCTCGGATATCTTAGGTGCGGTAGGGCAAATTCCTCATATAGACTCTATTGGGGCTTAGCCCCATGTCACCTTTTTTGTCTCTCCCTTGTACGGCTTGATGGGGTCTCCCATCCTTTGTTTTTCTTACGCGGTCGCCTTTCTTCTCACCATTGATAAGCAGTTTGCACAAGGAGACAATTATACTTTTTGAAATGTGGTGAGCTTTACCAGAAATAGGCATTGTTCTTCTCATTAGAGGGCAAATGCAAAAGCCTGCACAACTTTACATCAATAATCCCCAAGCTGAACTTATTGGCTCGTATGACATATTTTGAGATTTAAACAGAAATACCATGCCATCATTGCAAGCAATGTTGCATTTGCATAACCCATATGCTCGCTTGTTTCGAAATGCATATCAACCTATGCATAGTGAATGTGCAATCCTATTAGGCATTTTGCCTTATTAACAAACGTCATATGGACTTATGTTGCTGTAATACACCAACTGTTGATAAAGTTAGTGTCATTATGGTCGGAGGAGATGGTGAACAAGGAGATATACTCGATATTATTTTCAGATATACTGATTGTAGTCTTCAAACGTATAATGGATATCCTTTGTACAGAAGATTGTGCATCAACAGTTGCATCGACTCAAGGAGTAGAGTTGTTGATAGTAGGTGGATTGCGCCTCACCAAATCTATCTAGCTACAATATACAATGCGGAAATGTGGAGGTCAATAATTTATCTATCAAGATTGTATTATTTTTGTTATTTTCTATTACATCATTTTTTTTAACCTGTATATTGTGTCACAACTTGATTCGGCTGAATGCATTAGTTTGAGATTATTTTGTTGTAGGATAATAATTGGATGTGGATTTTCTGGGTTTTCTAAGCCTTATCTGGACCCTTGTCCATCTAGCTTATTAAGATAGGGTGCATTAGTGCTAGGAGTTTGTTTCATTGGGTGACCAACTGGGGTGTATCCATCCTATCTAGCATAAGAATCTAAACATCCTTCCTATGATAGCTTGGGAGTGTGGTAGTAGTTCGCTTCGTTGGGTAAGCAGTTGGGTAAATACATCTTTTGTAGCATAAGCACTCACATAGACTTCTTGTTGACTTCTAAACTCGGGATAACACATATAGTTGCTTTTTTAGCTGCTTTATTTTCTATCTTTTCTTTTCAATATTGAAAATTGTCGACATTCGTTTATTTACTAATTTTCCACCATTATCGATATTTTTGCCTTTTCCTTTCATTTTACAAAGGTTTGGATTGTTTGTGCTATTTTCTTACCTTTTGATGCAGATATGTTCTTCCATACTTTCTGTAAAATACATTTATAAATATGTATATAAAGGGCCAGATCAAGGAACGGCTGTCCTTGAATGAAGTATGTTTAATAATCAACAAAATCAACAACCTGATGAAATAAGACAATATCTTGATGGAAGATATGTCCCTACTCCCTAGTGGTTTTGGGATTTATTTTCTTTCAAAATGCATAATGGTTCACCGTCTGCTATGCAACTTGCTATTCATGACTTTCACCAACATCAAGTTGTATATAGTGATTTTAATGGTACTCTTAAAACAGACTATAGAGGAAAATCAAAAAATAATATTAGCTAAGCATTTTAAAGTATTAATATTGAAGTTCCTAAAGCCAAAGAGATCTTTTCTTCTGATTTCCCTGTATAAATTGTGTGGAACAATAGCACAAAAAATGGTTTGTACGTCTACGAGGGTTTGCAATAGTGCATCTTTATTTTGTTAACCTTGTCGGTTGTCAACGTTTTTCTACATACATTGTTAACCAAGATTAAAGATGCAATTTCGTTTGAAGAGATTCGGACTATTAATAGACATGTCTATGAATCCACACGGGTTATGGGGCATATAACAAATATATATTTGCGATAATTATAGAGTCATTTTGCAACGACGAGCATCCAAAATCCTACTGAATAAGGAGTTGAAAATTTGGGTTTGCCTTATTTACATGAATCTCTTGGTAATTTTGGTAAAACTCTTGAATCATATAACCTTCCACTTCTTGTCATTTCTCTTGAGCATTTCGAAACCAATAGATTAATACAAACAGAACATAATTATGCAGTCTTGGTAATTTTGATCAGAATGATGACCCAATGCATTGTATAAAAATATCAAAATTAAGACTCAAAATGCCAATCCTACCATCCTCTTGAAATTGCTCAATTGGATAATTGTGTTCTGCTTCTATTAATCTATTGGTTTCCAAATGAAATGACAAGAAGCAGAAGGTTATGTGATTCGAGGGTTTTACGCAATTAATGCAAACCCATACTTCTACAGTATGATTTTGGATACCCCGTTGCTGCAAAATAACTTTACAATTGTGACAAATATATGTTTTTTATGTGTCCCATAGACCACGTCGATTCATAGACATGCCCATTGAGAATCTACAGATCTTCAAACTACATTGTACCTTTAATCTTGGTTAACATAAAAAAGAAGAGTTCACTAGCAACCAGGCTAACAAAATAAAGATGCCCTACTGCAAACCCTTGTTTACGTACATAACATTTTCTTTTGCTATAGTTCCATACAAATTCTAGAGGGAAATCAGAATAAGTGATCTCTTTGGCTCTAGGAAATTTAATATTAGCTTTACAATAATCAGTTAATGTTATTTTTTGATTTCTCTATAGTTATTGTCCCAAAAATACCACTATTGTCATTATACACAACTTGATGTTGATTAACCTCATGAACAACGAGTCACGTAACTGCCGGTGAACCATCATGCATTTTGAAAGAAAATAATCGCCAAGACCCCTCGGGAGCAAGGACATACCTTCCATCAAAATATTGTTTTACTTCATTCGGTTGTTGATTTTGTTGATTATTAGGCATATATTGCTCAAGGACAACCATTGTTTGATCTGGCCCCTTATATACACATTTATAAATATACTTTTACAGAAGATATGGAGAACATATCTGCATCAAAAGATAAGAAAATATCACAAACAGTCCAAACCTTTGGAAAATGAAAGGAAAAGGTAAAATTATAGATAATGATGAAAATTAGTAAAAATGAATATGATCAACATGCAGTTATTGATGCATACACAACCGGAGAAGATAAGATCCTTTTGATTATGGACCGGACCGGGCGGTACAATTAAGATGTACACTGATTTAATATTGAGACTATCATGTCATATGTCAGATAGGGACATTGCACTTGTCGTTGCTTCTTCTTGCATTGCTGCGTTTTGAAGGAGGTCGTACATTCCACTCTTACCTCAAAATACCAATAGAGCTTGACGATGCATCCACATGTCGAATCACAAAACAAAGTGATTGAACTGAATTGATTCGTCAAACAAAGCACATTCTTTGGGACGAACCGCCAATGAATAACAAACATGTTTTTGAAGTGCTTGATCGTACATTACGTGATATTATGGATAAAACCTGGCTTTTGGCGGAATTGTTTTTGTTATGTATGGTGATTTTCTTTAAGTTCTGCCTGTTATACTGAAAGGAACTAGGGCTGAGATTGTCTCTTCGTTCATTAAAGAATCAACGTTATGGAGTGATGTTGCTTTTTTCCATTTGAGATAGAACATGAGAGTGGGTGATGCCCATGTTGTTTATAGTGATTTTGACAATGGTACTTTCTCAGATTGGCTACTTCGTCTCGGTGATAATAACCTCCCTATGATGGATTATAGACAACATATGCATTGTCCAAAAATGATGATTGTGCCATCGGGCAACAAGCAAGATTGATAAATGATAAATGCTATCTATCTTTGGAGTTAAAGATGGAACATCAACCAAAGAATATTTGAGTGCAAGAGCTATTTTTTGTTCCTCAAAATGATGAAGTTCCCCTGATAAATCAATCTGTTTACTACCAGGAGATTATCACGAATATTTTAGTTTTAATATAAACAGAAGATGACCAAGATGCAACAATAATTCCTACTGAGTACCTGAATAGTCTTGACATAGATGATTTGCCACCACATAAGCTTTTTATCAAAGTTGGAGATACTGTTACGCTTTTCCGTAATTTGAATCCTTCTATTGGTTTATGCAATGGAATCCATCTCATTTGAATCTTCTATTGGGTTATGCAATTAAACCCGTCTCATTTTTTGACGCTTTACAGCACGGGTTGTCGATGCTGAGATTATTACAGGTAAGGCTGCAGCTAATATTTTTGTTACTCTTTGAATTAAATTTGTTACTAAAAGTAGTGGATTTGTTAGGAGTTAACTCAAATTAGCCTGATTGTGACAATAAGTCTAGGGCTGGACTATTATATGTGCGGGCTAGTAGGAGCTCTAGTGACACATTACTTTGATGATCAAAAATGATATTTTGGTATGTTCTTGTGGATAGAGCCTCAACGAGGTGAACCACGTATTTCTTGTGTAGACCATGGTGCATGCGTAACCTGTATATTAATGAATTGGATTTTCAAATGGTATCAGAGCGGATCGGTTGACAATGTGCAATGTTGTAAGATTCTCCCCGTTGGAGTTGACCAAAAATAATCAGAATGTCTATGGAATACTGGTTGTCAAAGATGAAATTTGTGAGGTCATTGCAAAGATGGCGTTGCTGTTGAGAAAATTGGCAGTGTTCGTCGAGTATTGATTCTTGATTGATTAGCCATCAAAGGAAGCAAAGGCTGTAGTCATCAAAAGACCTAAAAGAGAGAAAAGAGCATCTCGCAAAGCAATCACGGCACTTGGACAGCAGCACAACTAGTATAGAGGAAGAAACACAGGAACGAAGAGCGCTCCTCTACCCGGCGACAAAGAAGGTGCTGATTGTTGTCTATGTCAAGAAGAGGGCTTGGGCTGGGCTGATCGTCCTCATCAAGAGCTCATAGGCGTGGTCCTGGAGCTGGTTTGGACAATTATCATTCTGCCCCTAAGATGTGGACGAAGACTATCAATTTGTTTCAGTGGAGGCGTGAGGGGTTGGCATTCTGAGGACTGAAGTCCATAGGCTGATCCACAGTAGCAGTCAAAACATAATAGTGGGGGCGTTCAACGAAAGGGAATCAGCCAGAAGTGGTATGAGCTAACTCGATCATTGTATAGCTAGGAGAGTGAGTCGTCCACGAGATTTATTAGCTGGGCTGTTAAAAGAAACTGAGCTCTTGTTCATAGTGCATTATGAGAACGGCCGTTCTTCTTGCTGGCGGAATATAGCCACGATAGACTGGTCGTTGTTACCTGAAGGACACTTTTTCTGTAGGACAGACAACAACAGTTGATCAGCTGTATTTGGACTTGAAGTTACCCACCTTGGTGAAGGACATGGGTGAACTTGATTTGGAAAGAAGCAGGTATAGTTTCAAAGCTTTCGAAAGGAGATTAAGGTAACAACGGAGACAAGAAACTTTGATTACTTAGAGGTGAATTTTATTCAGGCCTGCTCCTTCAGAGTAACTGTCAAGGGGATGACATTTCAAGCATGGGTTATGAAAGTCTGAACATGTAAGCACTTTCTGAAGTTCATTCCTGCCAACAAATGATGGGAAACACTTTTGGTGTCCTCATATTTAGCACCGTACTAAATAGAATCACTCAGTTGAGAGTTTGACAGGAAGAGAAGGCCCTTGTTAGCAGAAGGAAAGAAAATTTGGGAAGTGGTTTAAATTTTAAACACCGAGAAGCTCAGGATGCAATGAGCATAATTTCACGAGTTGCATGGAGTGCTACAGGTGTAACACACCTCGTGAGTCAGGCACAGCTACGTAGTTACATTGGTGAATTGTTCATCCATGGAGGAATAGCTGATATGAATGTGCAGCTCTAGGTAACTAGTAGATTGCTTGGGGTTGTATACAGGTGATGGTGTGGTAATTTTGGATTGCCAAGGTAGTTAGACAGATTTGGTTAGATTTCACAGTCCACTAGGATTGGGGAGGATGTCATTTCTCTAATCAATAGTAAAGCATACAAGAGCTGAGCTGGTTTGTCCGTTGCCCAATTACAATATCAATCCATTTTAGTTCTGCTAGTTTCAATTGAACTTTGAAAGAACACTGACTCCAAGATAAGTTGAGCTTTACTTTCAAAAACTACTCATAGAAGGGAGTCCCTTCTTGAGCAAGTCTGTTCATGGCTACTTTCACAAATTCAGGAAAGACCCTGTAAGGTACTGAAGTGTAAGTCAGGTCATCAGTATCAACAAGGGGTTCACCTTCACAATTGCATCATGTTTGAGAACAAGCTTGGAGGTGCAAGTTTGGAGACGGAGGTGCCAAATTTGACATTGCCAAGTACAATGGATGCTCCGATTATCTCTTGTAGGAGCGTCAGGTGCAAGGTTGCTCAAGGCCAATGGTTTTGGGAAATTGCTAAGACTCAAGACCTATTTGACATTGAAGACTGGAGGTGCCAAATTTGACATTGCCAAGTACAATGGATGCTCCAATTATCTCTTATAGGAGCGTCAAGTGAAAGGTATGCTCAAGGCCAATGGTTTTGGGAAATTGCTAAGACTCAAGACCAATTTGGTGTCAAAGGATGATTGGAATGACATGCAAGAGATAGCTGTACACATAGTGGTTTTACATCTGCAGCCACATGCCATAAAGCAGTTGGATGAGTACAAGGACTGCATTACTCTTTTTGATGAGCTACAACAAACGTACCATCAAAAAGAGTTGTCAAATTGTCTCTACACATCCTTGAAGTTGATGAGCTTCAAGATGAAGGACAATGGGACCAAGATACAAGATCATATTGATGCCTTCAATGATCTTGTTGTGGACTTGCAGGATCTTGGAGAGGACCTGAGTGATGAGAGAAAAGCACTCCACTTGTTGAGTCCTCACCCTACGTCCTACGAGTCCTTGTCATGAGTGTTATTACATTGTGATAGGAAGACCATCACCTACAGTGAGGTGGTGAGTGATCTATTAACCAATGATCTTCAATAGAAGATGATGCTGCCTTCTCACCCTTGACTCCTTCAAAAACAATGTTGAATGTCAATCGTGGAAGGACTCAAATGCGGATAGATGGTGGGGAGCAAAGATCTAAGACTAGATCTTGGTCTAGGGAGAGATCCCAAGACCATAAGACCGTGCTCTGTTGGAATTGTGGCAAAGCTAGCCACTTCAAGAGAGATTGTTGTGGCAAAGCAGTCATGCCTTCTTCAGCAAATGTGGCAAAAAGACAACAAGGAAGAAGAAGAGTACAACTTGCTTGTGACAACTATGCTCTATGACACCAATAGTATGCCCTTTTCACTTCATTTCAATGAAGAGGAGATGAATGGATTCTAGACTGTTCTTTTCCATAGGCAAAAGACAACAAGCAAGAAGAAGAGGATGACTTGCTTGATGATGACTATGCTTTATGATGCAAATGGTATGCCCTTTGCACTTCTTTCCAATGAAGATGAGATGAGTGGATTCTAGATTGTGCTTGTTCATACCATATGTGTTACAAAAGGGAGTTCTTTAGTTCTTACTTGATATCAAATGCTTCAATTTTGATGAGGAATGATCACCCTTGTCAAATTGTAGGCATTGGATCTATTAAGATTCAAATGTTTGATGGTCTTGTGCACACATTGACTAATGTCAGACATATCCCTGACACAAGGAAGGACTTGATATCTCTTGGCATCTTAGACACAAATGGTCATCAATGAGAAGTAGTTGATGGTGTACTTTGAGTCATGGCTTAGAGAAAAGTCATCTTGAAGGCTCATAGGCACAAGAATATTTATGTGCTAGGGTGAAACACTATTTGTGGAGAAGCTCATTCTACTAGATCTTATGATATGATTGATTACTTGTGGCATTCAAGGCTAGGTCACATTAGCGAGAAGAGCATGTATAACACCTTTCTTTGCAAGAAAGGTGCTATTTCTACACTACGGTCTAGTAGTTTAGAATTCTATGAGCATTGTGTAGTAGGGAAGCAACATCTGACTGCTTTTGGCATTGGAACTCATAGTTTCAAAGAAATTCTTGACTATATATATAGTGACATGTAGAGCACGTCCCTTACTCCCTCACATTTTGGAAAGCTATACTTTGTATCTTTCATTGATGATTATTTGAGGTTTGTATGGATTCATTTTATGCATTAGAAGTCTGAGTTCTTTGTCACTTTCAAGAAGTAGAAATCCCAAGTCGAGACTCAAAGTAGAAAGAAAGTGAGATTTCTATGATCAGATAATGGTGGGGAATACACTTCTTGAGAATTTGAGGTGTATTGTAAACAAGAGGGGATAACTTGCCATCTCACTACAATATATACTCCACAATAGAATGGTGTTGCTGAGAGGCTCAATTGAACATTATTGGAGCAGATGTGGAGTATGTTGAGCCAATCAGGTTTATCACATGTGTTTTGGGCTGAAGCTATCAACATTGCAGCTTACTTAGTAAATCTTTCTCCTTCCAGTGCAATTCATTACATGACATCGTTTGAGATGAGGCACGGACGGCCTGTAGATTAAAGTCATTTAGTGGTCTTTGGATGTAATGCATATCCTCTCATACCCAAGGACAGTAGATCAAAGCTAGATCTTACTTCCAAGAAATGTATTTTTCTTGGCTACCAGAGTGGCGTGAAGGGTTACAGGTTGTGGGATCCCCTCACTTGTATATTGATTGTCAGTAGAGATGTTTTGTTCAATGAGTCTAGATCATCAACCAAGGGGGAGAAAGCTTTGTCTTCTCATATTGACAAGGGAAATCTCCTCTAAATATTGTTTAGGGGGAGATTAATTATGATGGTTTTCATGATGAGTCACAAGGAGGTGCTCCCATAGAGGAGCAAGTTCCCAAATTGAGGAATTACAAGGGCGTGAGGAGACTGGTGAACCTCAACACCTATCCACACAAGAAGATCAAAGCAGAGTCATCAAGAAGGAGGACGTCTGGATGCTCTATTTGTGCTCCTGAATGATTTGGAAAATAGGCTGATTCAACACAATTAGGAGATGAGGATATCTCTCTTAATGATGATAATGATGGTATGGCTTTGATCTTGGAAGAAGGGGAACCTTCTTCATACGAAGAGGCTCTAGCTTTGATGGAAAAGCTTGAGTGGAATGCAAAAATGAAAAGAGAGATGCAATCATTGATTGACAACAAGACTTGGGAGTTAGTGAAGCTTCCAAAACACAACAACTAGTGGACAGTAAGTGGGTTTACAAATTGAAAGATAGCCCCACTGATGGAGAAAAGAAGATCTACAAGGCCAGGTTGGTGGCCAAGGCTTCAAACAAGAAAAAGGTGTGGATTACAATGAGGTCTACTCTCCAATTGCTAAGTATGCCACTATTTGCTTATTGTGTGTACTTGTGACTTACTTTGGTCTTATCTTAGATCAAATGGATGTTGTCACTGCTTTCTTCTATTGGATCAAATTTCTTCTTTCTTCTAGATGCGGTGATCTTCATGAGACAGCCTATGGGTTTTGTGAATAAAATCCAAGAGGATATGGGTTGTAGGTTGCTGAAATCCTCATATGGATTGGAGCAAGCTCCTAGACAATGGAACAAACGGTTTGATGATTCATGAGGTCACAAGGATTTAAACAGAGTGTGTTTGATCCCTATGTATACATGAAAAAGGTGAGTAATGAAGTCTTTAGCTTCATTATTCTGGTACTCTATGTGGATGACGTACTTATTGCAGCTAGGGATGGATATGATGTTGATAAGCTCAAAGCTCTCTTGAGTTCCAAATTTAGAATGAAAGATCTTGGTACAACAAGGAGGATTTTGGGGATGGAGATCCAACAAAACTTGGAGGATGGAAAGTTGTGGTTAACTCAAGGGAAGTATGCTAGAAAGGCAATTGCAAGAATTAACATGAGAATTGGGAGAATTGCAAGTCTGGTGGTACTTCTTTAGCTCCTCACTTCAAGCTTTCATCAGCTCTTTGTCCAATAGATGCTATGGAGACAGGTTTGATGTCCAAGATCCCCTATGACAAGGCAGTGTGAAGTCTCATGTTTTTTATGATTTGCACTAGACTTGACATTGCTCTAGCTATGGGCAAGGCTAGCAGATACATGTCAAATCCAAGGAGGATACATTGGGAAGCTGTGAAATGGATCCTCATATATCTCAAGTGTATATTGAATTTTGGCCTTTTGTTTGATGCTAAATCTTACAATGCCAAATCACTTTTTGGCTATGTAGATGCTGACTATGGAAAAGATTTGGATGGGAGGAAATCTATGACTGGGTATGTGTTCACACTTGGAGGTGGATCATAAGTTGGAGATCTACACTGCAGAAGTGTGTAGCTCGGTCTACTGCAAAAGATGAGTATGTAGTAGCAGCAAAAGTAGTGAAGGAAGCAATATGGTTGGCCAGACTTATCATAAAGATGGGATTGACTCATGACATTGTGAATGCACAATGTGATAGCCAAAGTGCTTTACATCTAGCTATGAATCAGGTAATGGACAGAAGAGTGAAGCACATAAACATCAAGTATCATTTTCTCAGACTGGCTATGTCTGATAGTATGATTGAGTTAGTCAAGATTGATGGTAAACTCAATCCTACTGATGCTTTTACAAAAGTGATATCTTTGGAAAGTTTTTTGAGACATCATGTCAAACTGCAGGTGTTGCATATGGGCACAAGTAGAGTAGATTAGCAATTGTGTTATATCTATATATGATTTTACTCTATCCTGTTTAGGCTACGGCTTAGTTCTAGTTGACTCTAGTTTACAGAGGGACCTATGTTAGGCCTCCTTCTAGTACTTCCCATAGAGTAATCATATAGGTTATAGAGGTTAAGGACCCCAAGACATGAGTCAAGGGGGAGATCGTTAGTAGTTAACTCAAGTCTTGAGTAGATCAAGTTAGCTTGATTGTGACCGTAAGCCTAGGGCTGGACTACTATATGTGCAGGCTAGTAGGAGCTCTTAGTGACACATTACTTTGATGATCAAAAATGACATTTTGGTGTGTTCCAGCCTCAATGAGGTGAACCACGTATCTTCTTGTGCAGACCATGGTGCGTGCTTAACATGTGTATTACTGAATTGGACTTTCAGGATTGCATTTTTTGCTTTCTAGGTGTCAATTTCTTTTTCGTCTTGCTTATGCCATGACTACTAACAAAGCTCAAGGACAAAAAATTTCTCATGTTGGATTGCATCTTGGTGAAGACTTGTTCTCGCATGGTCAATTGCGAAAACACATCTCTGGTTTATTTTGAAGTATATATATATATATATATATATCCTTGAGTTGCACTTTTCTAAGTAAGATTGTTGCATTGTGCGACTTATGTTTCCCAAGTTGTGACAGCTTATGACAATGCTGGTAAGTTCATTTACTATATAGACAGCTGCAGATGTTGTTTCTGCATCAGTCCTCATAGTCCTCATACAGGCGTTAGTTATCATATCTCATCATAGCTGTGAAAAGGAAGGGAAGATTATGTCTCAAATGGGACAGTGGAGCAGAGTGTGCACTTCATTACGCTGATACTTTTGAATGTTGTTGTCCAAAGGCTGCCTGTGGAGACAAGTTTCTGCAGGGAGCTTGATGTGGAATCTTTACCATGTTAGTATGCAGTTTTCCTATGAATAGCTGCAATGTCAAGCACGGTGGATTTTGACTAACTTCGGTGTTCGTGTTCTCGCTTGCATGTGCTAGGATTTGATAACAGTGCAGGAAGACGCTGAACAACAAAAGGAGTTAACCAAAGAATTAGCACCTGCAGAGGAGGTTGATGCCCCTCTTAAAAAGAAGAAGAAAGAGAATGAAGAGGATGAAGAAAAGGAGGTTGAAGGAGGAGACACCGAGGATATGGAGGAGGATGATGGACTCATTGAAGTAAGAGGAGTTGGCAAGAAAGATCCAGCATTTTGGAGACAGGAAATACTAACAGCTGGAGGTTTTGGAAGGGTATTATGCTCTTGGTTAACCTCTCCTTACCAAACCACCTCTTGCAGAAGAATCAGCACAGGTACTAAATGGATTTGATCACGGACCATACAAGTAGACTAATTGAAACTATGATCATGTCTGCACAGAAATTGGTCGAGAGCAGCACCGAGATGGCGAATGAGATGTTACAATCACCTGTAGGAACCGACGTCATATACGAGGTAAGATTATGAGCCATGAGTTATCAATATTCTTCTACAGTGGTTCTGATCTCATTGCTCAAATATGCTCCAATAGTGCTTGCATTACTCTCATTGTTGTGAATCATCTTCATCTCTGTCTTGCATTATGTGCAGGTGGCGAGGGGTGGAGTTGATGGAGTTCTCTGGAAAATTGCTGCTGAGGAAGTAGTTGCTTTCACAAGGACTTTGTGGTAGCTTCATTTTTACCACTTTGATATATTCAATATTCTTTTTGAGAACCATGATGGGCAATTTCAAGAAGCTTGCAATATTGGCGTTGTACTTGAACCATCCATGTTTTATTTCTCACATATATTTGCTCTCACTGTCACAGACCTCCGTCCAGACACTGAAGATTTGAAAGCATACCAACATGTTTATTAGACAAAGTTGGTTGAGGGTGGTAATAAGCAAACTAGCAGAACTAGCCAGTGGATGCTGATGAAATCTGGACGATCACTGATCTAATCTTTTAGAGTGGATGCAGTTGGGATCTAAACCTATTCGTATCATATACCTTTGCTTGAGAGAAATTCTATTTCTTGAAGATTGTCGAAATATGTATTACTGTTGGAAGTGATCGTGACAGAGAAGGAATCCATTAAGAGCAAGGAATGCTTCCCTTCTGAATGGAATATGCATAAGGCGTGAGCAAGCGCAATTAATATGATTACAATTCTTAATTTGGCTAGCTCTGCTAATCTTTCGCCCTCTAGAACAGAGGCTGATTTCGGACACCCATCACTAAAGAATTCGGCACACTTAAATGTTGGCTCTTGGCTCTTGCTTATAAACTACCGAAGCCAAAAGAAGCAGTCAAAAGCTCAATTCGAGGTACATGAGAACTCCGCAAATACGAGTTCCTGTGTCAAGAACAAGACGTTTCACAGTTTCTTCATTTTATGTTTTTCCTATGATCTTCAAAACGCATGAGACGTTATAGTTTGTATAGGGACATGGTTCACTATCCAGATAGATAGGTCATAATGACATGGTTTTATAGTTTGGTTTCATTTTCGTAGTAGAATATAAGAAAGAGAGTTCATCATGTTCAAGAAGCATATCCAGGTTTTCGCCACTCTATTAAGGACAAATTTGTTTTCGCTTTGTGTTGCTCTGCTATTCAGCTTCTTAGTACTCTCTTCTTTACGCAATTCAATGCGAAGCCAGATCAAGATCAATATCTCATGTGTCTTTACTCTGCTTTGCATCGCAGCAATATCCACAATCAAGGAATTTTGCCGGGGTTACAAAGCAAACCCATAGCATATTACAACTGGTTACAAAGTTGAATCGATATGATATATTTCAGGTAATATAAAACAAGTTATATGGCGTGTCCGTAGGACACGCCTCCTACTAGTCTATAATAATAAAATGAAGTCCAGTAAATTGTTTTGAATATCTATTAATGCTCTGTGTGTTCTGTGATTGATGTTCAAATTTGCAGCAATGTTCGTACAGCTTTCAACATGATGCTTCCTAGTGCGATTTTGTATTACAGCACAACACGTCTTTCTTTCACATGTCAGCTCTCCTGCTTAAGGTTGTTAGCGAAAGATGTGCATTTGCTTTGGCGGTAGGTTAGATCTTAGCATCTAAGCTTCGAATGGGTAAATTCGTCCAGAGCGATTCTGTGTTCACGCTAAACGTCCGGTGGTAGTCTCCACGGATCTTTCAAATAACTTCACAAGTGGAATCAACAGGGTTTAATACCGTGATCTACACTTTTCAGATCAGCAAATTGTTCGTTTGACATAAACCACAGAATCCGATTTCTATGTTATAGAACCTGCTTCTAGGCAAGAGACATTAAAGTTGGTTCAGATTTCAGCGGTCTTATATATCTTTTGGTTTACATGTTCCACATCGCGTTGGCCTACTTCGGGATTCGAGTCTGATGTGAGAAATGCAAGAGAGCAGACATCAAGGTCATTAGCAGCTCGACTGTTCTTGCACAATGTCATATTCATGTGTCCTTGATTTGATCATGAATATGATTTGATCATATCCAATATGAAGGCAAGTTGTAAAATTATATCACAGAACTAGGACTTCGTTAATTCTGGAACGAGCTAGCTCTGTCTGAACCGTCTAGCCATAAGGTGTTCAACCTTTTGCAGGTATTTGATTCCCGGGGCCCTGTTTGTGAAATCTTTCTTTATGCTGTGTCGTATCAACACCTGAAAGATGCGTCATCTTGTTGACTCTGTACTCTGAACACCTTCCTCATTTATTGTTGGGAAAATTTGTCGAAGACGCCCTATAATCTAAATGAACTTTACAGATGAAGTCTGTTGAATTTGAGAGATGTCAGCAATAAATTCTTCAAACCTTTGATACGATGATCCACCCTCTGTCACAGCTGCGAAGGCCGCAGTCTTCGTCTTCTCCATGTTCTTTCTGAATTCTTCTCCTTCCTCTCGATTCATGAGTGTCCTGATTGCAGCTGCAACTGCTTCAGCATCAAACTCACCCAAACTATTTACTCGCTTAACCCCCACAGCAATTTTCACCTTCTCGACCATGAATCTGCAATCAACAGCTTAAGATTGAACAAAGCTGACCAAGTCAAGAACGTTTTGAAAGTTGATGTATCCAAGTGCCATAAAATCAGCAATAGTTTCTGGCACTTGATTCCAAGGCTGATTGGCACTGACGGGACTCAAAAGGTGGAACAAAAGTTAGAATTACCTTGCATTCATAGCTTGTTCTGCATACATAGGACAAGCTGCGACAGGAACTCCTCCACGAATGCTTTCCGAGATGGAATTCCAACCGCAATGTGAAAGAAATCCACCAACGGCAGGGTGTACTAAGATTTCCTTCTGTGGGACCCAGTACTTAACAAGAAGGCCTCGCGGCTGCATTCGTTCTTCAAATCCATCAGGGAGGAAATCATCTTTCGAATCTTGGGGTGGAAGTCGCACCGCCCAAAGAAAAGGAATATCTGTAGACTCAAGTGCTTTTGCTACTTCTGTTATTATGGGCTTCGGCAATGCTTTCATGCTCCCGTAGCAGATATAGAGGACAGAGGACCTCTTTTGTTTGTCAAGCCACTCAAGGCATTCGCTTTGTTGTTGTTGTTCACTTTCGTTCTCGACGGATTTGTTGCTTCTAAGAGGATAGGAGTCTGCAAAATGAACCAGGGGCCCGATGGGGAAGACTTTCGGCGGCACCTGCAATAATGGTCGTCCAAATCACGAGGATGAACCTCAGTAAAGCTCGACATCCACATCCGGCATCAAAATGTGGAACTTGACAAGAGAAAAGTACGGATTTGCAAACGAACCTTGCCAGAAGGAACATGAACTTGGAGCTGATACTGCAGATCCTTCAACGGCTGCGAATCGTACTCCTCAAATGTGTTAAGAAGTAATCCCGCAGTTTTCCTTACTTCAACCGCAAGATCCCGAAACTTTTGTGGATAAACTGTCAGAGCTCTAGGCAAGTCACCGACGGTAAACATTTCAAGTCCAGGAAGATCAATACGCTGATTCTTCGTAACATGATTGGTATGTACCCACCCCTCGTCAAGTAGACTCGCCATGTGTAGCAAAACGAGGCCGAAATACGATGGATTTGAAATGAAACTATACGTCGGAATTCCATGTTCATCGGCCCAAGCCTGTGCCAAAATTCACGGATGGTGAGAATGAGATTTTCGAGATGTCGGGACCTCAACTAAGAGTGCAGTATGAATAAGGTGTTCCATGGGCTTGACGTAAAGTCTATAGAACGACTTTGATGTGTAAGCTAGGACGGTTCCAGGACGCCTTTGAACAGGTTAAGACCTTTTCAATCTCAATCTATTACAGAATATTTTAATTAACTATCCCAGAGAGAAACTGCAACTTTAGCAACTTTTGGTTGGTTATCCTTTTAATAAAGATGGAATTGCAAGCATGTATTACGAAGAGGAGCCATCTCGTTCTCAACAGAAAAGCGTCAAAGTTGATCAGAGGACCACCTGACAGCAGCATATAAACATATCGGATATCAGGCAAGTAAACTTGGAAGGCACTATCGTCCCTCGGTGGGCATTGAACTCCTTCGAATTCAATATGTCCATGTCAAGTGCGTCTACTGTGTTGGGCTGTGTAAACATCACCACGAACTCAACGTCGAGGTCTCCAAAATCCCCGTTAGCTTGGTAGGTTTTCAGCTCGTTACAACGTTCTGCAGTGGAACAAACTGTGAAACTTATATTCTTAGCCGATAGTACTCGAATGAGCTGCAGAAATGGTATCCAGTGTCCATGTTGGGCACTCGGAACCAAAAGGGCTCTGGGGGCTATCCCTTGCGTACCCATCGAACTGCCACCTTGTTCTCAACACTCCTCACCTAGCACATAGTTTCTTCCTCGCAGAAGCGATCAGGTAGGGGATAAAATACTACTCCGGCATCCAAAAGGGCTCTGGGGGGTATCCCAAGCGTAACCATCGAATTGCCACCTTGTTTTTAACACTCCTCACCTAGCACATGTTTTTGCCCTCGCAGAAGCTATCAGGTATGGGATAAATACCACTCCGGCATCATCAAAGGACCGAGATTATCGTCACCTAAACATTCAGAATCCACATGATTTCTTTCGCGAATCTCCTACTTGACTGGGTTCTCCATCCAAGCAATTCTGCTGCATGACGTCCGCATATTTACTGCACGGGGATGTCACTCACGCAAAAGTCAAGGCGCGGATGATGGCGATTCAAGTATTGAGGAGACTGTGGAGATGGGAGAGGAGAGGGAGAGATGTGAGAGGAAAGATCCACAATTTCCGAGTGCTCTCTAGCATATAGCCCTTGAGTGAATATCGGACTATCGAACATATAGCTCTTGAGTGAATATCGGACGTTCCTTTAGGGACATCCATTAAAATTGGAACGATACATAGAAGATTAGCATGGCCCCCGCGCAAGGATGACACGCACAAATCGAACAGTAGATTCGGTTCATTTTCCAATTTCGGTTCAAGTGTACCTAGATTGAAGAGTAAATTCAGCTCATTTTTCATATTGGTTCAAGGGTATCTAGATCGAAGACTACTATGGAGAATTGAGTATAAAATTATGAGGATTAGAGTAAATTCAGCTCATTTTTCATATTGGTTCAAGGGTATCTAGATCGAAGACTACTATGGAGAATTGAGTATAAAATTATGAGGATTTTTAGATTTTTTCAGGTTTAGAATGATCTTTACACATTGAGTCGAATGGATAAAGAATTTTCATTTCTAATCTTTGGGTTTTCATAATTGAAAAATAGTTTGAAAACTTTTGAGATAGAAATTAAAAGTTGCAAAATTTTATAATGTTTAGTTTATAATTAGAGAGATGGTATTTTCTTATGTGAGTTGTGAGTGAGAGGTTCTAGTTTCGCATGTACGGGGAGATATGGAGAAGAGTATCATAAAATATTATCATTATCCTTGTGCTAGCCATAGCTATAACTCCTCATGTGGGGCCACCTAGAGCGGCTTGAGATACACCATGCACGGTGAGTCATCAACGCTTTACCTCACAAGAGGTAAAGACCCATGTGAGAGGGATGCTCAAAATCTATGACTGGATCACTTGGGATGTTCATGGGAGGCAAGTAATCATATCAATAGCAATGACACTCAGGATTACACAAGCTTCCTTTGTCCCTTTGTTGACCATTCTAAGGATAATGATTGAGTCATGGAAGTAGTTAGCTTCTCAAGCGAGTTACATTTAGGATTATTTGAGACTAGTTTTCCATGTCCACATCTATTCCATAAGCTACCCTCTACACTCCATGATGAGGCTAGATATCATTTTTTGCCTACCACTTGATTGTTTGGCATGTGATTCCTTGGACGAGTTAGCATGGTTCTTATTCCTCTAACCCCCTAGATGGTGTCTTTGTTATGCTTGTCGTGCGTATATACATCGCTACAAAACATACATAGTTGTCAACATCATACACTATAGAAGCACAACTCACACATAAGTCATACATAGACTCTAAAGTACCACAATCAGATTGCTTACCACTCTCAACTCAACTCAACTCAACACAGATCAGTACTTGATCTATCACTTTATAAACTGGTAACAACTGGGCACTGATTATAGTCAAGCCACACCCACTCAAACATAGAGAATTCAAGTGACGCTCGCCGGTCTCTGTCCACCATAGCCAGGAACTCGAAGGCTCAACATCAAAGAAGTTGCCTCTCTAGAGCTCACTTTGAAACTATACCCCCTGGACTTGAGCTAGCTCTGAAAACCTAACGATCCCGCTGACGGCACACTCGACGGTGCAAACGGTGCAAAGTGACGATGGGCCCCACCGTGAAGTCAGTACCCCAAACACAAAATCTGACCGTCAGAAAGTAGTCTCTAAGAAACTACTGAAATAACTCTAACTACTATCACTGGAACTCTAGTATTCGAGCATCTAGATGCGGCACTACAAATGGCGTGATAGCTGTCTGCGTATATACATCGCTACACAACATACATCATTGTCAACATCATACACTATAGAAGCACAACTCACACATAAATCATACATAGACTCTAAAGTGTCACAATCGCCCCCCTAGCTGGCGGTTAGGTCCCTCTAACTCCAGATAGCCATCTACTCTAAGTATATGGTATACCCTCTAATGGGCAAAGATCAGGAAGCCGGGTGCTATGGAGCCCCATCGTTGGTCGCCTGTCTGCAATCTATACCATATAAAGAATGAACTAGCTATAGGTCAAGTACATCTATGACATAACCACTATCCTTGAGGAACCACCGTGAGGGGAGGAGTCATACATGCCATATGCCATCCTCTCAAACAGCTATCACACACTAACATAGTAGCAGCTCTACCAGAAGAGCCACATAACATACACCTCAAGCTTGCACATACAAGTACCAAGCTTGGGTCCATAGTACCATCAATGTTTGGGAGGTGGCATGGCGCACAATTGCGCACATGATCCTTTCAAACAACACCATCACGTCCTTCTAACACAAGGACTCCAGATGGCAAAACCTCACGCACTCTCAAGATAGTGCAGCCTATAGAAACATCAAGTGTCGTCGGTGCTATCTGCTGTAGATATACATAGTCGCCTGGATGAAATCAACGGATTGAGGGTCTATAACCTCCTCCTTGAATGGTAGCATAGTATAAAGTATCTATATGCTGAGCAATTGCCAAGTTCTCAAAGGCCATTGGCATCACTCTCCGAAAGATCTTTGCCCGCTGAGAACATGTGCTCACCCATACATCGGGGTCATCCAAGTCCAAAACTACAGTAGCATCTTGACGAATGGCTACAGGTAAATCTGGATCCTGTCCATAGAGTAGAAAGTATGGAGAGAAGGATGCTAAGGAAGCTTGCCGGCTGAACCGATAGCCCATGGCCAACCAAGGTAATTGGAGATCCCAATCTCCCAAGTGGCCTCTCTACAAACCATACTTTTGCAATCCTCTCTTCACCGTCTGAACCACTCTCTCTGCTAAGCCATTTGCCTCAAGGTGATCTCGGGATGTTGTACAATGATCAATCAAGGCCTTGTCACACAAGACCTGAAACTCCCCCAAGAACTCTGTACCTTGATCAGTCAAAACCTTAGCTGGTGCACCAAAATGACTAAGAACTCGATCCAAGAACGAGTAAGTTGTCCCTTCACTAGACTTGTCATGAAGTGGCACCAACTCAATCCACTTGGAGAAGTGCTCCACCATCACCAAAATGTATCGATGATGTCTCACAGTCAATGGTAAAGGTCCGGCAAAGTCCAAACTCCAACGGTAACCTAATCCCATGATAGGTAATGGGTGTAATTGTGGAGTAGGAGCATTGAATGATGCTCGAACTTGGTCACAAACCACACATCTGGCAACAAACTATTGTATCTTGGTCTGCATATTGCGCCACAAATAATGACTCTGGAGTAAGCTATATGTACGCTTTACTCCAAAATGTCCTAGCTCCTCATGAGCATGACAGACCAACTATGGTCTCTATGCTAGAAGTGGTACTACTCGCACTCTACCATCCTCCCATACACGCAAAAGGTGTCTGCCCTCCAATCTAAACCATCTGGCTCGCTGAAAAACACGGTCTCTCTCCTTGGCCCCAACTGTGCCACTCACAACACTAGTGCAAAGATAGTCCATCATTAAGACATCATTATGAATGTCTCGCTGAACCGTACCAATATCTTCACTCTCTAGATCTATGACCTCAATAACTCCTCATGTATGCGCTAAGAGAGATACCACCAAAGCCTCTGCAAATAAACACAAAAAGGCCAATGCATGCCAACCTGCCACCATCTCCTCATCTATCTCACCATGCGAACATGCTCCAGTCTAATCCTGTTGGCTAGGACATGGGTTTCTACTCAACACATCTGCATCACGGTTCACCACTCCAGGTTTGTGAACAACCATGAAATCATACTCCTGTAAAATCAGACCCCATCGTGCAAGCTTCCCTAAAAGCTTTTTGGACTCCATCAACCACTTTAGTGGCTGATGATCAGTGATGAGAGTGAAGGGGTTACCAAATAGGTTACATCAGAAATGTGTTACTGCCCAAACTGTTGCCAAACACTCACCCTCATATGAACTATACTTTGCCTTCATTGAATTGTTGGAGCGACTAGCGTAGGCCACTACAAACTCCTTCCCCTCATCATCATGTTGGATGAGCACCGCTCCAAGCTCCAACATACTCCAATCAGTATGAACCTAAAATGGTTGTCCTCTAATCGGTCTCCTCAAAATAGGAGCAGATGTCAATCTCTCCTTGAGCTCTACAAAAGCTCTCTCCTGCTCATCTCCCCAACACCACTCCTTGGTCAGCTTTGTCAAGGCCTTGGCAATGGCACTAAATCCTCTAACATAGCGACAATAGAAGTTTGCCAACCCAAGGAATGCTCGCACTCTGCTCACATTTGTAGGCCTAGGAATATATGCAATAGCTTCCACCTTGATCTACTGAACACCAAGTCCTCCGGGGTAGATAGTGTGACCCAAATACTCAACCAAATACCCAACCAGCTCGTGGAAGAACCTACACTTCCCAGGATGTAATTTGAGTCCATGAGATCTCAACCTCTCAAACACCTCCAATAATTATCTCTCATGTTCCTCTACAGTAGTGCTATAAACCAAAATGTCATCAATATAGCACCAAGCAAAATCCAATTGAGCTAGGATCCTATCCATGACCCTTTGGAACTCAGTAGGAGCATTCTTCAACCCAAGTAAGAACCTCCACTGATATAACACATCCTTACCGTGAGGATCAATAGCCCAAAATGTTGTCATGGACTTATCCTCCTCCTTGATTGGCAATTGATGATATCCCGCTCAAAGATCCATTGTACTGAAGACCTTTGCATGCCCAATCGCATCAAAAATCTCCTCCGGTGTAGGCATGGCATACCGATCAGCCCTGGTCTATTGGTTAATAGGACGGTAATCTCCACACATCTGCCTATCTGTATAGTTGCCATGCATATCCTTCTTGGCTAGCATCACTGTTGCTGATGCATACTCTCCATGTGAAATTTCCACCAAACCAGCCTCAAAAAGGTCACTACTCCGGCTCTGAATCAATGTACTCTCCATGTCACTATAACAATACGGACGTCGGAAAATTGGTGTATTGCTAGTCAGCTCAATCCGTATACCAAGTCCTTTCAGAGCACCCAAATCCTTCACACTAAAGGCAAAACAACTCGTGTGGCTCCTCAAGAACTTCCAAACCCTCCGTCTTTCCTCTCCAATAAGCTTGGGTCCAAGATCTGGCTCCCAAGTATCCTTTGTAATTGTAGTAGGAGTGGGAGACGTACTGACTGGCTGCTACACTAGGCCCTTGGGAGCAATAGTGTCATGCTCCCGACCACTAGAGGTCCCAACCTCTGTGTGAAAAACTCCCTCCACTATGGCTGCAAGCTCCACATGTCCTCTAGCTGCATCCCATGTGGACCAAGGGTGTAATCCAAGTAGCCCACGCTCACTTGGGTGGACTCCAAGTAGACCACTCTCCCTAGTAGCTACTGGATGTGTCCCAAGAATACCATGTCCACTCGGTCCATCGCCCCCAGCATGTGCCTAAATCGTCTCAATAGGCACAAGGCTCACAAGTGTCCGAGTGGTGATGCCTATCAAGCACATCCTAAGCTACTCTGCCAAGCCAAGGTTCACAATCCAGGTCAAACAGTTCAGGTCCATAGCTTGACCTAACACCTGACGCCTGGATGCCTCTAACATTACTGGAACAATGGTAATACCAATGCAAAAACCCATCGCCTACTCTCTCTCTCATCAACATTGGGCTCCACCAACTACTATAACTATGAGTCCCAAACAAGTCCAAGTCCTCCCTCTCAAAAAGCATGAGAGCTTGGGAAACTCATGAGTGTGGGAAATGTAGCTCTATGCTGTCCAACTAGGTTCACCACTGCCATAGGTGACCTATTAGCCACTACCACTATCTGAGACTGACGCCCAACATCCAAGATATCATCAACAAGGATGTGGTCAAGTCGCTGAATCCCATCATAAGCACGCTGTAAAACCTCTTTGGGTAAGAGGTTTTTCCACCAAAGATGAAGATGATGAGCCCGTGATCCCACTCTGGCTACATCTAACAATACAGCATGTCCCATCCAAGAATGGACCTGATGTGTACTCGCCACCACTCTAGTGCGAGAATCACCCATCAAAGGAATGTTCTCCAAAAGGTAAGTTGGAGAAACAGACTGATGAACCTGGAGATGTCGTAGTATTTGTAACATCTCCCAAAACTCACCAGAATGAGGATCCTAAAGACCCAATCCTCTACTAGCACGTGTATGTCCCTGACATGGCCATCCAGAAATCACCAAGTGAATAGGCCCATGTCTCTCTAGGTCATGCGCCCCTAGTAAGGAAATGTCTCCTAGTAGGGCCTTATGGGAACCTCTGGTTGACATCGATAAGAACTCTGGATACTGATAGGCCAAGTGTACCACATGATGTAGAGAGACTCGCCTAGCAGTCTCATCTCTCTCTACATACAAGCACATCTGTACTTGTATACCCGCCTGTAACACCGCAGCTAGTCCGGTGCTAATCCAACCGAACAACTCCAATAGACATATCCCCTCTACTAGATACTGCCAAGCAATGAGTGTGGTATCCAGAGGTGTCAAAGAAATCAACTCTAGAGGCTCATCCTCACACTCATCCCTTGATGGTACAAAGGCTCCACTCCAAGCCTTCTACACCAATTGATCTGCATGCTGTTGCAATGCCTCCTTTGAACTCCACAATGGAACATCCAAGGTGGATGGAACAATCCCACTTGTACTCCAAAGCTGAGTGATCTCCTCTGGTACTAGAGTATCCTCTGCATGGGCGTTCCCCTCCAACAAGTCACCAGGCCAAGTAACTGCACCACTGAAAGCTAAAACTGATGTTGCCATGGTCCCGTACTGTAGTGAGCCAAGACTACCACTACTCAAGCGTACAGGTAGGCAACATACCCATCCCTCACCAGACTGCCAACCAGGTCTATAAGAGGTTGTCTCCTCCCAATAGTCAATGCTGAAACCCATGGGGTATAACATTGCTCCCCCAACTAGCACATCATATGACTCAACTATTGTCGCAATAGCCTGATCTCTCACCACCAAGCTATTAGTCGGATGACTAGGCTGAACCTGGACAACAAGCTCTCCACGTGTGATATAATGTGTCAAACCACCACCTAGAGATGTTTGGATCTGAAATGGACACCTCTCCACATCGGTCTTCCGTAACTCCAGACCAATAATTGCAGCCTTCCCCAACATAAGGGGTTGCGCACCAGAGTCTAACAAGACTCTTTGTGGTGTATAGACCTTCGTTGAAGGTCCCACCAAACAAAAAATCCCCCTCTGGTTATCCAATAGGACAACACCAAGTGTGAACTGTGCTCTCTCAAAGGCCGGTCTAACTGGCAACTCCTCTAGTCTAGCCGTTGCTGCCTGCCATAAACCACTGGTCGTTGAACGGATCCCATGCTCCTCAACCAAGTCAGCTCCACTACCAACCACCTTTGCTCTAGTAGTAAGAACTGCACCATCCCTACTCTCACACAATGTGGCAGCCAACCGGAACACTGGGGTTGGGTCAACTCCCAATGTAAACATCTCATTGGCTGAAAACAAAGGATGCCGCATAATCAGCTAAGCCGCCCCCAACATCATATTAGACTCAGACTGTGTAGTAGCAGGTGGCTGACTAGCAGGTAGTCCATCATGTACTCCATCACCACCTACCACACCTGCATTGGGACGTCTAGGAACCATGGATGTCGTCTGCAATGCCTCAGATAGCATGAAAGATAGGGGAAGTCTGACATGTCTCCCAATCTCTCCTCTTTGCGGGTCCAACTCCACTGATGCTCCTGTAGGCTTTGGAGCACGTACTTCACTCCTAGTCATTGTTGCAAATGCATCCACCTGTGTTGCTCTGCACATGAAGTCCAAAGCATCTGTATCACCAACATATGAGGTGGAAGCCTCAGCACTCGAATCTGATCTCCTCTTAGCAATAGCCATACTAGCCAATCTCTGCTCCAACTACTCAATCCGAGTAGCCATAGCTGTGTTAGAAGTAAGGGCAGGTACTACACTCCTACTAGGTGTAGATCCTCTACCACCACCTCTACCACCTCATCCTCCATGAACTGGAGCTCCTCTACTACCAGCCATAGCAACCCTACCACTCCGTAACTCTGGGTATAGGTCAAAACACCGGTCACTAGTGTGACCAAATATGGGGCAATGCTCACACTGCCTCTATGCTGGCTGTGATGCACCCAAGGTATCAGGTCCACTGCCCTGAGTACACTCTCTCCCATGGTGAGGTCCACCACAAGTCCAACAAGCAACACCACCACTCATTGGCTGCTGCTGACCCAAAAATGAGGGTAAGGGTCTAACTCCACTAGGCCCTCTACTCGCTCCATAGGATCTGGGTTGTCCACCTTGTCCTCAAAAACCAACTGGGTGTGGTGCACTCTGCTGCACTCTAGAAGAAGTCAAAGCCATGGATGAGGTCTCCTTACCAAATCCAGATGTCACCACTCTCTCCTCCACCATGTTGAGCTCAATACGCTCAGCCAAACCAAAGACCACTGCCAAAGTAGGTGAAGTAGCCTGTAACAACATAGCATCACAAACTCTACGTTGCAACTCCCTGTCCAATATCCCATACAAAAACTGGACTTCCTGAGCCTCAGTATCTCCTTGAGTGAAACTGATCAACCGCCTCATGCAAGTGTATGCCTCGCGTAAGCTCTCTCCAACCTTCCACTGGAACTCTTGCAAGCTCCTTAGCTTGTCAGTCCGCACTCCCTGGTAGTTATGCCTCAAACATAGGAAGAACTCCACCATGGGGTTAAACCTTGGTATCACACCACCTCTTGCAGCGGTACCTCCACTTGTAGTAGCACTATCTCTAGCTAGTGCACCTCCACTAGCTCCACCCACACTACTCAAGCTAGAACTCGTAGGTACAGCCGATCTACTCTTGGTCACTAAGCGTGAAGTGATGGAGACATAGTGTGGAGACCAATACTGTCTCCATAACTCAATCTCCTCCAAATGAGCTATCCTGAACTCATGGTTGTCATCCATTGGCGGACCCTCTAAGTGCTGAAACAACCCCTTCCATGCCATGAAGGGTGTGAACAAAGTCGGGTTCCACATCTGCTGTAGATCACACCAACTATCAAACTCTTGGATGAAGTCATCCAACTCAATGGTACCCATTGTACCAGAGTAAGGCCTAGGGCCTTTGGAAGCCCCATAGATCTCGTCCATGTCCCACAACAACGGTGCAGACATACCAAGTGTACTCTCAACTGAATCAGCTCCTGTGTCGAACTCCAACTCAGAGTCAATCTCCTCCCTCATTAGGACCTGAGATACAAGCTGATACCGAGCGCCACTCCAAGTAAACCCACTACGTACTGCAGGGCTAACTCCTCTAGAATCCCCAAAGAACTCAGTCGTGACAAAGTAACCGCAACAGCAAACCAGAACCACCAACTGCAACCGCAAGTCGCAACCGCAAGTACCCCACCAAGTGCCAATACCAACTAAGCACCAACCACTAATGTAATTGTAACCGAGATAATTACACTAGGAGAAAGGGCAACCTGTAACCTGCCATCATAACACGCACTCTCACAGTCTATAGGTCATCACTTCCTGCCTCACCGGAGAGAAACAAAGGTAGTCTGACTGGTCATCACTCCAGCCTCACCACCAAGAGCACACCAGAGCACCAATGCTCAAAAGTCAAGGCACCTCACACAAACATGGTGCACAAATAGGAAATAGAGAATGGAAGGGGTCCAATCATAAGAAATCTAAACAAAAACCCTCCATCTCATAACACAACACGGGATTGACTCTGCAACCATTTGGCATTTGATATAAGAGAAGTTTGTATCTAAGTCCTAAGCTACCAGGATCACCAAGAATGGGATCAAACTGCCTCTCCTAGCCAAAGCTACATGTGTATAACCAGCAATGGCACAGTCACTACAATAACAAGTGAGGGTGAACTAGTTGGCTAGGGCACCAGTCTAGGAACAAGAGATCTAGGGGTCAAACCCTGTTGCACACAATCTAGCAAGGAAGGCAGATTTTGCCAACCAATGACCAAGATCTACTCTAAACTAGCTAGCCTCACGCTAGCAAGCTGGCTTGCTGGCCCTTCTAGGCCTTTGTAGCCTCTCATAGCCCTATGTCTCAAAATGCCAAAATTCAGCCAAATGAGGCCTTTCTTGTTGCCACTTTGAACCTCCTCCAAAATTGGCAAAACTTTTCCAAATCTATGAAAGTCCTCCAAACTAGCAAAACTCCTCCAAATCTGGCCAAAATCTGACATAAATCCCAACCAAAATCTGACGTAAACCCTAAAGTTGGTTGTCCGCCAAATCCCCCGCTAACTTTCCACTTGAGCCAAATTGACAACATGGGTTTTTCCAAATCACAAATTCATGAGAATAGCTTCCCAACTCCACCTTCAATTTGACTTTCTAAGCACAACTCGCAGCAAATTGGTCTTGCCTTCACCTCTTGAGCTCAAAATCACAACCATTACTCAAAATTTGCTCCTTCTTTGCTCAAAATTTGGCCAGCGCTTCCGCACACCGTCTGCCTTACTGCAAATTTGCATCAATCAAATGAGCTTCTGCACACTAGTGAAACACTGAACTTGAATCGAGCTACCAACGATCCACCGAGTTTGGAGATACCACCAACACTCAAAGTTCTTGCACCCAATTTCCCCCTGACTTCACTTCTCTGATGTAATCAGATTGCTTACCACTCTCAACTCAACTCAACACAAATCAATACTTGATCTGTCACTCTATAAACTGCCAACAACTGGGCACTCAAGCATAGAGAATCTAGGTGACTCTCGCCGGCCTCTGTCCACCATAGCAAGGAACTCGAAGGCTCAACATCAAAGAAGTTGCCTCTCTAGAGCTCACTTCGAAACTATACCCCCTGGACTCGAGCTAGCTCTAAAACCCTAACAGTCTTGCTGACGGCACACTTGACGGTGCGAATGGTGCAAAGTGATGGTGGGCTCCACTGTGAAGTCAGTACCCCAAACACAAAATTTGACCGTCAGAAAGTAGTCTCTAAGAAACTGTTGAAATAACTCTAACTACTATCACTGGAACTCTAGTGTCCGAGCATCTAGATGTGGCACTACAAATGGCGTGACATGCTAGAGGGGGACAAGCGGGGCATAGAGAGGTGGCTACTAGATTTTGTTTATCCAAGCAAGGGATTGGTTGGCCCTTTAGGAGGAGTATGTTAGAGCTACACATTTTAGGAGACAAGTTTTTCCATAAGATACCATAGAGCCCACTTGATTCAGAGCCCACTTAATTCAAACAATATAGGACATTGGGTCAGGCGGGAGAGTTAAATAGAGCAGCACAAGCGCTACACCCTTTGTTTATGGCTAGTCCTATTGATGAGACTATATTTTCTCTATGCTCACTATATCCTATGGCAAGAGAGGGATTACCACTATAGGTCTTAGATTATCAGCTTGAGCAACTATTATGTCTTGATAGGTCACTTTTTGCACAAGCATTGTGCACTACTCCTTGCCTTTCTTCAAGAGGCTTGTATGGGATGGTATATGAGCACCTTAGAGCAAAGTAAACCTTCTAGTGGTTTTATCGAGTTGTTTTAGATGGCTACAATAGTAGCAAGAAGAGACATTCCTATGTTAGTTAGTCAAGTGTTATGTGCTAGTTGACTTCTCATGATGGAGAAAGACACAAGGAGCATTAAACCAATTGCTATTGGAGAGATCTTTTTGCGTTTGGTCGGCCGTACCATTGTCCTCCATTATTATTCTAATTTTGATAGCACCTCAATACACATCAATTTGGAGTAGCTACACTTGGAGGATGTGAGGCTATATCTCCATGCGTTAGGGCATTCCTAGATATCCATCCAATGTAGGTTGTCCTATGGGTGGATGTTGAGAACACTTTTAAAAGCATCTCACATGCATTATCTTTTGAGAGCTTAGGGAGGTTGGTGGATCCTTCACGAGTCTTATTCCTTTTGTGCAATCTTTTTATAGTTCTCTTGCTTCACATTACTACCAGCATGGTTGTTCACATGAGAGAGTCACCATCTTGGATTTAGTTGTTGCTACACGTTAGGGAGATCCTTTAGGGGGACTCTTATTTGCCATGGCTCACTTTAGAGCTCTCTTACATACTACTTTGGCCATGCCAGGTTATTTCTCTCTTTGGCAGATGATACACACAGCATGAGCCCTATAGATCAAATTAGGCAAACCTTTGATCACTTGACTACCAAGCTACATCTAATAGGCTTAAGAATCAAGGTATCAAAGTGAAAGGCATAGTCCCCTTTAGGTATCCCTCTCCATTTTGAGCTTCCAAAGAGGTGTATCATTTCTATAGATGGACCTTCGTGTTCTTGGAATGCCAATAGGATTTGAGGATTTTGTCACATACTTCTTAGACGCTGCACTTGCAATTGAGGTCCAACTACCTCAAATCTGGTGACCTTCATCTTGAGGTGAAGTCTCTTGACCCAAAGTCGTGTAAGCTTGAAGTCCAAAGACACCAACACGAAGACACTAAATTACTCTGTAAATCTACTCCCAAAACTTAAAATGCTTGTAACTTTTGTTACAAACCTCCAAACTCTATGATTTTGGTGGCAATGGAAAGCCCTAAACTAGATGCTTCCAACGAGATATATCATGCATGATTTGGACATTTTGTCATTGAGATATAGCCCCTGCAAGAATCTAAACATGTAACCTCCATTCCTCCTTCGGGTCTGCCCTCCTTCAACATTTGATCCGAGTTTTTCTTCCTCTGACACAAAGTAAGCTTCTTCAGGTCTGATCAAATCCAATTCCTTCTTCCTCCAATACGAAGTTAACTTCCTCGGGCCTAATCAAAACACTAGTTTCCCCTCATTTCTTCTCCATTTGGTTTCAATTGGTTTCAACAAGGCACTTCTTCTTCAAAACTCATCCAAAATGAAAAATATGTATACCACAACATGTCACCTACCCATATATTTAATCTAAAGGTAGAGCTTTCTTTCAGGGAATCCTCTTTGCTATGTAATAAAGTCAAGGTGCTCCTTTGGGACATCAAAGTATTGAGTGAGAAGCTTTGTGTTTCTCTTAAGGTCTCCTATCCTTGGAAGCTTACACAAGGTAGGAATTACCAATTATCTTGTCTGGCATCTTTGAGTAAAACCCCTAAAAATAGTAAATCCCAAGATGGAAAGTTTGTCAATAAAGCATCCATAGAGCAAGCTTTGGAAAAAGATAAGACTATTGTGGATCAAGCAGATTGTACATGGAAAATCTAAGGAGTGCCAAAAGCCTCATCAAGCAATGAATAATCAAATAGTTTAGGAGTTTGCATATGTGTTTCCAAATGATTTGCCGGATGGATTACCCTTAGATTATGGTATGCATTTCAAGATTGAGTTATTGCCAAGAAGTACTCTAAAAAGGAGACCAATCTATTGGCTCTCACCAAAGGAGTTGGACGAGCTTCTAATAACACTAACAAAGTTGTTGGAAAAGATATTCATACAATATAGTGCATCTACTTGGGGAGAACCAGTACTATTTAGTCCAAAGAAGGATGGAGGACTTTGCTTCTATATGATTACCGTGATCTCAACAAACAAATAGTGAAGAATGCATATCCCTTGCCTTGAATTGATGACTATCTAGATGCTAGATCAATTGAGTGGAGGACAATAATTCTCCAAGTTGGATCTTCAAAGCGGCCATTGGCAAATTCTCATTGACAAAGAGGATATACAAAATATTTCTTTTTGCACAAAGTATGGGTATTTTGAATGGAGAGTTCTACCTTTTGGGCTCACTAATGCTCTAGAAGTCTTCATGGATCAAATGTATTTGGTGTTGGATGGGCTATTGGATTGATATGTGGTGGTGTTCTTGGATAATCTTTTTATTTATAACAAGACAAAGGCAAAACATGCAAATCATGTGCAAGAAGTCCTAAGATGACTACATGAATAGAAGTTTTACTACAAGAAGTCAAAGTGTTCCTTTTGGCAAAAGAAAGTTACCTTCTTAGGTCACAAGATCTCATAATAGGGCATCAAGATGGAAAAGGAGAAAATCAAGGCCATTATAGATTAGCCTACTTTGAAAGATGCCATAAAAGTATGGGCATTAATAGATTGGCAAGTTTTTGCCAATGGTTCATCCACTATTATGTTCATGTCCTTGCACCATTGACTGATCTCTTGGGGAAGACCTCAAGCTTTCAATGGAGCACAAAGCACAAAGAAGTATTCTAGAAGTTGAAACATATAGTGTCTTCAAAATCTATTTTTCAACCATTTGACCTGAAACTATGTTATATGGTTGATTTTGATGCTTCTAACTTTGCCATTGCCATGATACAACAAGAATTTCCAAATGTGTTACATCCTATTGCCTTTGTGTCTCACTAACTAAACACTATAAAAAGAAATCACTCTATTTGAGATCAAGAACAACTAGCAATGGTATATGACACCAAGGTAACGAGACATTATCTCTTGGAAAAACAAGTGATCATGCAAACTGATCACAAACCTTGTTACAAATATTACATCTGGAACACATGAAGAGTCAACATTATTGATAGGATGAACAACTATAGTTGTATGACCTCAAACTTGAGTACAAACCCAATAGTTTCCATGTCATCCCCGATGTCCTATCACGATGACCTGATTTGAAGTCTCTTCCTCTCATCAAAGTGGTAACTATGACAATATCAATTGACTCCAAGGTCCAAATTGAGTTAAGGACCGCTTTACAACAAGACCACTTCTTTCATATGGTACAAGGTTGTCTTGCCTCTCATGACAAGGAATACAACATCTTCTCCTTCAAGGAAAGCCTTCTATTATGGGAGAAGGATCTATGTTCCAACCAAGGATGATCTACAATTTGCATGCCTTCAAGAAGCCCATGCCCTATCAATTGTTAGTCCATGGGTGTAAATAAGACCTTGGGTACCCTACAATGCCAATGTTGGTGGCCCAATATGGCATGAAATGTTCAAGAGTTTTTCCAATCTTGTGAGAGCTACCAACACAATAAGACCAACAACCAAATTGAATGGACTCCTTCAACCACTTCCCATCCCATCTGCTCAATGGGAACATGTGAGTTTAGATCTCATCACATTTTTGCCCAAGACCAAGCAAAGTCACATAACAATTGTGGTGTTTATGGATAAGCTTGGTAAAAAAATCCATTTAATATCAACCTTTGATATAGTGGATGTTCCAACATTGGCCTAAATCTACTTCAATGATGTTTTCAAGCATCATGGGATACCTTGTGTACTCATCTCCAACCATGATCATCGATTCATCAAAAACATTAGTAAGCACTCTTCTAGATACTCAATACCAAGTTTACTTTATCAACGGCTTATCATCCTCAAGTTGATAGACAAACCAAATGTGCAAACCACACCTTGGAAGATATGTTTCATGCCTTTGTCAATATTCACTATACCGATTGGGATGAGTGTGTTATAATTGTTGAGTTTAACTACAATAATTCTAAACATGTAAGCACTAAATTCTCTCTCTTCTTCTTTAATTTGGCCAAGATCCACAAGTTCCAAATTCCCTTCTTGCTCTTCCTCCATCTCATATCTCTCATACTTCCACCTTCTTGTCTTTAATTTGGCCAAGATCCACAAGTTCCAAATTCCCTTCTTGCTCTTCCTCCATCTCATATCTCTCATACTTCCACCTTCTTGACCACAATATCCCAATCCTTACAACAAGCCAAATCTCATCTCCTTGTTGCTCAAAATCTTCAAAAACAATATGCAGATTAACATTTTCATGATCTCACTTTTCAACTTGGTGATAAGGTCATACTTTCTTCTAGTAACCTCTCCTTCTCCCTTGATATCAAAGTTTGTAAACTTGCTCTTAATTAGATAGGTCCATTTGATGTCACCTAAGTCATTTCTCTTGTTGCTTATGGACTTGCCTTGCCTTCTCATATGCAAATCCACTTTGTCTTTCAGATTTCCAAGTTAAAACCCTTTATTTCTAATCCATCTTCCTTTTCTTCTTGTATCCAACCTCCTCCTCCTCCCCCTCCCATGCATGTCAATGATCATGAGAAGTATGAAATTGAACGTATCCTTACATGTCACCACATTCAACATAACCGCTAGCAACATATTGAGTACAAAGTCCTTTGGAAAGGGTATCTCCTTCATGATGCCACTTGGGAGTCTCTTTTTCTCACCTCCAAAATGCACAAATGGCTATTTAGGAATCTGAAGTTTCCATGGTAACAAGGATATCACTATCTAGCAATAGTAGAATATATAACAATATATAATTTATAGATAAATTATTCTAAGACTAATGAAGTAAAAAATAGGCCAAATTAGCCAAGAGTTATAAGAATATTCTATGAGCATCTCGGAAGCTACTTGATACCTTCCAAGTATTGGGTAATGTGCATGCAAAGTGATGATTTCTAAGAGATGTGGTGTGCAAACCTAGCTTGCACACCAAATAGATAGCTTCTAGAATGAAGCTTCTTGGGAAGCATCGAACTAGCTTAGCTTGCACGTCAAATTGGCAACTTCTAGACAGAAACTTCTTGGTTAACTTGGTTTGCATTTCAAAAAGGCAATTTTTAAGAAATTTTCAAAAGTTGTATGTTCCTTTTAAATACCAAAGTCCAAACTCATGCTAGGCATTTGGAGTTTCTCTCAAGTGTCTCAATATGGTCTTTCACTTTGGTATTTCATTCTCCTATTTCTTTCCTTGGTTTTTTACAAGTGGAGTTGCTTATGTTCTTTGTAGTGAGTCCCTCTCTAGGGCTCTTGTTGTTCCAATCTCTAGCATCTTTGTATGATTTCATATAACATACCCATTACTTATACAATTTATCATCTGTCATGGAGGATGGGATTGGACACTAAACTCCTCTACCATGTCTCTCTAAGTAAATAACCATGTAACTGAAGTTAGTGCTCTTTTGCACCCGTTATTTTCAATTCCCTTCATGAATTTGTGCAAAGTACTCATCATAATTATGCATAATGCATAATGGTGAGTTATCATCTGGAATCTATTCTTATGAGGCTTCGTTTTGTTTGTCATGATAGTGGGAGGCACATATGCATCATGTTCTTCAAAAGCTCTTGAAATCTACTAAATGTTGGGGAAGGAACAAGATTGACACTCTCTATCTCACGACGGTAGACTTCGTGATATACCAAATGACAGGGAAGGAATGGGGTTTGACACACTATGACTCGTGACCGGGATTGACAATTTATCTCTCCGAATTGGAAACTGTATAAGAACTCAAGGCACAAGGGTTTTCCATAATTTCAACCTCCATTTCTCAACAATCTATTAATGATTTCTTGCATTCGGCGTTCCACTCAATTTTGTGTATTCAATTTGTTGCTTGTCGCGCAACGAACAAAGAGGGGAAAAGCAATTTTTTCTGATGAAAGCAGATCCAATTTTTTCAGGAGATTTCAAATTGCTTCATTAATCAACACAAAATAGAACATACTTTGGAATTGCAAATCTCAAATCAACGAACAAAGAGGGTAAAAGCAAATTTTTCTGCAGAAAGCAGATCCAATTTTTTCAGGAGATTTCAAATTGCTTCATTAATCAACACAAAATAGAACATACTTTGGAATTGCAAATCTCAAATCATTCTGGACTTACGTGGATAAACTTCCACAAGTCGTGTCCTCTATCCTCCATCTCCTTCCATAATTAATGTTAATGCGTCTAAGTACTCACCTGATACAAATGTAATATGCTATATGTTAGAACCGAATGCCCCGTTCTATGGTTATGCTCGTAAATTATTTTTGGGGACATCCGTTTCTAGATTAATTTTTCTTTTATGGGTACCATAAAATTTGGTGAGGAGGTCCATCCTCTACCATAGGTATCGATCATTTTTAGGGTAAACCCCCTATTGTTCAGTTCAGGTCCTTATGATCCAGACGGAATCTAAACCCCCATTTTACACACGTTTAATTCTTCTATATACATATCTAAAAATAGTATTCGATTAAATACTTATACTAAATTCTGTTATACAGTGAACTATGTTCTAGAATTCATGTTTATTTCCCTAATATATGGTTAATATAGTGGACTCATAAATTGTATCCGTCCTTACTATAGAACTGATGGGTGGGTTCATACGAGATATCAATACATGACATCGGACTTTCATTATATGTAGAATCTGAAGAGCAAATGCTTACGTCCTTGATTAAATATAATAATATATCATCAATACTCTTTTGAATGGTATATCGCACAATCTATGACATTCCAACTCGTCAAAGTTTATATGGATCGCATAATTTTATGAATCTTCCAAATTTAAAATAACTCCAATATCAAAATCATCTAGTAACAACCAACATTGTGCCTTTGACATTACTGGAAGGTAGAGAACGACATAGGTGTGCTACGGGTTTTCCCTCTGGTGGTTAATCAGATCTTCGAGCTGCTTAAGAAATGAGGTTTTCTGCTAATGCACATAATGAACTACACGAACTGTGCCTACCAAACGAGCAAACGGCTTCCCTGAGCAAGTACTGTTGTCACATTCTTCCATGCAACTTATCGGTGTATAATGAACACCACATGTCCGGTAAGTACCGGAGATATGTTACTATATAGTTCCAAATGAAATTCGAAGTAGTATATTTTTAGACCAGTTCACTACTTGACTGGATTCGATTGAAAATACACATTGAACGATGAAGTAGAAGTACAAGTTGCAAGTAAAAATGGTTACTTGCAACTTCTACGAAGAGTCTATGTACACGTGGGCATTCTCATTAGTGCTAAACGCACATGTGAAAGAAGCAGTGACAAACAATGGATTGAATTGAATCTAAAACCATTGGGGGTTACAACTTTCTCGTAAAGCTTGTCGAGAGTTCCCCTCAAGGACATACTTCAGGACTCCCTTCCCCATATCTAACACCCCCCAACAACTGAGTCTACCATACTTGTTTGATGTCCCTAGCCGAGTAAGTTGAAACTTTGTCCTCATGGCCCAATAATGACCAATTTCGGTTTACACAATGCTAAAGTCCTTTTCTTAAGAGGACAACTTCTTTAAGTTCGTTCATTCGTCTACATGGATCAAAAGTTTTCATATCCACAATCAATGCTGATATGTACAGAGTGCTCGTGGTGAAGCTAAGTTTCAGACATGGGAGTTCAAAGCTACCACCATCACCCCTTCATCCGCGTGTTCTTGACTGTTGTGAAACAGAAGCAAGAAGCTTAGTTACAGTCGAGGAATAAAGGATGTGAAGGGTGGAACCTTTGCCATGCTTCAACCTGAACAAACTTTGGGATACAGAATGCAATTCTAAGCTCACAGATTGTGTTTCAGACGCAAGTCCTTACAAAACGTGCACCCTGACGATCCCAACATGAAGCTCGCAATGGAGCGTTTATCCTAATTGTGACATTCAAAAGACAACCTTTATGGCCTCAAGCTGAAAATCGAGCTACTTTGGAGCTCCTTCTAAATATTCGAATCCACGTGAAGACAGAAGTGAAACGAGTGTGCAATTTCACCATTTACGTACCTGAGTTCACACGCTGCACCGCATTATGGAACAGCTGGAGTGCGCATTAATCTGGCGATATCTTCACGGAAAAGACTTCTTTGACGTTGACCAGGCCCATTTTGCACGACATGTAAAGGTGGAAGTCTTTGTACAGGGATCCACCTAGAAGTACTTGGAGAATTGGGAAGAGAAACAAGCTCTGCAGAATGTCGTCTCACAGGTTGCCACCACAACCCAGAAACCAGAGCAGGAAGAGATCTCATTTTCGGCGTGATATTATCCGTGATTCGACTTCTGATCGTATTTCCAATACGTCCTCTAACATGTGATGTGTACTGAGAAAGTCCAGAATTAGCTGAGCTTTTCAGTTTACCAGACTCGTGATTTCCGAATTGTAACCGCTTTTGCCCGCCATCTTTGGGACATTTGCTTTCTAGCCGTGGTGGAGATGGTTTGCCTGCTCCAGGATGACAGGTTGAACCTGCATCACCTCGTATATTTGCTTGCGGTCGAGCTCGATCAAGCCATCGTAAAATCCAATTTCCAACGTTACGCCCTACGGTGATGTCCCGGCGTTGTATCTCCTGATACATGTTTAACGCCATCGTAAATACAGCCCGTGTGCGTCTGGCATGAACATAGACCACACTTCAGCCTTGCACTTATCATCCTCATATTAATAACTGGTTTTCCTGAAGTCTGAAATATTTATAGATCCACGTTTACAATATAATCTGCAGTCTACTCACACATGTACAAGCAACCAATTCTCAGCTCAATTTACCATACAGATGGAATAATAGTTTACTTATTGCGCAGGCTCCTCGATATCATAGAACCCCAATCACCTTCTACTCCTCGTTACTAAAACTTCCCACAGCATAATGACTCTTCGCGCACTGGTGCAAATCTTTTTATTTAAACGAACTCAGTCTCTTCGTAATTGTACTCAATCATGTGCATCAGGTCCGAATTCAAGGAAATCAAATCAGACCATTCAAGAAATACACATCCCCAGAGCCAGCTGACCCGCATCATGATATGACAACCAAGTAAGAAACCCTAAACCCTGAGAAACTGTATGCTTGCTGTAGGTTCCTTCTGAATCTTTGGTACTCACTATTCCTGCCTTCAATAAACTCATCCGGATCTTGATTCGTGATTTTTAAGTCTGACTCTCTGGCATCCTGACTTTTCTTCACTCATGCATGAACAGAGATGCACTTCTTTAGCCTCAAGGAAGACGTCTTGGGCAACCAACTGAACTGGAGATACGAATTCCTCTCGAATGAGCCTACAAACCTTTCAGTAAACTCCCGGATCTTAGGATACTTCTGCCCTAGCAAGCGCCTCTGCCCTCGAAGCGCCAAACGATAAGTTTTCTTCAGGCCGAGAACATAAGCCGTCGCCAGCGTAATCTCCCACAGCACCATGACGACTCCCGAGACCTACGTCCAAAACTCCTTCGCAGAACAGAATTGCTTCTCTAAATTACTCTCCTCTTCCTTTAACTCATGCTCCGATCTCTGTCTCTCCAATCTGAATGTGCTCTTCTGTGATCTGGGATCGAACAATTCTAAAGTTATCCTTTGCCTACTCAATCTCGAAAGCCGAGCGTGGCAGAAAAGAGTTTCCCAAAGTTCTTCTCTCCTGCTCAGATCCTACATACAACAGCACAAAACCCAATTTCTCTCCTCCGCTCCTGATATTGTGTAGAGTGCACTTCTCCTCTTAGTTGAGTGGTCTTGCTTTCCTGATTTCAGTCAATCTACCGAAAGTTCCAACAATCGAGAGCAAAGACTTGAGGTTTGCCTTGTCGACTTGTCACGCTCCTCGACATCCAGAAAGGTACCCTACGTGGTTCCGCTATCGTCACCTACTTTGTTTCCCTTACGTCACATGGTAACTAGTGTAGATCTTAAGACTTTTAGTTAAGTGATTTTGGAGTAGTTAAATGATTAAGTGATTTGAGTTACGTGGATTTTTGGTAAAGAGTGTACCACGCTAATACGCGTTAGCTAAAATCCTCACTGTTAAGATTGAACTAATTATCGAGGTTAATTTTGTCAACTTTTATTATATTCTAAAAGTGACATTAAACTTCAAGCTAATATTGATACGTGGTCCCGGATACAATATATTTAGTGTGACATCAACTTGAATTTAACATAACCATATAAATATGACAAATATTCCCTATCTTACCTCTATATTTTAGCTTTTCGGTAATATACACTAAGAATTAAAAAATTGGATTTCTAATCAATAAAAAGATATAGATAAAATCTGAAACTATGCTTATTTATTGGTAAAATTTTAGTAATACCCTGTGTTCTAAAAAGTAAATTTACGATTACAACCTGATTAATTTCAATTGGTGTTTAGATTTACAAATTTTCTCGAGGCATCTACTATGAAGGTTCATATCAATTAGATGTGATCACTAATTAAATGTCCACGCTAATTAAGAAAAAAATGTATTCCTATCCGTACATTTATTCGATTCAATTATAATTAATAATGGTGGTGTCAATTTGTCATTCAATTGTTATAATAACAGTAAGTACATCTACGTATCTTATATGGATGCTAAACAAGAACAATCCAAAGCGGAAAGTCGAACAGAAAAAACGACTGCTAGTGAAAACAAGGAGGATGGGAAGAAGGGAAAGTTTAGGATTATAAACAATATGATTGAGTCAGGTAGTTACATGATTCAAAGGAAATATACAAATATCTACAAATGAAGGTATTGATAGGTGATATAATAATAAGGGATTAGTTTTCTTTATACATTGAAGTATAAGTATATCAATGTTCAACTAATCAAAGATGATTATAGAAACCATTTAAGATAGTACTCTCGAAAGTACCTTGAACGAAATATGGCATGCAAAGATTATAGATATCATTGGATATTTTCTCCTATTTAAGTCAAACATACTGACTATATGATACCGAATATGAATCTTTCAACTTCACCACTAATAATGGTGCAATTATTAGGTGAACTAAAATTTTACATATGAATTCATTCAATATATATACCCTTTTAGATCAAGTACTAAATCTTTTGATACAAACAATTTTATGTTTATTTTGTAAAAAGATATTTTATTTTAAATTCCTCTTATTTATTCTTCAAGTGGAAAATATCTTTTCAATATCCATTAGTAAAGTATCTGATATTAAACTTGTGTTATTTAAAGGTAAATAAATAAAGCATATGATACTATTGTATGTGAAATAATAACTCTAAATGATAAAAGCAATACTCTTCTTTTATTTATGTTAGGATGGTAAATGTGCAAATATATGATAATGTATTTGCACTAGATGAAGATTCTTTCATCAATCACACTACTTGATTTCACAACTTGAGTTTCAATTTTATCTATATGTAACAATTTATTGCTTTTATTAATCTGTATGACTATAATTTCTCTTGAACATGTCCACACTTCAATAAATTAGATGTACAAATTCTATAATTGTAGCAACTTTGGTGGTTATATTTCATAATCTAGTATTATAGTGAAAGTAAAGGACCTAATTAATTCTTCATCTTATATCAAGGTATAATAATTTCAAATGTATTTTAAATTTTTTTTATGAATGAAAGCAGCTAATAAGAAATAATAAAGTAAAATATATCCAATATTTCTATTTGGTATACACGCATATATGTCTCTAATGTTTTTATTAGCTTCTCTCTTTGCATATTACTTGAGGATGATGAGCAATAGATCTGGTTAAATTTATTTCTAAATTTCCAAATAAATATTTTGGGACATCTTTTTTGAATTAAGTCCTCTATTTACGATAAGTACTTAGAAAGATATATAGAGAAAGGATAATATTCATATAAGTACAAGCAAACACTAATTTAAGATTTGGTGTAATAATATCTTTGTGCTATAGATTTTATTTAAATTATCTTAGAAGGAAGCTTCTTGAAAATTTTCCCGATTAACTTGGCTTACACTCCAAGAAAGTAGCGTAAGGAAACTTCTCAGGAGCATTGTATGCTCCTTATAAATACCAAAGTCACTTCCTTCTAGAAAAGTTTCTCGGTTAACTTGGCTTACACTCCAAGAAAGTAGCATAAGGAAACTTCTCAAGAGCATTGTATGCTCCTTATAAATACCAAAGTCAATGCTCATGCTAAGCATTCAAAGTTTCTTTATTCAAGAGTCTCAATGTGATCTTTTACTTTGATCTTCCATTGTCCTATTAAAGTTAAGATGTAGATCTAACTTGTACTCATATAAGGATTTCCCTAAATGAAATCATAAATCATTTCTTTTAAGTGTTATTATCCCTCTTTTATATATTAAAGTTCCAACATCAAGTTCCTCATATATATCAATGATGTAGTATATATAATACAAGTCTTACAATAAGTATCTCAACTACATGTTGTTATGATAATTCAAGTCTTTTGTGGTTCACACAATTTTACAAAATGTGTTTTTTTTGTTAATTTCACTCTTGTGCATAAAGATATAGTAGAATAATTTCTTGTTTAGGAAGAAAAAATTCATAGCTGAGTTTCTTTTGGAGTTATGTCTACACATGTCATGGTACAAAGGGAACAAGTACAAAGCCAAAAGCACTCTAAAGGAAGAATGCAAAATGATGGTTGGAGGCAAAGAATTCAATATCAAGTACCTTTGTATCCAAAGACCTTTGGTCAGGATATCATTGCACCCAAAGACCATATATCAATTTGAATGTATCACCCCTAGGTAAATATTGCAACCAATGACCATATGCAATCAAGGGAGACTTTTTGCATTCAACAAGGATTTTGCATGTGTAGAAGGGGACTTCTCACAAAAGGTTTTGTTTGCATGTGTGGAGAAGGATGGCTCACCAACTACTCTATTAGTAAAGAATGATGATTGAAGAATTTTGCTATAAAACCAAGTGCACACTTATCAATTTTACTTTTCAAATAGTGATTTCATTTTTAGGTTTGAGTGAACTTAGAATTTCCAAGTCTTAGGAAGCCTTTAGAGTTGTCCATCCTTTGTCTTTGGACCCGACCTAAATTCAATAAGAAACATGGTGTTTGTTCAAAGACCTTTGAGGAAGACCCTTGAAGCCATTCTTTGAGTCCAATAATAAACAACTTTGCAATCCATCATAGAAATGAATTGATCTAAAGAAAACATCTTGGATTCTTGCTCTTGAATTTGGAGGTAAGTGACTTCAAGATCATCCATGAGATGAAAAGGAAGAGGGACGACTACAAAGGACTTGAGAGGAAACATGTAATAATATGGAGTTAGAATAAGTGTTAGTAAAATCTAAGGAGTTAGTAAAATCACTAGAATCATCTTGTTTGAGGAGCGATTGATCCTTCCAATTTTACCTTATAAAGATGGTGAACGTGTTGTATTTACATGTTAACATAAAGAAACAGAAGACTATAATGAGAAGTAGTCATGGTGGTAATGCCCAAAGTTATAATTGCCATGCAATAATAGACATAGCATCTTACTTGAATGTTGGAAGAGAGCAATTGGAAAGAGTGGTATTTTGAGAAGGAGAAGATTGAGTGTGATTTCCAAATCCAAAGGTCTTTGAAGTAAGGATCTATGGGGAGTAGTAGAGAATTTTTTGTTTGATTGCAAATGTTATTTTGAAGCCATGAATTTTGATTGGAGACAAATCTCTTGGCTTCAAGTCAATTAGATGGAGCAAAAAAACTCTAGTGGTGAGTCTGAGTGGAGCAACCTCAATGGCAATTTGTCTCTCTGATTTTGACTTGAGAATTATTGAATTAGAGAAAACAAAATTAATTTCTTTAAATTTTGGACAAATAACTTCTTTAAAAAAAATTAATTGGTATTTAAATATTATTCAAACCAACTATTTAGCACATTTATTACAAAAATTTAAATTATAAAAATAATAAAGAACGCATAGAGAAAGCCGTATGCAATAAAAATTGCAAGTACAGTTTGGGAAGAGATGTTTTATTTTTATAACAAAAAAATAATTAGTTAGACATTGTGCAATTCCAAGTTGTGAATGTTGCATGAGTTGCACAAGATTGATATATAGATTGGCTTAGTGAGAAGTTACGTTCCTTAGTTTTAGAACACCATGATGTTGATTACACACATACAAGAAGGCGAATCTTTGGATTGCTTTAAGAGAGAATTGAAATCATGTACCAATTGCAAGTAATTGTGCATGAATCCAAGCATCTAAAAGAAGCCATGAAAATAGTTGAGTGCTTTGACTCCTTGGTTATCACAAATTGGGCTTGACCTAGATCTTCATAGAACATGCAAACACACCAAGCACAAGTGGACGTTTGGTACCAATGGAGATTGATGCCATCCAATGGATATCACGTGGGTTGTGACAAAATAGTGGTTTCATTTATTGTCACCAAATTGGATATCACATTGTGGAAATCCATGCCAAAATAGACAACCCCAACTAGTTATCCAGACAGAGTTTATAGATCAAGGAAACAAAGAATCCTAGTAGGAGATATTGAGCCACTTACTTGGAACTTGATTAGTTCTAATAGGATTGAAAGCTTGACTTATGCAATTTTGATTCACTTGCAAGGTATGATATCCAATTCTAGTTGTAAAATGGTTGATTTTGGAAGTTTTGAGAATTGCATATCCATATAATTAGCAAAGGAATTAGGTATTCATATACCAATATTAGGTAGCAAGCTGATGATGGGAGATGGTAGAAAGGGTTTTGAATTTTTGAACCTCATAAATTGTTACATTTACACTTGGGAAGGAGTATTTTGAGTACATAAAATTGTTAGTCACCCCTTTACACTAAGATATCATTTTAGGTCTTCTTGGCTTAAACGTCATATGGTTCAATTTGATTGGGCACAATAACAAATTCAAGTATAATACCAAGGTAAGAATTACCAATTAGGTTATTTGGCACCTTAGAGTAAGATACCTAAGAATAATCAATCCAAAGATGGAAATTTTATTAGCATAATAATTGTAGAGCAAGATTTGAAGGAAGATATCCATATTGTTGGAGTGTGGATCAAACTTGTTGCACAAGGGGATTCTAATGAGGATCAAGAGCCAATGGTTGATCAAATAGTTTACAAGTTTTTGGATGATCTTCCAAAGGAGATACCCTCTTATTGAGGTATGCATTTCAAAATTGAGCTATTGCCAAGTAGTACTTCCATGAGAAAACCAATCTATTGGCTCTCACCAAAGGAGTTAGAAGAACTTTGAACAACATTGACCAAGTTGTTGGAGAAGGATTTCATATGACATAGTACATCTACATGGGGAGCACCATTACTATTTGTACCAAAGAAAGATGGAGTGCTTTCAATCCACTTGGAGAAGTGCTCCACCATCACCAAAACATACCGATGATGTCTCACAATCAGCGGTAAAGGTCCGGCAAAGTCCATACTCCAACGGTAACCCAATCCCATGATAGGTAATGGGTGTAACTGTGGCGTAGGAGCATTGAATGATGCTCTAACTTGGTCACAAACCACACATCTAGCAACAAACTACTGTACCTTGGTCTACATACCGCGCCACCAATAATGACTCTGAAGTAAGCTATATGTACGCTTTACTCCAAAATGTCCTAGCTCCTCATGAGCATGATGGACCAATTGTGGTCTCTGAGATGGAAGTGGTACTACTCGCACTCTACCATCCTCCCATACACGCAAAAGGTGTCTACCCTCCAATCTGAACCGTTTGGCTCGCTGAAGAACATGGTCTTTCTCCTTGGCCCCAACTGTGCCACCCACAACACCAGTGCAAAGATAGTCCATCACTAAGACATCATCATGAATATCTCACTGAACTGTACCAATATCTATACTCTCTAGATCTGTGACCTCAATAACTCCTCCTGTATGAGCTAAGAGAGATACCACCAAAGCCTATGCAAATATACATAGAAAGGCCAATGCATGCCAACCTGGCACCATCTCCTCATCTGTCTCACCATGCCAACATGCTCTGGTCTGATCCTACTGGCTGGGACATGGGTTTCTACTCAACCCATCTGCATCACGATTCATCACTCCAGGTCTGTGAACAACCGTGAAATCATACTCCTATAAAATCAGAGCCCATCGTGCAAGCTTCCCTAAAAGCTTGTCGGACTCTATCAACCACTTCAATGGTTGATGATCAGTGATGAGAGTGAAGGGGTTACCAAATAGGTAACATCGGAAATGTGCTACTGCCCAAACTGTTGCCAAGCACTCTCTCTCATATGAACTATACTTCGCCTCCGCTGAATTGTTGGAGCAACTAGCATAGGCCACCACAAACTCCTTTCCCTCATCATCATGTTGAATGAGCACCGCTCCAAGCCCCAACATACTCCAATCAGTGTGAACCTGAAATGGTTGTCCCCTGATTGGTCTCCTCAAAATAGGAGTAGATGTCAACCTCTCCTTGAGCTCTACAAAAGCTCTCTCCTGCTCATCTCCCCAACACCACTCTTATGTAAGCTTGGTCAGCTTTGTCAAGGCCTTGGCAATGGCACTAAATCCTCTAACATAATGGCAATAGAAATTTGCCAACCCAAGGAATGCTCGCACTCTACTCACATCCGTAGGCCAAGGAATATGTGCAATAGCCTCCACCTTGGTCTGTTGGACACCAAGTCCTCCGGGGTAGATAGTGTGACCCAAATACTCAACTTGCTCGTGGAAGAACCTACACTTCCCAAGATGTAATTTGAGTCCATGAGATCTCAACCTCTCAAACACCTCCAACAACTGTCTCTCATGCTTCTCCACTGTAGTGCTATAAACCAAAATGTCATCAATATAGCACCAAGCAAAATCCAATCCAGCTAGGATCCTATCCATGACCCTCTGGAACTCAGCAGGAGCGTTCTTCAACCCAAATGGTAAGAACCTCCACTAATATAACACATCCTTGCCGTGAGGATCAATAGCCCAGAATGTTGTCTTGGACTTATCCTCCTACTTGATTGGCAACTGATGATATCCCGCTCGAAGATCCAAAGTACTGAAGACCTTTGCATGCCCAATTGCATCAAAAATCTCCTCCGGTGTAGGCATGGCATACCAATCAGCCCTGGTCTGTCGGTTGATAGGACGGTAATCTACACACATCCGCCTATCTGTATAGTTTCCATGCATATCCTTCTTAGCTGGCATCACTATCGCTGATGCATACTCTCCATGTGAAATCTCCACCAAACCAACCTCAAAAAGGTCACTACTCCGGCTATGAATCAATGTCCTCTCCATCTCACTATATCGATAAGGACGTCAGAAAACTGGTGTGTTGCTAGTCAGCTCAATCCGTATACCCGGTCCCTTAAGAGCACCCAAATCCTTCATACTGAAGGCAAAACAACTCGTGTGACTCCTCAAGAACCTCCAAACCCTCCGTCTTTCCTCTCTAGTAAGCTAGGGTCCAAGATTTGGCTCCCAAGTATCCTTTGTAACTGTAGTAGGAGTGGAAGACGTACTGACTGACTGCTACACAGGGCCCTTGGGAGCAATAGTGTCATGCTCCCGACCACTAGAGGTCCCAACCTCTGTGTGAAAAACTCCCTCCACTCTGGCTGCAAGCTCCACACGTCCTCTAGCTGCATCCCATGTGGACCAAGGGTGTAATCCAAGTAGCCCATGCTCACTTGGATGGACTCCAAGTTGACCACTCTCCCTAGTAGCTACTGGATGTGTCCCAAGAATACCATGTCCACTCAGTCCATCGCCCCTAGCATGTGCCTGAATCGTCTCGATAGGCACAGGGCTCACAAGTGTCCGAGTGGTGATGCCTATCAAGCGCATCCTAAGCTGCTCTGCCAAGCCAAGGCTCACAATCCAGGTCAAACAATTCAAGTCCATAGCTTGACCTAACACCTTATGCCTAGATGCCTCTAACACTGCTAGAACAATGGTAATACCGGTGCAAAAACCCATCGCCTACTCTCTTCATCAACGTTGGGCTCCACCAACTGCTGTAACTATGAGTCCCAAACAAGTCGAGGTCTTCCCTCTCAAAAAGCATGAGAGCCTGGGAAACTCATGAGTGTGGGAAATGCAGCTCTAGGCTGTCCAACTAGGTTCACCACTGCCATAGGTGACCAATCAGCCACTATCACTGTTTGAGACTGACGCCCAACATCCAAGATATCATCAACAAGGATGTGGTCAAGTCGTTGAATCCCATTATAAGCGCGTTGTAGAACCTCTTTGGGTAAGAGATTCATCCACCAAAGATGAAGACGATGAGCCCGTGATCCCACTCTGGCTGCATCTAACAATACAGCAGGTCCCATCCAAGAATGGACCTGATGTGTACTTGCCACCACTCTGGTGCAAGAATCACCCATCAAAGGAACATTCTCCAAAAGGTAAGTTGGAGAAACAGACTGATGAACCTAGAGATGTCGTAGTATCCGTAACATCTCCCAAAACACACCAGAACAAGGATCCTGAAAACCCAATCCTCTACCAGCACGTGTATGTCCTTGACATGGCCATTCAGAAATCACCAAGTGAATAGGCCCATGTCTCTCTAGGTCATGCGCCCCCAGTAAGGAAATGTCTCCTGGTAGGGCCTTCTGGTAACCTCTAACTACTGATATTGGTAATAACTCCAAATACCAATAGGCCAAGTGTGTCACATGATGTAGAGAGACTTGCCTAGCAATCTCATCTCTCTCTACATACAAGTACTTATGTACTCGGATACTCGCCTGTAACACCGCAACTAGTCCAGTGCTGATCCCACCAAACAACTCCAATAGGCATATCTCCTCTACTAGATACTGCCAAGCAATGAGTGTGGTATCTAGAGGTGTCAAAGCAATCACCTCTAGAGGCTCATCCTCACACTCATCTCCTGATGGTACGAAGGCTCCACTCCAAGCCTACTGCACCAACTGATCTGCATGTTGCTGCAATGCCTCCTTTGAACTCCACAATGGAACATCCAAGGTGGATGGAACAATCCCACTCGTACTCCATAGCCGAGTGATCTCCTCTGGTACTGGAGTATCCTTTGCATGGGCGTTCCCCTCTAGCAAGTCACCAGGCCAAGTAACTACACCACTGAAAGCTGAAACTGATGTTGCCATGGTCACGTACTGTAGTGAGCCAAGACTACCACTACTGAAGCGTACTGGTAGGCGACATACCCGTCCCTCACCAAACTGCCAACCAGGTCTTTAAGAGGTTGTTTCCTCCCAATAGTCAATGCTGAAACCTATAGGGTATAACATTGCTCCCCCAACTAGCACATCATATGACTCAGCTATCGTTGCAATAGCCTGAGTGCTCACCACCGAGCTATTAGTCGGATGACCAGGCTGAACCTAGATAACAAGCTCTCCACGTGTGATGTACTATGTCAAACCACCACCAAGAGATGTTTGGATCTGAAATGGACACCTCTCCACATCGGTCTTCCGTAACTCCAGACCGACAACTGTAGCCTTCCCCAACATAAGGGGCTGCACACCAAAGTCTAACAAGACTCTCTGTGGTGTACAGACCTTCCCTGAAGGTCCCACCAAACAAAAAATCCCCCTCTGGTTATCCAATAAGACAACACCAGGTGTAAACCGTGCTCTCTCAAAGGCCGGTCTAGTTGGCAACTCCTCCAGTCTAGCCGCTACTGCCTGCCATAAACCACTGGTCGCTGAACGGATCCCATGCTCCTCAACCAAGTCAGCTCCACTACCAACCACCTCTGCTCTAGTAGTAGGAACTGCACCATCCCTACTCTCACACAACGTGGCAGCCAACCGGAACACTGGGGCTGGGTCAACTCCCAATGTAAACATGTCACTAGCTGAAAACAAAGGATGCCGCATAATCAGCTGAGCCGCCCCTAATATCATGCTAGACTCAGTCTATGTAGTAGCAGGTGGTTGACTAGCAAGTAGTCCATCATGTACTCCATCCATAGGGCTGTGGGCTACGAGAGGCCTTCGTAGCCTCTCATAGCCCACAGCCCTATGCCTTGAAGCCTCTAAAAGCCAAATGAGGCCTTTCTTGTTGCCACTTCAAACCTCTTCTAAAATTGGCGAAACTTCTCCAAATCTATGAAAGTCTTCCAAGCTAGCGAAACTCCTCCAAATCTGGCCAAAATCTGACGTAAATCCCAACCAAAATCTGACATAAACCCTAAAGATGGATGTCTGCCAGATCCCCCGCTAACTTTCCACTCAAGCCAAATTGACAACATGGATTTTTCCAAATCACAAATTCATGAGAAGAGCTTCCCAACTCCACCTTCAATTTGACTTTTTGAGCCCAACTCGTAGCAAATTGGTCCTACCTTCACCTCTTGAGTTCAAAATCACAACCACTACTCAAAATTTGCTCCTTCTTTGCTCAAAATTTGGCCAGCGCTTCCACACACAGTCCGCCTAACTGCTAAATTTGCATCATTTGAACGAGCTTTTGCACACTAGGAAAGCTCTGAACTTGAATCGAGCCACCAACAATCCACCGAGCTTAGAGATACTACCAACACTCAAAGTTCCTGCACCCAATTTCCCCCTGACTTCACTTCTTTGATGTAATCAGATTGCTTACCACTCTCAACTCAACTCAACTCAGATCAATACTTGATCTGTCACTCTATAAATTGCCAACAACTAGGCATTGATTACAGTCAAGCCACACCCACTCAAGCATAGAGAATCCAGGTGACGCTTGCCGGCCTTTGTCCACCATAGCCAAGAACTCGAAGGCTGAACATCAAAGAAGTGAGCTCTTTGGAGCTCACTTCAAAACTATACTCCCTGGACTCAAGCTAGCTCTAAAACCCTTACGGTCCCGCTGATGGCACACTCAACGGTGCAAACGGTGCAAAATGACGGTGGGCCCCATCGTGAAGTCAGTACCCCGAATACAAAATCTAACCATCGGAAAGTAGTCTCTAAGAAACTGCTAGAATAACTCTAACTACTATCACTAGAACTCCAATGTCCGAGCATCTAGACGCGGCACTACAAATAATGTGACAAGTAGCACATAAGACAAATTAGCCTAGAATATTCCAAAAGTATCTAGGAAGCTTCTCGGGAAGCTTCTCGACTAGCTTAGCTTGACCTCAAGTAAGTAGCTTCTAGAAGGAAGCTTAAGGAAGCTTCTAGAAGCTTCCAACTAGCTTAGCTTGCACCCCAAGTAGGCAGCTTCTAGAAGGAAGCTTCTTGAGAAGCTTCTCAAGTGCCTTGTATGTTACCTATCAATACCAAAGCCAAAGCTCATGCTAGGCATTTGGAGTTTTCTCTCATTCAAGTGTCCCATTGTGAGTTTCCATTCTCCTATTTCTCTCTTTGGATTTGGTCTCTCACATTGGTATCAGAGCAGGAATGGGATGGATGGAATTTATGGACCACCAAATCTACTTCCACCAAACCATTGGGATTTTTGCATCCAAATACTACCAAGCATCATTTCACACAATTCATCACCTTGCACTTTGGACAAGATTTTATGCATATGATCACTATATCTAAGGAACCCTTGGTGCTTCAGATTGTAAATTATGGAGAACAGTGGATGTGTTGTTTCTATGTGTTAATAAATTAGATAGATTGGGAGTGGTGTGATAGAGTAGCAACCATGGTAGCAATACCTGATGTTATCCTTGCTATGCAACAATAAATCAAGCACCTTACTCGATAGTTGGATGAATGAGATCTTTGACAATAAGAGTAGGTGGAGAGAGTACCAATTCAAGAAGGAGAAGATCGGATCAAATTCCCTAAACCCAAGGTATTTGAAAGCAAGAATCTTCCGGGTGCGGTGGAGAATTTTGTGTTTGATTTTGAATGTTATTTTGAAGCTACCAATCTACAAGATGAGCAAAAACAAATTCTCTTGGCTTCTAGTCAATTGGATGGAGTAGCAAAGCTATGGTGGAGATTCCTAGTGGAGCGAGCTGAACAACAAATTGTTGCACCAATCTTGAAATGGGTAGAATTCAAGAGCGCAATAATTAGTCGGTTCCAAGCTATAAATGCCACACGAGCTATACGGGATAAGTTGGCAGAGTTGAAATAGATTGGCTTAGTAAGAAGTTACATCATGTAGTTCCAAAACACCATCATGCAAATTCTAGATATATTGGAAGGTGAAGCTTTGGATTGATTTGTGAGGGGCTTGAAGGCGAGAACCAAATTAGAAATAACCATGCAAAAGCCACAACACTTGGAGGAAGCCATGCGGTTGGCCGAACATTTTGATTCTTGGATGGCAACAACTTGGTCTTGACCTCGACCTCCACAAAGCCTACCAATACAATACACACAAGTGGAGGAGCCAGCACCCATGGAGATTAATGCCATTCAACTAAGACCACTTGGCATAGCAGATAGAGAGAAATTGTGACAAAATGGTGGTTGTTTTTATTGTTGCCAATTGGAGCATCGCATTATTGAATGTCCACTCAAGAATGGACGACCTCAACAAGTTGCCCAAGTGGAGGTCATGGAGCAGAATGATCAGGGAAATGAGGAATCCTAGTAGGAGATTTCGAGCCACCTATTGGGAGCTTGATAATATCCAATAGGATTGAAGGTTCAACCTATGCAAGTTTGCTTCACTTGCAAGGTATGATATCTAATCGGGGTTGTAAGATTTTGGTTGATTCTGGAAGTTCAAAGAATTGCATGTCTATGCAAGTAGCAAAGGAATTAGGTATTCCTATCAAGCCAGTGATTTGAAGTAGTTTGATGATGGCGGATGGTAGAAAGGGTTCTGTATTCCGCACCTTGCATCCTGTTACCTTCAAGATTAGGAAGGAGTATTTGGAGTGTATGAGGTTTGTAGTGGCACCTCTACACTATGATATCATTCTAGGTCTACCTTGGCTTGAACGTCATAAGGTTCAATTTGATTGAACCCGACGCCAAATTCAAGTACAACACCAAGGTAGGAATTTCCAATTAGGTTGTTTGGCACCTTTGAGTAAGACACCTAAGAAAAGTCAGTCCCAAGATCGGAAGTCTGTCTAGAAGGTAGCCGTAGAGCAAACCTTGAAGGAAGTGGAGTCCCAAGATGGGAAGTTTGCCAAGAAGGTAACCATGGAGCAAGCTTGGAAGAGAGATGAGTCCCTAGAAGGGAAGTTTGTTAGTAAAGCAGCCATAGAGCAAGCTTTAGAGGAAGATAAGTCTGTATTTGTGGTGTGGATCAAGCTGATTGCACAAGACCAATTTGTGGAGACCAAGAGCCTCATCAAGTAATGGTTGATTGGATAGTTAAGGAGTTTGTGGATGTTTTTCCGGATGATCTGCCAAAGGGATTACCCTCCAATTGAGGTATGCCCTTCAAGATCAAGTTACTACTAGGGAGTACTCCAATGAGTAGACTGATCTATCGGCTCTCACCAAAGGAGTTGGAGGAGTTGCAAACAACACTTACAGAGTTGTTGGAGAAGGACTTCATATGACATAGTACCTCTCCTTGAGGAGCATCGGTACTATTTGTTCCAAAGAAGGATGGAGGACTTCATTTTTGTGTTGATTATCATGGGCTCAATAAGCAAACTATGAAGAATGCATATCCCTTGCCTCGGATCAATGACTTGCTTGATCAACTAAGTGGAGCACGTTACTTTTCCAAGTTGGATCTTTGCAACAGCTATTGGCAAATTCCGATTGATAGAGAGGATGTGCAAAAGACTGCCTTTTGCACAAGGTATGGGCATTTTGAGTGGAGAGTTTTACCTTTTGGACTCACTAATGCTCCAGTAGTCTTCATGGATCAGATGCATCGGGTGTTGGATGGAATATTGGATCAGTCAATGGTGGTGTTCTTGGATGATATCTTAATCTATAGCAAGAGAGAGGCAGAACACGTGAATCATGTGCGAGAAGTCCTAAGACGACTACGACAATGGAAATTTTATTGCAAGAAGTAAAAATGGGCCTTTTGGCAAAAGGAGGTTACCTTCTTGGGTCATAAGATCTCATCAGAGGGGATCAAGATGGACAAAGAGAATATCAAGGGCATTATTGATTGGCCTACCCCAAAGGATGTTACAAAAGTATGGGCATTCAGTGGATTGGCCAATTTTTACCCACTATTCATCTATTATTATGCTCATGTGGCTGCACCATTGATTGACCTCTTGGGAAAGAACTTGAGCTTCTAGTGGACCACCAAGCATGAAGAAGCATTCCTGAAGTTAAAGCATATGGTGTCTTCAAGACCCATTCTTCAACCATATGATCCTCAACTACCTTGTGTGGTTGATTTTGATGCTTCTAACTTTGCAATTGGAGCCGTGTTGCAACAAGAATTCCCAAATGGACTCCATCCCATTGCCTTTGTGTCTTGCCAACTCAATAACACTAAACAAAACTACTTTGCTTGAGATCAAGAACAACTTGCAATGGTGTACGCCACCAAGGTATGGTGGCATTACCTCTTGGGGAAACAAGTGATCATGCGAGCTGATCACAAACCATTGTTGCAGACCTTACACTTGGAACACATGAAGAGTCAACATCATCGATGGGAGGAACAACTCCAACTGTATGACATCAAACTTGAGTACAAACCAGGTCGGTTCTATGTCCTTGATGCTTTATCACAATGACCTGATTTGAAGTCTCTTCCTCTCATCACAACAACAATTTCAACGGTGTCAGTTGACTCCAAGGTCCAAAATAAGTTTCAATCATGTAAAAGACCAAATCTGAGGAGAGAAATAGGAGAATGGGAAACTCAAATTGGGACACGTGAATGAGGGAAAACTTTGAATGCCTAGCATGAGCTTTGGCTTTGGAATCTATAGGTAGCATACAAGGCCCTTGAGAAGCTTCTCAAGAAGCTTCCTCAAGCCACTTTCTTAGAGTGCAAGCTAAGTTAACTAGGAAGCTTCTCAAGAAGCTTCCTTCTAGAAGCCGCCTACTTGGCGTGCAAGCTAAGCTAGTTGGAAGCTTCCAAAAGCTTCCTTCTAGAAGCTACTTACTTGAGGTGCAAGCTAAGTTAGTCGAGAAAGCTTCCCAAGAAGCTTCCTAAATACTTTTGGAATATTCTAGGCTACTTTGTCTTATGTGCTACTTTGTAAGCCCGACTAACTTTGTCGCTAAACCCCATATTGTTACATATTCCCCCGCCACTAGTTGGTGATGTCATTGTTGCCAATGAAGCTTCAAATTCTTGGATGGCCATCTATGCATTCTGGAGGTGAGAAAGAGGTTCCCATGTGGCATCATGAAGGGGATACCCTTTTCAAAGGACCTTGTACTCCATATGTTGGCGACGGCCTTGTTGAATATGGCGACGTGCAAGTATACAATCAACTTTGTACTCCTCATGATCATTGATAGGGATAGGAAGAAGGGGAGGTTGGACTCAAGAGGAAAAGGAAGAGTGTTTAGAAACAAAGGGTTTCAACTGGAAATATGAAAGATAGGATAGATACGCATGAGACAAGGCAAGGCAAGTCAATAAGCAACAAGAGAGACAATTTGGGTAATATCAAAGGGTCCATTCCAATTAGAGGCAAGTTTACAAACTTGGGTATCAAGTGGGAGAGGGAGGTTACTAGAGGATAGCATGACTTTATCACCAACTTCAAAGGTGAGATCACAACAATGGTGGTCCACCTATTGTTTTTTGCAATTTTGAGCAACAAGGAGGTGAGACTTGGCTTGTTGGAGAGATTGGGATATGGTGGTCAAGAATGTGGAAGTATGAGGAACTTTAGATGGAAGAGGAGCAAGAAGAGAATCTGGAACAAGCAGATCTTGGCCAAAATTGAGAAAGAAAGGAGAGAATCTGGTGCTTGCCTATTTGGAATTTTTGTAGGCAAATTCTGTAGTGGCAAGATATTCATCTCAATTGGTATGGTGGACATTGACAAAGGTACGCAATATATCCTCCAATGTACGATTTTCACGTTCGATTTGTCCATCAGTTTGAGGATGATAGGCCATGGACAAAGCAAGCTTAGTGCCGAGTATTTGAAAGAGTGCTTGCCAAAACTTCCTGATAAATAGAGGATCACAATCAGAGATGAGTACGCGTGGCATTCCATGATGCTTGAAGATATTGTCAAAGTTGATTTGTGCTAAGGTTGGAGCATCCATGGTATCACAGGTTGGTGCCAAGTGGATTTGCTTACTAAGCGTATCCACAAACACCATGATGGCGGTGTGTCCGTGTTTTGTCTTTGGCAAGGATGTGATGAGATCCAAGCTCACATGCTCTCAATGAGCTGATGGAATGGCAAGCAGTTGAAGGAGTCCACTCAGCTTTTGGTTGCTGGCCTTGTTATGTTGGCAGCTCTCATACAATCGGATAAATTCTCAAACATCTTGTGTCATGTTGGGCTACCACCATTGATGTTGGAGGGTACCCAAGGTCTTGTCTACACCCATGTGACCCGAGATGGGTAAATCATGGGCTTCTTGAAGGCGCACAAGTCAAAGATCACCTTTGGCTGGAACATAGATCCGGTCTGCATGGAATAGAAGGCCTTCCTTGAAGGAGAAGGTGTTGTACTCCTTGTCACCTGTTGTTAGATGACCATGTACCATTTGCAAGAAGGGATCTTATTGTAGAGCTAACCAAAACTTGTAATGGATCTTGGAGTCAATTGACACCGTCATAATTGCTGCCGCGATGAGAAGAAGAGACTTCAAATTAGGTCATTGTGATAGAGCATCAAGGATGACATGGAACCAACCTGGTTTGTACTCAAGTTTGATGTCAAACAATTGGAGTTGCTCTTCCCATTGATGATGTCAACTCTTCATGTGCTCTAGGTGTAAGGTCTGCAACAATGGCTTGTGATTTATTTGCATGATCACTTGTTTCCGCAAGAGATAATGTCTCCATACCTTGGTGACATATAACATTGCAAGTTGTTCTTGATCTCAAGTAGAGTAATTTCTTTCAGCTGTATTTAGTTGGCAAGACACAAAGGCAATAGGATGTAGTCCATCTGGGAATTCATATTGCAACACAACTCCAATTGCAAAGTTAGAAGCATGAAAATCAACCACACAAGGTAGTTGAGGATCATATGGTTGAAGAATGGGTCTTGAAGACACCATATGTTTCAACTTCTGGTATGCTTCTTCATGCTTGGTGTTCCACTAGAAGCTCAAGTTCTTTCCCAAGAGGTCAGTCAATGGTGTAGCCACATGAGCATAATAGTGGATGAATCGTCGGTAAAAATTGGCCAATCTATTGAATGCCCATAGCATCCTTCGGGGTAGGCCAATCAATAATGGCCTTGATCTTCTCTTCTTCCATCTTGATCCCCTCTAAGGAGATCTTATGACCCAAGAAGGTAACCTCCTTCTACCAAAAGACCCACTTTGACTTCTTGCAATAAAATTTCCATTATCGTAGTCGTCTTAGGACTTCTCGCACATGATTCACATATTCTGCCTCTCTCTTGCTATAGATTAAGATATCAACCAAGAACACCACCATTGACCAATCCAATATTCCATCCAACACCCGATGCATCTGATCCATGAAGACTACTAGAGCATTAGTGAGTCCAAAAGGTAAAACTCTCCACTCAAAATGCCCATACCTTGTGCGAAAGGCAGTCTTTTGCACATCCTCTCTATCAATTGGAATTTGCCAATAGCCGCTGCAAAGATCCAACTTGGAAAAGTCACATGCTCCACTTAGTTGATCAAGCAAGTTATCAATCCGAGGCAAGAGATATGCATTCTTCATAGTTTGCTTATTGAGCCCATGATAATCAACACAGAAATGAAGTCCTCCATCCTTCTTTGGAACAAATAGTACCGGGGCTCCCCAAGGAGAGGTACTATGTTGTATGAAGTCCTTCTCCAACAACTCTGTAAGTGTTGTTCGCAACTCCTCCAACTCCTTTGGTGAGAGCCGATAGATTGGTCTACTCACTGGAGTTCCTTGGCAATAACTTGATCTTGAAGGGCATACCTCAATTGGAGGGTAATCCCTTTGGCAGATCATTCGGAAAAACGTCCACAAACTCCTTAACTATCCAATCAACCATTACTTGATGAGGCTCTCGGTCTTCCACAAATTGGTCTTGTGCAATCGGCTTGATCCACACCGTAAATATGGACTTATCTTCCTCTAAAGCTTGCTCTATGGCTGCTTTACTAACAAACTTCCCTTCTAGGGACTCATCTCTCTTCCAAGCTTGCTCCATGGTTGCCTTCTTGGCAAACTTCCCATCTTGGGACTCCACTTCCTTCAAGGTTTGCTCTATGGCTACCTTCTCAACAAACTTCCCATCTTGGGATTGACTATTCTTAGGTGTCTTACTCAAAGGTGCCAAACAACCTAATTGGAAATTCCTACCTTGGTGTTGTACTTGAATTTGGCGTCGGGTCCAATCAAATTGAACCTTATGACTTTCAAGCCAAGGTAGACCCAAAATGATATCATAGTGTAGAGGTGCCACTACAAACCTCATAGACTCCAAATACTCCTTCATAATCTTGAAGATAACAGGATGCAAGGTGCGGAATACAGAACCCTTTCTACCATCCGTCATCATCAAACTACTTCAAATCACTGGCTTGATAGGAATACCTAATTCCTTTGCTACTTGCATAGACATGCAATTCTCTGAACTTCCAAAATCAAAAATTGTCCTATAACCCCAAGTAGATATCATACCTTGCAAGTGAAGCAAACTTGCATAGGTCAAGCCTTCAATCTCATTGGAACTAATCAAGCTCCCAGTAGGCAGCTCAAATTCTCCTATTGGGATTCCTCATTTCCCTGATCATTTGGCTCCACAACCTCCATTTGGGCAACTTGTTGAGGTCATCTATTCTTGAGTGGACATTCAACAATGCGATGCCCCAACTGGTGACACTAAAAACAACCACCATTTTGTCGCAGTTTCTCCCTATCTACCGTGCCAAGTGGTCTTTGTTGAATTGCATCAATCTCCATTGGTGCTGGCTCCTCCACTTGTGTGTAGTGTATTGGTAGGCTTTGTGGAGGTCGAGGTCAAGACCAAGTTGTTGCCACCAAGGAATCAAAACGTTTGGCCAATCGCATGGCTTTCTCCAAGTGTTGTGGCTCTTGCATGGTTACCTCTAATTTGGTTCTCGCCTTCAAGCCCCTCATGAATTGATCCAGAGCTTCACCTTCTAATATATGTGGAATTTGCATGATGGTGTTTTGGAACTACATGATGTAACTTCTTATAGCCCGTCTGTTACAACTCTGCCAACTTATCCCGTGCAGCTCATGTGGCATTTATAGCTTAGAACCACTAATTATTGCACTCTTGAATTCTGCCCATGTCAAGATTGGTGCAACTATTTGTCGTTTTGCTTGCCCCACTGTGAATCTCCACCATAGCTTTGCTACTCTATCCAATTGGCTAGAACCCAAGAGAATCTATTTTCGCTCATCTTGTAGATTGGTGGCTTCAAAATAACATTCACAATCAAATACAAAATTCTCCACTGCACCGGGAAGATTCTTACCTTCAAATACCTTGGGTTTAGGGAATCTGATCTGATCTTCTCCTTCTTGAATTGGTACTCTCTCCACCTACTCTTGTCATCAAAGATTTTGTTCATCCAACAATTGAGTAAGGTGCTCGATTTATTGTTGCATAGCAAGGATAACATCAGGTATTGCCGCCATGGTTGCTCCTCTATCACACCACTCTAAATCTATCTAATTTATTGACACATAAAAACAGCACGTCCACCATTCTCCATAAGTAACAATCGGAAGCACCAAGGGTTCCTCAGATATGGTGATCATATGTAGAAAATCTTTTCCAGAGTGCGAGGTGATGAATTGTGTGAAACAATGCTTGGGTAGTATTTGGACTCAAAAATCTCAATGGTTTGGTGGAAGTGGATTTGGTGATCCATAAATTCCATCCATCCCCTTTCTGCTCTGATACCAATGTAAAAGACCAAATCCAAGGAGAGAAATAGGAGAATGGAAACTCACATTGGGACACTTGAATGAGGGAAAACTCCAAATGCCTAGCATGAGCTTTGGCTTTGGTATTTATAGGTAGCATACAAGGCCCTTGAGAAGCTTCTCAAGAAGCTTCCTCAAGCCACTTTCTTAGAGTGCAAGCCAAGTTAACTAGGAAGCTTCTCAAGAAGCCACCTACTTGGCATGCAAGCTAAGCTAGTTGGAAGCTTCCATAAGCTTCCTTCTAGAAGCTACTTACTTGAAGTGCAAGCTAAGTTAGCCGAAAAGCTTCCCAAGAAGCTTCCTAGATACTTTTGGAATATTCTAGGCTAATTTGTCTTATGTGCTACTTTGTAAGCCCGACTTACTTCATTGCTAAACTCTATATTGTTACAAGTCAACTCTACACCAAGATCCCTTCTTCCAAATGGTACATGGTCACCTTACGGCATGCAATAAGGAGTACAACACCTTCTCCATCAAGGAAGGCCCTTTATTCCATGAGGACCGGATCTATGGTCTAGCTAAAGGTGATCTTTGAATTGTGCGCCTTCAAGAAGCCCAGGATTTACCCATCGCGGGTCACATGGGTGTGGACAAGACCTTGAGTACCCTCTAACGTCAATGGTGGTGGCCCAACATGACATGAGATGTTCAAGAATTTGTCCGATTGTGTGAGAGTTGCCAACGTAACAAGGCCAGCAACCAGAAGCTGAGTGGACTCCTTCAACCACTCACCGTTCCATCGGCTCACTGGGAGCATGTGGGCTTGGATCTCATCACATCCTTGCCAAAGACAAAACAAGGACACACCGCAATTGTGGTGTTTTTGGATAAGCTTAGTAAGCAAATCCACTTGGCACCAACCTATGAAACCGTGGATGCTCCAACCTTAGCGCAAATCTACTTCAACAATATCTTCAAGGATCATGGGATGCCACGTGTACTCATCTCCAACCGTGATCCTTGATTTATGGAGAAGTTTTGGCATGCACTCTTCCAGATACTCAGCACCAAGCTGGCTTTGTCCACGGCCTATCATCCTCAAATTGATGGACAAACCGAACGTGAAAATTGTTCATTGGAGGATATGTTGCATGCTTTTGTCAATGTCCACTATACCAATTGGGATGAATATCTTGTAGTTATAGATTTTGCCTACAACAATTCCAAATAGGCAAGCACCGGATTTTCTCCTTTCTTTCTTAATTTTGGCCAAGATCTGCTTGTTCCAGATTCTCTTCTTGCTCCCCCTCCATCTCAGGTTCCTTATACTTCCACATTCTTGACCACTATATCCCAATCTCTCCAACAAGCCAAGTCTCACCTCCTTGTAGCTCAAAACCGCCTAAAAACAATATGTGGACCACCATCGTTGTGATCTCACCTTTGAAGTTGGTGATAAAGTCATGCTATCCTCTAGTAACCTCCCTCTCCCAATTGATACCCAAGTTTGTAAACTTGCTCCTAATTGGATAGGACACTTTGATATCACCCAAATTGTCTCTCCTGTTGCTTATTGACTTGCCTTGCCTTGTCACATGCGTATCCATCTTGTCTTTCATGTTTCCAAGTTGAAACCCTTTGTTCCTAACCACTCTTCCTTTTCCTCTCGAGTCCAACCTCCCCCTCTTCTTGTCCCTATCAATGATCATGAGGAGTACAAAGTTGATTGTATCCTCGTACGTCACCATATTCAATGAGGCCGTTGCCAACATACCAAGTACAAGGTCCTTTGGAAAGGGTATCTCCTTCATGATGCCACCTGGAAACCTCTTTCTCACCTCTAGAATGCACAAATGACCATCCAAGAATTTGAAGCTTCATTGGCGACAAGGATGTCACCAACTAGCGGCGGGAGAATATGTAACAATATGGAGTTTAGCAACAAAGTTAGTCGGGCTCACGAAGTAGCACATAAGACAAATTAGCCTAGAATATTCCAAAAGTATCTAGGAAGCTTCTTGGGAAGCTTCCCGGCTAGCTTAGCTTGCACTTCAAGTAAGTAGCTTCTAGAAGGAAGTTTCTAGAAGCTTCCAACTAGCTTAGCTTGCACGCCAAGTAAGCAACTTCTAAAAGGAAGCTTCTTGAGAAGCTTCCTAGTTAACTTGGCTTGCACTCTAAGAAAGCGGCTTGAGAAAGCTTCTTGAGAAGTTTCTCAAGGGCCTTGTATGCTACCTATAAATACCAAAGCCAAAGCTCATGCTAGGCATTTGGAGTTTTCCCTCATTCAAGTGTCCCAATGTGAGTTTCCATTCTCCTATTTCTTTCCGCAGATTTGGTCTTTTACAACCAAGGTGAACATCACACCAACCCAAAGTACTTCCGAGCTCCAACCAAGAAGAGCAATTGAACACCAAAGAATAACCAAAGAAGAACTTTTGGCCCAAAGATCAACAAAAAAGCCAAATATTATTAGCCAGAAATAGAAGTGGAAGTGGAAGAAGAAAGCAAAGACTCTCTATTGGAGGTGCATGTCAAAGTAGGAGAAGGTTGGCTCAAGAAACCCAAGTGCTTGTGCAAGAAGGAGCACATCCCATCATTCATTGGGTGGAAGCAACTCTACAACTAATGGAACTACTCTAAGCCAAGTACCAAGAAGTATATCCCAATGTGGTGGATTATAAAACCTTGATTAAAAAACTTCATAAGGTAATCTACGCTTTGAATGCAAAGGAGGACCAATCAAAGGAAAAAATAGCAAAGATGAGGAACTTGTACAAGCAAAAAGCAAGGAAGGTAAATGACTTATATAGGAAAACCAAGAGGTAAAATAGCCAAACACTTCCTTTGTAGTGGATTGTACCAATACAAACATGAAATCACAAAGTTGCAAGGAGAATTGAGAACCCTTTAGCTAAAATAGAATCAAAAGCAACTTGAGTACAAAGACCAACTTAACACCTAAGATGAAGAAGTGGTAAGCATTTAGGGCAAGTTAGAGATTCCAAAATCCAAGAAGTAATTTTGGAGCTATAAATGTCCAATTATTGCAAGGAGGTGGCAACCCAATTGAAGAACCTAACCAAAGAGTTGAAGAAAGGAAAGAGATGAGAAGGAGTTTGATCAATCTTGAATGTTAGAAGATTTAAAGGAAGAAGTGATGATCTTGAACTAGCACTTAGAGGATAGCCATCAAGCAGCTAGAAGAGGCCAAAGATCACATTGTAGGGAGAGCAATAAAAGCAAAGTAGGACAAGGGAGAGCAACAAAAGCAAACTAGATTAACTTCAATTGCATGTCTAGAAGCTAGAAGAGAAGAAAAGGTATATCAATTGATTTTTAGGCCTAGGTAGCACTTGGATAGGAAGTTTACAGAAATTTTTGATACCCATATGTTTTTGAAAGCTAGACAAATGAAGTAAACTAAACTCTTATTTCAGAATTTTAAAGGCAAAGGTAGTCCTTTATATTAGAAACTTTATGCCAAGCATACTTCATGGAAAGAAGCTCTTCATAGCTATAGAACCTTGAGAGTAGGAATTTATTCAAAGACCTTCATAGTTGTAAATACCTTTGAAGAAGAGTGCCTTCAGGTTGTATAATTCTTTGGAGTTGTAAGTCCAAAGAAATGTAAATTTCAAATTATCTTTGGGGATAATCTAACACGTTCCTTAACACATATAAGTCACCTAATTAACATGCATGTGATTAGGATAAGATATGATTGGAAACTTTAGTAGACAATGTAGATAGAATCATAAGATTTCTATACATCCACTTAATTGTTGGATCTCTTTGAGGCAAAGCATAAAATGAATTTTAGGCTTCAATTTTGTTCCAATTGAAGTTTATTAAAACAGACTCTAAGTCCTTTGTCATTTTATTCTTTCATTTTGAGTGTTGGTGAGTATCTATGTCAAGTAAAGGTGAGGGATTTTGAAATAGGATCACAAGTGTTCTATTGTATGGAGAAATAAAGGAGTGGATCAATGTATTGAGTGGTTGGGTCTAATTTGGAGCATTGATAGTATCATGGAATCAAAAGGCAAAGACATTCAACCAATGCAATGACACCTTTATAGTTATGTTTTTGGAGAAGAGTAGTTCTCAACCTTTGGAGTGAAAGGATCTTTGGGGTGATACGGTACACACATTTTTTAAAAATTTAATTTTTTATTAATTCACCTTTTTTGTAAAGATAAAGCAGCTTAATTTAATGTTTAGGAACAAAAGTTCTTAGTTGAAGAATCCTTCAACTAAGAGGTTTTGTTTATCTACTCCAACAACATAAGTAAGAGAGTCCAAAGTTGAAGGCTTATTTATGGAAGAATGCCACATTTGACATGAACCCAAAGATTGGTCAAAGCTATGTAGCTTTGGCACAAAGAGACTTCAGCCAAAACATGTTTGTACCAAAAGAACTTTGCTCCATAAGCACTTTAGCTTAGACATGCTAACCATCAAGCATTGTATACCTATTTGAATATGCTACCTCTTGGTTGAAAAAAATTGTTTTATATTCAAGAATGGTGGTTTCATTTATGAGAGAATTTTGGCATTTTGGCAAAGTCCTTGCATTGGCAAGTGAGACTATTGAAACAAATAGTTTTCATGTGTGGAGAGTTACTCTGCACCAAATATGTGATGTGTGGGGAGAAGGAGTATCTAACCACTCCTGATTCACTAAAAGACTAAAGATCTTGCCTATAAACCAAAGTGGGTGATAGTCAATTCCACTTTCATAAACAAATACTTTGTCTTCAATCTTAGCCACAACCAAATTCCTTTAAGAAGTTCTGGCTCTTGTATATTTCTACTTTCCAACCAACCCACATTTGCCTACATTCTTCCAACATCCTTGAGACTAAAGATTGTGTTTGTTCAAAAGCCAATGACGAAGCCCTTCCAAGCCATCATTCCACTTAAAGAACAAATGTGTATTGTAGAAGAGAGGTAATAAATAGAAAGCACTTGGGGTTCTTGCTTTAGGATTGGAATTTGAGTTACTTTAAGATCATTTACAAAACATAAGGAGAAGGAAGAGAAACAATAGGGATTTGAGAGGAAACCTCTATTGTTGGACCAAGGAGCACCAAAAGTATGTACTAGGACTAGATGTATTGCCATCAAGTGCTATGACCATCAACACCTAGTACTCAAAAGTGTACTTGATTGACAAAATCAAGGCCACTTTCAAGGAGAAGCAAAACAAGAACAATGGTTGGAGAGTTTTGCAAGGATCCAGCCCAAAGAGAAATTTTAGAAGCCATTATGAAGTTGCTGTAGCACAAACAAACAACTTATCTAACAAATAGCCTAGCAATCTTCTTTCATTACATGTATGCAAGAGAACTAGTGAACTAGGCAAACAAATTTTACTTGCATGTAAGCTCCATCCATTATGACTTTGTAGAAGATAGTAGAGCTACTTACCTATCAACTTTTGTTATTCACTTTTACATGGGTCTCAACCTATTGAACAATGAAGAATGGAAGTGGTTCCTTGGTCATTACCCTCCCATGTGGTACTTTGCTTCCCAAGCCAAAGGGAAGTTGATGATCAAGAAGTATTGAGAAGCAGATATGGAGTATACAAAGACATGAAATTTTTTCCCCTTCACAAAGATGATGAAGAAGCACGCTCCTTCTCCAAAGAAAACCTTCATCTTAGCAAACAAGAAGGCTAGAAGAAATCCACAAATTATTGATGTAACTTTGGACAAAGATGAAGAAGTAGCTTTGAGGGAAGAAACCAGAGAAGAAGATCAAGAGGTAAAATAAGAAGAATGATCATTCACATTACAATGGTTTGCAACATCAAAAGAAGAGGAGAGCAATACAAGGATGCTCAATCAGCTCCTACTAGACAAGTATGCAATTGTAGCAAAAGAAGAAGAAGGAGAGCAAGGAGAAAATTTACACCATCTCCAATAACCTTCCAACCTTGCTTTATGAGCTACTTTAACTCCAAGGAAGGAACCCACAAAATTCATCCCAAAGTTCACGATGATATTTGGCCAAAAGAGGAAGTAAGAGCTAAAGGTGAGAACTAAGTAGAGATAGAAGTGGAAGCTCAAGAACCAGTTGAAGTTGAAGTTGATGCTACTTCTCCTAAAACTACACCTAAAAGGAGAAGGAAAAGCAAGTAAAATCACCACCACCACCCAAGTTTTGGAGGAGATCCACTTCATCATACATTTGGTAGGAGTACTTTCATAGTTGATGAAGCTCCTACTTCTTGTAATACCATTAGCTATACATACTGTCTAAAGGTGGAAATGGCTTGGTAATATCCAAAAGGATTTTATATATGATGGACTAAGTAGATTAGATAGAGTTGTCACCAAAAGAGTACTTCAACTAATAGGGCAAAGGCCAAAAAACACCCTTAAAACTTTAGAGCCAATTTTGGAGGCCTAAATGGATGAATTAAGCCTTGAAAATAGAAAAACTGGCCCTCCTTTCATCTTTCATTCCCTCTCCTACCTCCTACCCCCCACCCCCTATTTGTCTTGTCATGCCATTTGTAGTGCCGCATCTAGATGCTCGGACATTAGAGTTCCAGTGATAGTAGTTAGAGTTATTCTAGCAGTTTCTCAAAGACTACTTTCCGACGGTCAGATTTCATGTTCGGGGTATTGACTTCACGGTGGGGCCCACCGTCACTTTGCACCATTCGCACCGTTAAGTGTGCCGTCAGCGGGACCGTAAGGGTATCAGTGCTAGCTTGAGTCCAGGGAGTATAGTTTTGAAGTGAGCTCTAGAGAGCTCACTTCTCTGATGTTGAGCCTTCAAGTTCCTGGCTATGGTGGACAGAGGCTGGCAAGCATCACCTGGATTCTCTATGTTTGAGTGGGTGTGGCTTGACTATAATTAGTGCCCAGTTGTTGGCAGTTTATAGAGTGATAGATCAAGTACTGATCTGAGTTGAGTTGAGTTGAGAGTGGTAAGCAATCTGATTACATCAGAGAAGTGAAGTCAGGGGGAAATTGGGTGCAAGAACTTTGAGTGTTGGTGGTATCTCCAAGCTTGGTGGATTGTTGGTAGCTCAATTCAAGTTCAGTGTTTCCCTAGTGTGCAGAAGCTTGTTCAATTGATGCAGATTTGGCAATTAGGCGGACGGTGTGCGAAAGCGTTGGCCAAATTTTGAGCAAAGAAGGAGCAAATTTCGAGCAGTGGTTGTGATTTTGAGCTCAAGAGGTGAAGGCATGACCAATTTGCTGCAATTTGGGCTCAAAAAGTCAAATTGAAGGTGGAGTTGGGAAGCTCTTCTCATGAATTTGTGATTTGGAAAAACTCGTGTTGTCAATTTAGCTCGAGTAGAAAGTTAGCGGAGGATTTGATGGACAGCCATCTTTAGGGTTAACGTTAGATTTTATGTCAGATTTTGGTTGGGATTTATGTCAGATTTTGGCCAGATTTGGAGGAGTTTTGCTAGTTTGGAGGACTTTTGCAGATTTGGAGAAGTTTCACCAATTTTGGAGGAGGTTTGAAGTGGCAACAAGAAAGGCCTCATTTGGGTGTTTAGAGGCTTCAAGGCATAAGGCTATGGGCTATGAGAGGCTACGAAGGCCTACAAGGGCCAGCTAGTTTAGAGTAGATCTTGGTCATTGGTTGGCAAAATCTGCCTTTCCTGCTAGATTATATGCAACAGGGTTTGACCCCTAGATCTCTTGTTCCTAGACTGGTGCCTTAGCCAACTGGTCCTATGAGCCGGCCTGTCTCTCACTCAAGATGAACCTCTGATGGCTATTATGGTAGCGCACCATGGACTAAGAAGGCAAGGAACCCCAACTCCATCATACTCCTCCAAGGCTAACACTCCAAGACTCAAGACATTGCTCACTAGAGAACTCAATGAGAGAGATAGTTGCAAATGAAAGGATGATGAGTACCTCCTCACCCCTTGTTTATATACTTGTGAAATAGTTACGTACCAAAGTTACTAATTACCGAGTAACTCAAGTTACTAGACTAAAAGTCAAGTAAAGTCAAAAAATAGAAAGGAATATCCATTCACATGGGCATATTCCCCTTATCTTGACCCAACCACTAAAGCAAGGATTCCTTCACATGGGCTATCCTTGGACTAAAGAAGAATCCAAAAAAAAAGGCTTGCGGGCCCAAGAGTTCTCAACTCTTTCCCCAAAGCCAAACACCTAGGAATAATACCAAGTCAACACACTAAAATCCAAAATAGTGGTGCTCATCTTTTCTACTTCCTCTAAAGTAAGGTCCCATCTATCTTAACTATGACTAACTTTAGCTAACCATGACTAATATAGAACCATCATTTATCTCTATATAAATAATATCTCTTAAGTACTTGTAATACCAAGCTAAATATCACAATACCACACACATGCACAAATGGGTGTTACATTTACCCCCGGACTAAGTTTTCACTTTGTCCTCAAAGTGAAGGTCTCTCTACCTTCTATGGTACATCTTCAACTTATCATGGTTAATCCTATCAAAGTATCTTCCTCCCAACTCCTTGAGATCATAGGTGTAATTGCCCCACACCTTCTCCACTATGAAAGGTCCAAAGTACTTAGGCAAAAACTTCTTTTGCACTCTCTTGAATCGAATGGAATCAAAAAACATTACCCAATCACCTTCTTTGAAAGGCTCCACCTTCTTCTTGTCTTGCCTCTTATCATAGCTCTCCTTTTGTTTCCTTTGGGCTTGCTCCACTCGAACCATAGCAACTGCTCTTGCCTCTTCCAACTCCATGAGTTGATCCTTCCTTGACTTCTTTGCATCACCTCCTTGTGCTTTCTTCAATCTCCTATGAATGCTTTGGAAGGTAGGAAGATCAAAGTGAATAGGTAAGGTAGACTCAATACCATACACCAATTGAAATGGAGAATATCCAGTGGAAGTTTTCATGGTTGTCCTATACTCCCACAAAACTGCATGAATCCTCTTGTCCCAATGATGTTTAGCCCCCTCCATTTCTGCATCTTTGGCCAACATCATGCACAAGGTCTGATTGGTTCTCTCTTCCAAGCCATTGGAATTTGGCTTATAGGATGTAGTTACTCTATGTGTGATAGAGAAATGTCGTAGCATGGCTGTAGTAATGCTTCATGTAAACTCTCCTCCTCTAGCAGAAACCAACTCCAAAGGGCATCCAAACTTAGTGATAATGCGTTCATAAAGAAATCTACCCACTTCATCTTCATTCTTGTCCCTCAATGGTCTAGCCTCAACCCACTTGGTAAGGTAATCAGTAACTACCACAATGTACCGATTGTTCCTTGGGGTTCTATTGAGAGGACCTACAAAATCAATTCCCCACTTCTCAAAAGGTCCTAACAATGGAATTGATCTAAGTGGTGGAGTGGATGTAGACTTTCTAGCAAAAGCTTGACAAACATGACAAGTTTTGCAATAATCAAGACAATCCTTGAAAATCCCTCTCCAATGGTAACTTGCATCTAGAATCTTGAAAGCAGTCACCTTTCCTGCAAAGTGTCCTCCACATACTAAACCTTCATGAAACTCCTTTATGAGTAGGATAGACTCTTCCTTACCCACTGCTCTTCGAAGTAGACCATCTGCTCCTTGGTGAAAAAGACTATCCTCCACCATTGTGTAAGGTCTAGATCTTGCTGCAAGGGCCTTCCTCTCCCTAGCATGCATCCCTTCTGGATAGTTACCTTTTGTCACAAAATCCACAATCTCCTTGTACTCCATTGGAACCTCTTGAGTGACTGAGATTGTCATGAGCTCCTCATCCGGGAAGGAATCATCCACTGGCTCATCTCCATCATGATCATAGGCTCTAGATAATAAATCAGCATTTGCATGTTTCTTTCCTGGCCTATCTTCAATGGTGTAGTCATACTCAGACAAGAGTATCATCCACCTTGCTAGTCTCCCTTCAACATTAGGCTTGTTGAAGATGTACTTCAAAGCCTTTTGATCCGTGACAATGGTGGCTTTCCCTCCAATCAAGTAGTGTCTAAACTTCTTGAGACCAAAGATCACTACCAACCCTTCTCTCTCCATGATAGAGTAGTTCTTCTCTGCTGAAACCATCTGCCTACTAGCATAAGCTATTGGATGATCATGCCCATCTTGGTCTAATTGACTAAGAGTGCATCCTATAGCTACATTAGAAGCATCAGTGTAGAGGATGAAAGGTTTACTCCAATCAGGTTTAGCAAGAATTGGAGCTACAACAAGGGATTGCTTGAGCTCCTCAAAAGCTTTGAGAGCCTCCTTGTCTTCCAAAATCACCATGTAATCTACACCCTTCTTCATGTAGATGGTCAATGCATAAGCCTTGTTGGAAAATGAGAAGATGAACCTCCTATAGTACCCAACCATCCCCAAGAATTGGCGTAACTTTGTCAAGCTTGAAGGGAATGGAAGGTTTGAGATTTTCCTCACCTTCTCAGGATCAACTGCTATTCCATCCTTGGAGATGATATGCCCCAAAAGTAGACCTTCTTCACATCCAAAAATGCACTTCTCTGGGTTGAGTGATGCATTTTCCTCATCCAAGCGTTGCAAGACTTTGATTAGGTGCTCAAAGTGCTCCTCCTTGCTCCCATAGACACAAAAGTCATCAATGAAATCTCTCACAAATTTCCCAATGAAAGGTTCAAATACCTTGTTCATGAACCGTTGGAATGTGGCTGGAGCATTGCAAAGCCCAAAAGGCATGACCTTGAAAGCGTAAGTTCCCCAAGGTGTGGTGAATGTGGTGAGTTGTTGATGCTCTGGTGCAATCTTGATTTGGTTATATCCACTATAACCATCTCCAAAACTATACCTCTCATGACCTGCAACCTCCTCCAAGATCTCATCAATGAATGGCAATGGGTAGTAGTCCTTCTTGGTAACAGCATTGAGCTTCTTGTAATCCACACATACCCGAAGCTTGCCATTCTTTTTCTTCACAATGACAATTGGAGACACCCATTCTGAATTCTCCACCTCAAAGATAAATCCAGCCTCCTTGAGCTTATCAATCTCCTCCTTCACAACCAAAGATATTGGTGGGCTAATGCGACGTTGCTTTTGGCGGATTGGTCTTGCATGTGACTCCACCTCTATCTTGTGCTCCTCCAAGGTGACTTCCTTCAAATCCTTGTAACTAAAAGCAAACACATGGATGAACTTGCGGAAAATCTCCTCAAATCTCACCTTCTCCTCTTTGGTAACATTTGGGCCATACTTGAGGGTAGATAACCTTCTCTCTACCTCCTCAAGTGTCAATGGTGATTTATCTGGGTCCTTCTAAACCTCTGGCTTAGGTGCAAAATCCATAGCACACAAAGGATACACATCTGAATCAGATTCAGATTCATCCTCCTCCGTGGAAGTCTCCTCTTCTATGCTTGTGTCCACACCTGAAGCTCCTTCTTCAGAATCTGATTCCCAATAATCAGAAGATGGGGTATCTGAATGTGAAGTGTTGGTGGTGTTAGTCACAGGAACAGTGACTCTATGGTTTGATGGCCCAATCCTCAAGTACCCTTTGTGCCATCGATCAGTTGTGCGTGCTGCTCTCAACCATGGCCTCCCAAGAAGTAAGTCATAGCTTGAATCCTTCAAGACTTGGAAAGTCATGAGATTCTGAACTCCCATAACTGAAACTACCACCTTATCCATCACCCCTACTGGTCGAACTTGTTGCTTGTTTGCCATGCTCACCACAAATGTTGAAGGTCTTGAGGGTATCATACCCAACTTCTTCATCAACCTTTCTGACATGGCATTCATTGCTGATCCTCCATCAACCAATGCATCCTTGATGTTGTGACCATTCACTCTCACATCAATCTTGGAGGCATATTCACAAGCCTCCCATGGTGTTGGCTTGGCATCCACCACCCCCATTGATACTGGAACTTTTGCCTTCTTCTTCTTCTTGCTCCTTGTAGAACTCAAACCACCTCTAAGCTCCTTTCTCAAGGTAGGGTTCAAAGCAATTAATTGGCCCACTGTGATGTTAGCCTTGTGACTACCAACATCCTCCAACACATTGTAGTTCCATTGTTGCTTTGAGATCAAGAAGTCCTCCATCCCCAACTTCTTCCTTGGAGTCTTTGTTGTTGATGGTGTTGAGGTGCGAGTGCTCCTAGTTGACATAGGAGTATCCTTGCTTGAAGTAAATCCTTGAGAAGAGTGAACATCCTCTGCAAAACGAGCTCTCTTCTTCTCTTGTGCCAAAAGCTCCAAATTAAGACCCTTGGAGTTTGAGCACTCTCCCTTCTCATACTTGCTCTCAACCACATCTATGGATGCTATCCCCTTACCTTTGTTGGGATTAGGAGCCACTTGGGTTTCACTACCTCCCTCTTTCCCTCTATTGGCTCCCTCATAACCCTTCCTCCATGGTAAGTGGAATTTGGGCAATTCCTTTGGATATGGCCTCTTCCTCCACAACCAAAACAATTTCTATCATTGAAATTGTTGGCTGGTTGGCCTCCTCTATATGGATAGTTTCCATAACTCCTAGGCCCTCTCCCTACATTCTGATCCACCTCTCTCTTCTCCCATAGTTGCACCACATTGATCTTGAGATCCGCAAGTTGTTCTGTGATGGTTTGGAGTGGATCTTTTGGTGGAGGTGCAAGAACTGGAGCAACTACTACTTGTGGTGCAACCCTTGTCACCAAAGTATCAGAAGTTCCACCATACTTGTAGCCTTGAGGAGGATGCACAACCTCCTTCACCACCAAATCACTCTCATCTCCTTCCAAACTCTCCTCCATACGAATTGCGATCTTGATAGCTTCAACCTTGGAAGAAGGTTTCTCATATCTCACCTTGCTTCTAATTTGTGGTCTCAACCCTCCCACAAAATTCTTGGTGAGCATGGCCCCTATGCCAATCATTGTAGTCTCCACATCATCCCCACCCTTCCTCAACACTATGCGAAATCTGGACTCTAACTTTTCCACTCTTTCCACATAGACCCTCACTTTCTCTCCATCTCCTTGCTTGAGAAATGTAACCTCACTCATCAATCTCTCATAACTCTCATCAGGAAGAAAGTTCTCAATGAGTGCTGAAGTCAAAGTCTCCCAAGACTCCTCTTCCCCCTCTCTCCTCTCTCTCTTTTGGTATTCTGACTCATACCATGTAAGTGCTGCATCCTCAAAGAAATCTGGTAATAATGAGGCCCACTCATTCTTCCTCCTCTCATTGTTTCCTATGCAAGCTCTCTTGAAGTCTCTCACAAAGGCCTCCACATCTTCTCTATCCTTGCCAAAGAAAACCGGAATTTTCCCCATCTTAACCCCTCACTATCTTTCTTTTCTCTCAATTTTTTTCTCTTTTTTTTTCTCTCACTCTATTACTAATAGAGTATATACATGACTAACACCATCTGAGAATAATCCACTCTAGGGAACACAAAAGGTTCAGGTTGCTCCAAGATTTCTATAGCAACATCAAATCCTAGAGTGCATATTAATCTAACTCTCATGGATAGTTTATCCATAAGTTGAAAGATTATCTCCATCACTAATCTTGAGAACTAGCTGATGAAGGTGGTAGTATTTCTGTAGCTGTACTAAGACTCTCTCCAAGATCCTTCACCAAAGTTTCCAAAAGTGCTTTTACTCCACTACACTCATGTCCTTTTGGAAGTCCTTCAACTCCACAAACCTCACACAACTCCTTGGTCTTAGATCTTCTCCCTCCCAATCTTGGTGAAGAAGGTCCAACATGCAAACCCAAGTCAAGTAAGCTTCTCCTTTCCCTCAATCTCTTGCTCTCAAAGATCCATGGACATGAACTTGCCTTATGTCCCTTCTCTCCACATAGAAAGCACTTAGACTCACTCTTTCCTCCAAGTGGTGTAGGTTTTTGGATCCTCTCAACACTCTCTTCAAATTCTATTGTAAACTCTCTTTTCCTCAAATCCACCCCTACAATCACCTCAAACCCTTGGGGAACCTTGCATAATCTCAACTTCCACTCTTGATGACCCTCCATGTTCCCCAAGATGAATCTAAACACTCAAACATGCTTTTTGTTGATCTCAAACTTCTCATGCATGAGATCTCCACTCTGCAGAATTGACCCTTCCTCACAATGTCACTCAAATCTCCCAACCAATATGTCACAGTCCTCTCAAATTTTCCACACTTGATCACAACTCTAGGGCGTCCCTCCCTGCAAAATTTCAGATCTTTTCATCGAGCCATTTGACCTAGACACCTTTCTATTCAGCACCCATATTTCAGATTTGGTCTGAAAACCACCCCCCTCACTTCAAAAACTCATAACGCCCTGCGCAAAACTGATCTCTCTCTAATTTTTGTGGCAGCAGGTAGGATACAATGCATTAAATTTTCTTGGAAATTTGCAAGACAATTCACTGAAAATTGAAGAAATGGCAGACTCTGTACAATTTTCCAGAGAGCATGCAGTTGCGGGAGCACTTTACCCTATCAACTTTCAAAAATTCTAGCCCAATGCGCATAGAAGCTCTCTCAATAATTTCAAGTGTGCTAACTGAAAGATAACCCAAGTTATCATGTGTAGAAATCTCAAGTCCAGATCTCAAACTTGAGATTTTGCCCAAAATCACCTTAATCTCCAAAATCTGCAATCCACCTCACACAATCTCTCCAATTCCTCTCATGTGTACAAGATGTACAAAATCACCTCAAAGACATCATAATGAACTACAGGGTATACAAATGGATCTTGGTTCTCTAACATAAGTTCAGCCCTCTCCTCTCCTAATGTTCTCTCCAAGTGAGCTCTCATAGCCTCCTTCTGCCTAATGTAGAATTGGACGCGGAACATTATCTTGCCTTCTAGAGAGGTCCCGGCAACGGAACCATAAATGTGAGCCGGCTTGTCTCTCACTCAGGATGAACCTCTGATGGCTATTATGGTAGCGCACCATGGACTAAGAAGGCAAGGAACCCCAACTCCATCATACTCCTCCAAGGCTAACACTCCAAGACTCAAGACATTGCTCACTAGAGAACTCAATGAGAGAGATAGTTGCAAATGAAAGGATGATGAGTACCTCCTCACCCCTTGTTTATATACTTGTGAAATAGTTACGTACCAAAGTTACTAATTACCGTAGTAACTCAAGTTACTAGACTAAAAGTCAAGTAAAGTCAAAAAATAGAAAGGAATATCCATTCACATGGGCATATTCCCCTTATCTTGACCCAACCACTAAAGCAAGGATTCCTTCACATGGGCTATCCTTGGACTAAAGAAGAATCCAAAACAAAAAGGCTTGCGGGCCCAAGAGTTCTCAACTCTTTCCCCAAAGCCAAACACCTAGGAATAATACCAAGTCAACACACTAAAATCCAAAATAGTGGTGCTCATCTTTTCTACTTCCTCTAAAGTAAGGTCCCATCTATCTTAACTATGACTAACTTTAGCTAACCATGACTAATATAGAACCATCATTTATCTCTATATAAATAATATCTCTTAAGTACTTGTAATACCAAGCTAAATATCACAATACCACACACATGCACAAATGGGTGTTACAGTCCACCCTCACTTGTTGTCCTAGCGATTGTGCCACTATTATCTATACACATGTAGCTTTGGCTAGGAGAGGCAGTTTGATCCCATTCTTGGTGATCCTGGTAGCTTAGGACTTAGATATGAACTTCTCTTATGTCAAATACCAAATGGTGGCAGAGTCAGTCTTGTGTTGTGTTATGAGATGGAGGGTTTTTGTTTAGATTTCTTGTGATTGGACCCCCTCCATTCTATGTTTCTTGTTTGTGCACCACGTTTGTGTGAGGTGCCCTGACTTTTGAGCGTTGGTGCTCTGGTGTGCTCTCGGTGGTGAGGCTGGAGTGATGACCAGTCAGACTACCTTTGTTTCTCTCCGGTGAGGCAGGAAGTGATGACCTGCAGACCGTGAGAGTGCATGTTATGATGGTAGGTTACAGGTTGCCCTTTCCCCTAGTGTAGTTATCTCAGTTAGAGTTACATTAGTTGGGGGTGCTTAGTTAGTATTGGCACTTGGTGGTGTTGGCACTTGGAGGAGTACTTGCGGTTGCGACTTGCGGTTGCAGTTGGTGGTTCGGGTTTGCTGTTGCGGTTACTTTGTCACGACGGAGTTCTTTGGAGATTCTAGTGGAGTTAGCCTTGCAGTACGGAGTGGTGCTTGGTATCAGCCTGTATCTCAAGTCCTAATGAGGGAGGAGATTGACTCTGAGTTGGAGTTCGACACAAGAGCTGATTCAGTTGAGAGTGCACTTGGTGTGTCCGCACCGTTGTTGTGGGACATGGACAAGATTTATGGGGTCTCCAAAGGCCCTAGGCGTTACTCTAGTACAGTGGGTACCATTGAGTTGGATGACTTCATCCAAGAGTTTGATAGTTGGTGTGATCTGCAGCAGATGCGGAACCTGACTTTGTTCACACCCTTCATGGCATGGAAGGGGTTGTTTCAACACTTGGAGGGTCCACCGATGGACGACTACCATGAGTTCAGGAGAGCTCATTTGGAGGAGATTGAGTTATGGAGACAGTATTGGTCTCCACACTATGTCTCCATCATTTCAGGCTTGGTGGCCAGGAGTAGATCGGCTGTACCTACTAGTTCTAGCTCGAGTAGTGTAGGTGGAGCTAGTGGAGGTGCACTAGTTGGAGATAGTGCTACTACGAGTGGAGGCACTGCTGCAGGAGGTGGTGTGGCACCGGGGTTTAACCCCATGGTGGATTTCTTCTTGTGTTTGAGGAAGAACTACCAGGGAGTGCGGACTGACAAGTTGAGGAGCTTGCAAGAGTTCCAACGGAAGGCTGTAGAGAGCCTACGCGAGGCATACACTCGCATGAGGCAGCTGATCTCACTCAGGGAGTTACTAAGGCCCAAGCAGTCTAGTTTTGGTATGGGATACTGGACAGGGAGTTACGACATAGAGTTTGTGATGCTACATTGTTGCAGGCTACTTCACCCACTTTGGCAGTAGTCTTTGGTTTGGCTAAGCATATTGAGCTCAACATGGTGGAGGAGAGAGTGGTGACATCTAGATTTGGTAGGGAGACCTCATCCACCGTGGTGACTTCTTCTAGAGTGCAGCAGAGTGCACCACGCCCAGTTGGTTTTTGAGGACAAGGTGGATAGCCCAGATCGTATGGAGCGAGTGGAGGGCTTAGTGGAGTTAGACCCTTACCCTCATTTTTAGGTCAGCAGCAGCCAATGAGTGGTGGGGTTGCTTGTTGGACTTGTGGTGGACCTCACCATCGGAGAGAGTGTACTTAGGGCAGTGGACCTAATACCTCGGGTGCATCACAGCCATCACAGAGGCAATGTGAGCATTGCCACAGATTTGGTCACACTAGTGACCGGTGTTTTGACCTACACCCGGAGTTACGGAGTGGTAGGGCTGATATGGCTGGTAGTAGAGGAGCTCCAGTTCATGGAGGACGAGGTGGTAGAGGTGGTGGTAGAGGATCTACACCTAGTAGGGGTGCAATACTTGCCCTTACTTCTGACACAGCTATGGCTACTCAGATTGAGCAGTTGGAGCAGAGATTGGCTAGTATGGCTATTGCTCAGAGGAGATCAGATTTGGGTACTAAGGCTTCCACCTCATATGCTGGTGATAGAGATGCTTTGGACTTCATGTGCGGAGCAGCACAAGTGGATGCATTTGCAATAGTGAATAGGAGTGTAGTACATGCTCCAGAGCCTAGAGGAGCATCAGTGGAGTTGGACCCATAGAGAGGAGAGGTTGGGAGACAGGTCAAACTTTCCCAGTCTTTCACGCTATCTGAGGCATTGCAAACAACATCCATGGTTCCTAGACATCCTAGTGCAGGTGTGGTAGGTGGTGATGGAGTACATGATGGACTACCTGCTAGTCAGCCACCTGCTACTACACAAACTGAGTCTAGCATGATGTTGGGAGCGGCTCAACTGATTATGCGGCATCCTTTGTTTTCAGCCAGTGACATGTTTACATTGGGAGTTGACCCAGCCCCAATGTTCTGGTTGGATGCCATGTTGTGTGAGAGTAGGGATGGTGCAGTTACTACTACTAGAGCAGAGGTGGTTGGCAGTGGAGCTGACTTGGTTGAGGAGCATGGGATCCGTTCAGCGACCAGTGGTTTATGGCAGGCAGCAGCGGCTAGACTAGAGGAGTTGCCAGTTAGACTGGCCTTTGAGAGAGCGCGGTTTACACCTGGTGTTGTCCTATTGGATAACCAAAGGGGGATTTTTCATTTGGTGGGACCTTCAGGAAAGGTCTATACACCACAGAGAGTCTTGTTAGACTCTGGTGCACAGCCCCTTATGTTGGGGAAGGCTACAGTTGTCGATGTGGAGAGGTGTCCATTTCAGATCCAGACATCTCTAGGTGGTGGTTCAACACAGTACATCACACGTGGAGAGCTTGATGTCCAGGTTCAGCTTGGTCATCCGACTCATAGCTCGGTGGTTAGAGCTCAGGCTATTGCAACGATAGCTGAGTCATATGATGTGCTAGTTGGGGGAGCAGTGTTATACCCTATGGGTTTCAGCATTGACTATTGGGAGGAGACAGCCTCTTATGGACCTGGTTGGCAGTCTGGTGAGGGACGGGTATGTTGCCTACCAGTACGCTTCAGTAGTGGTAGTCTTGGCTCACTACAGTCCGGGACCATGGCAGCATCAGTTTTAGCTTTCAATGGTGCAGTTACTTGGCCTGGTGACTTGTTGGAGTGGAACACCCATGCAAAGGATACTCTAGTACCAGAGGAGATCACTCGGCTTTGGAGTACAAGTGGGATTGTTCCATCCACCTTGGATGTTCCATTGTGGAGTTCAGAGGAGGCATTACAACAACATGCAGATCAATTGGTGCAACAGGCTTGGAGTGGAGCCTTTGTACGATCAGGAGATGAGTGTGAGGATGAGCCTCCAGAGGCAATTGCTTTGACACCTCTGGATACCACACTCATTGCTTGGCAGTATCTAGTAGAGGGGATATGCCTATTGGAGTTGTTTGGTGGGATCAGCACCGGACTAGCTGCAGTGTTATAGGCGGGTATACGAGTATAGAGGTACTTGTATGTAGAGAGAGATGAGACTGCTAGGCGAGTCTCTCTACATCATGTGGCACACTTGGCCTATTGGTATCCGGAGTTATTACCAATGTCAGCAGTTAGAGGTTACCAGAAGGCCCTACCTGGCGACATTTCCTTACTGGGGGTGCATGACCTAGAGAGACATGGGCCTATTCACTTAGTGATTTCTAGATGGCCATGTCAAGGACATACACGTGACGGCCGTGGTTTGGGTCTTCAGGATCCTTGTTTTGGTGTGTTTTGGGAGATGTCATGGATAGTACAACATCTCCAAGTTCATCAATCTGTTTCTCCAGCTTACCTTTTGGAGAACGTTCCTTTGATGGGTGATTCTCGCACTAGAGTGGTGGCGAGTACACATCAGGTCCATTCTTGGATGGGACCTGCTATATTGTTAGATGCAGCCAGAGTGGGATCACGGGCTCATCGTCTTTGTCTTTGGTGGACGAACCTCTTACCCAAAGAGGTTCTATAGTGCGCTTATGATGGGATTTAGCGACTTGACCACATCCTTGTTGATGATATCTTGGATGTTGGGCGTCTGTCTCAGACAATGGTAGTGGCTGATAGGTCACTTATGGCAATGGTGAACCTAGTTGGACAGCCTAGAGCTGCATTTCCCACACTCGAGTTTCCCAAGCTCTCATGCTTTTCAAGAGGGAGGACCTCGACTTGTTTGGGACTCACAGTTACATTAGTTGGTGGAGCCCAACGCTGATGAGAGAGAGCGGGTGATGGGTTTTTGCACCAGTATTACTATTGTTCCAGTAGTGTCAGAGGCATCCAGGCGTCAGGTGTTAGTCAAGCTATGGACCTGAACTGTTTGACCTGGATTGTGAACTTTGGCTTGTCAGAGCAACGTAGGATGCGCTTGATAGGCATCACCACTCAGACACTTGTGAGCCTTGTGCCTATCAAGACAATTCAAGCACATGTTGAGGGCAATAGACGGAGTGGACATGGTATTCTTAGGACACATCCAGTAGCTACTAGGAGAGTGGTCTACTTGGAGTCCATCCAGGTGAGCCTGGGCTACTTGGATTACATCCTTGGTCCACATGGGATGCAGCCAGAGGACGTGTGGAGCTTGCAGCCAGAGTAGAGGGAGTTTTTCACACAGAGGTTGGGACCTCTAGTGGTCGGGAGCATGACACTACTGCTCCCAAGGGCCCAATGTAGCAGCCAGTTAGTACGTCTTCCACTCCTACTATAGTTATAGAGGATACTTGGGAGCCAGATCTTGGACCCAAGCTTACTGGAGAGGAAAGACGGAGGGTTTGGAGGTTCTTGAGGAGTCACACGAGTTGTTTTGCCTTCAGTATGAAGGATTTGGGTGCTCTAAAGGGACCTGGTATACGGATTGAGCTGACTATCAACACACTAGTTTTCCGATGTCCTTATCGATATAGTGATATGGAGAGGACATTGATTCAGAGCCGGAGTAGTGACCTTTTTGAGGTTGGTTTGGTAGAGATTTCACATGGAGAGTATGCATCAGCGACAGTGATGCCAACCAAGAAGGATATGCATGGCAACTATACAGATAGGCAAATGTGTGGAGATTACCGTCCTATCAACCGACAGACCAGGGCTGATTGGTATGCCATGCCTACACCGGAGGAGATTTTTGATGCGATTGGGCATGCAAAGGTCTTCCGTACTTTGGATCTTTGAGCAGGATATCATCAATTGCCAACCAGGGAGGAGGATAAGTCCAAGATAGCATTTTGGGCTATTGATCCTCACGGCAAGGATGTGTTATATCAGTGGAGGTCCTTACTATTTGGGTTAAAGAACGCTCCTACTGAGTTCTAGAGGGTCATGGATAGGATCCTAGCTGGATTGGATTTTGTTTGGTGCTATATTGATGACATTTTGGTTTATAGCACTACTATGGAGGAGCATGAGAGATAGTTGTTGGAGGTGTTTGAGAGGTTGACATCTCATGGACTCAAATTACATCCTGGGATGTGTAGGTTCTTCCAAGAGTAGGTTGAGTATTTGGGTCACACTCTCTATCCCGGAGGACTTGGTGTTCAGCAGACCAAGGTGGAAGCTATTGCACGTATTCCTTTGGCCTACGGATGTGAGCAGAGTGCGAGCATTCCTTGGGTTGGAAAACTTCTATCGCCGCTATGTTAGAGGATTTAGTGCCATTGCCAAGGCCTTGACGAAGCTGACCAAGCTTACATGGTGTTGGAGAGATGAGCAGGAGAGAGCTTTTGTAGAGCTCAAGGAGAGGTTGACATGTGCTCCTATTTTGAGGAGACCAATTAGGGGACGACCATTTTAGGTTCACATTGATTGGAGTATGTTGGGGCTTGGAGCGGTGCTCACCCAACATGCTGATGAGGAGAAGGAGTTTGTGGTGGCCTATGCTAGTCGCTCCAACAATTCAGCGGAGGTGAAGTATAGTTCATATGAGGGAGAGTGCTTGGCAGCAGTTTGGGCAGTAGCACATTTCCGATGTTACCTACTTGGTAACCCCTTCACTCTCATCACTGATCATCAGCCACTGAAGTGGTTGATGGAGTCTGACAAGCTTTCAGGGAAGCTTGCACGATGGGCTCTAATTTTACAAGAGTATGATTTCACGATTGTTCACAGACCTAGAGTGGTGAACCGTGATGCAGATGGGTTGAGTAGAAACCCATGTCCCAACCAATAGGATCAGACCGGAGCATGTTGGCATGGTGAGACAGATGAGGAGATGGTGCCAGGTTGGCATGCATCGGCCTTTTTGTGTATATTTGCAGAGGCTTTGGTGGTATCTCTCTCAGCGCATACATGAGGAGTTATTGAGGTCACATATCCAAAGAGTGAAGATAATGGTATAGTTCAGCAAGACATTCATGATGATGTCTTAGTGATGGACTATCTTTGCACTGGTGTTGTGGGTGGCACAGTTGGGGCCAAGGAAAGAGATCGTGTTCTTCAGCGAGCCAGACGGTTCAGATTGGAGGGTAGACACCTTTTGCGTGTATGGGAGGATGGTAGAGTGCGAGTAGTACCACTTCCATCACAGAGACCACAGTTGGTCCGTCATGCTCATGAGGAGCTGGACATTTTGGAGTAAAGTGTACATATAGCTTACTCTAGAGTCATTATTGGTGGCACGGTATGCAGACCAAGGTACAGCAGTTTGTTGCCAGATGTGTGGTTTGTGACCAAGTTAGAGCATCATTCAATGCTCCTACGCCGCAGTTACACCCATTACCTATCATGGGATTGGGTTACCATTGGAGTTTGGACTTTGCCGGACCTTTACCACTGACTCTGAGACATCATCGGTATGTTTTGGTGATGGTGGAGCACTTCTCCAAGTGGATTGAGTTGGTGGTACTTCTTGACAAGTCTAGTGAAGGGACATGTTACTTGTTCCTGGATCGAGTTCTTAGTCATTTTGGTGCACCAGCTGAGGTTTGATTGATTAGGGTACATAGTTCTTGGGGGAGTTTCAGGTCTTGTGTGACAAGGTTTTGATTGATCATCGTACTACATCCTGAGATCACCTTGAAGCAGATGGCTTAGCAGAGAGAGTGGTTCAGACGGTGAAGAGAGGGTTGCAAAAGTATGGTTTGCAAAGAGGCCACTTGGGAGATTGGGATCTCCAATTACCTTGGTTGGCCATGGGCTATCGGTTCAACTAGCAAGCCTCCTTAGCATCCTTCTCTCCATACTTTCTACTCTATGGACGAGATCCAAATTTACTTGCAGCCATTCATTGAGATGCTACTGTAGTTTTGGACTTGGATGACCCCGATGTATTGATGAGCGCATGTTCTCAGCGGGCAAAGATTTTTTGGATGGCCTTTGAGAACTTGGTGATTGCTCATCATAGAGATACTTTATGCTATGCTACCATTCAAGGAGGAGGTTATAGACCCTCGATTGGTCGATTTCATCTAGGCGACTATGTATATCTACAGCAGACAGCACCGACAACACTTGATGTTTCTACAAGCCGCACTATCTTGAGAGTGCGTGAGGTTTTGCCATTTGGAGTCCTTGTGTTAGAAGGACATGATGGTGTTGTTTGGAAGGATCATGTGCGCAATTGTGCACCATGCCACCTCCCAAACATTGATGGTACTATGGACCCAAGCTTGGCACTTGTACGTGCATGATTGAGGTGTATGTTATGTGGCTCTTCTGGTAGAGCTACTACTATGTTAGTGTGTGATAGCTATTTGAGAGGATGGCATATGGTATGTATGACTCCTCCCCTCACGGTGGCTCCTCAGAGATAGTGGTTATGTCCTAGATGTACTTGACCTATAGCTAGTTCATTCTTTATATGGTATAGATTGCAGATAGGCGACTAACGATGGGGCTCCATAACACCCGGCCTCCTGATCTTTGCCCATTAGAGGGTATACTATATACTTAGAGTAGATGGCTATTTGGAGTTAGAGGGACCTAACCGCCAGCTAGGGGGCAATTGTGGCACTTTAGAGTCTATGTATGACTTATGTGTGAGTTTTGTTTCTATAGTGTATGATGTTGATAGCAATGTATGTTGTGTAGTGATGTATATAAGCATGACAGCTGTCACACCATTTGTAGTGTTGCATCTAGATGCTCGAACATTGGAGTTCTAGTGATAGTAGTTAGAGTTATTCTAGCAGTTTCTCAGAGACTACTTTCTGACGGTCAGATTTCATGTTCGGGGTACTGACTTCACGGTGGGGCCCACCGTCACTTTGCACCGTTCGCACCATCGAGTGTGCCATCAGCGGGTCTGTTAGGGTTTTGGTGCTAGCTCGAGTCCAGGAGGTATAGTTTTGAAGTGAGCTCCAGAGAGCTCACTTCTTTGATGTTGAGCCTTTGAGTTCCTGGCCATGGTGGACAAAGGCCGGCGAGCTTCACCTGGATTCTCTATGCTTGAGTGGGTGTGACTTGACTGTAATTAGTGCCCAATTGTTGGCAGTTTATAAAGTGAAAGATCAAGTACTGATCTGAGTTGAGTTGAGTTGAGTTGAGAGTGGTAAGCAATTTGATTATTGTGGTACTTTAGAGTCTATGTATGACTTATGTGTGAGTTGTGTTTCTATAGTGTATGACAGCAATGTATGTTGTGTAGCAATGTATATATGCACAACAACCTTCTTGAGAGCTGCTCACCGGTATATCACACATGCTATTTTGAGCTTCCTATAGGAAGATTCTCTAAATATTCCCTCTAGTCAAATTTGTTTGACCAACCAAATAGAACAAAGATGGACATGTCACCCATCCATGCAACTAATCTAAGAGTAGAGCTTGGTGACATGTTACCAATCCATGTATCTTATCCAAAGACAGAGATCTCTTTGAGGAGGTGATCCTCCTTATTATATAATAAAGATAAGGTGCTCCTTTGGGGGCATCAGAGTATTGATGATTGAAGCCTTATGTTTCTTCTCTTGGAGGTTCTCCTGTCCTTGGAACATTACAATTCCCCAATACCAAAAGTAGTGCCTCAAAGTTGTAGATTATACTACCTTGGTTTGGAGCAATGCACAATGAAATCTATGCCAAGAAGGCAAGGGAAGATAAATTGAAGGAGGTCTTACACCTCATCTCTTTTTAAGGTACATTATTTCTTTCAAATTACTTAATTTACTCAATAAGATGAAGAAATAGCTATCAATAGGGAAGAAGGAAGGCTTATTTTTGTTTGCTTTCCACCCCAACTGAAACTGCACTCTTAAGGGGAAAGATGATGAAGAAGGAATGTGCCATGGGAAGACCAATAGCAATAGATTTGTTGAAGAGTATGGGATAAGCCTCTTCAACAAAGAAGAATTTTAGTCAATGAAAACCTTTGGCAAGGAAATCATTTGCCTTGGGATGATCTTTGGCTGTAAAAATAAATTTGGCCTAGAGGCTTCTTGGCTTGAAATTTAGTGAGTTAAATGTGGTAGCAACAAATCAACAATTGCAATTGATGACTCTTTATTGTATTAATCATGCACATGTGCAAGGAGCAATTTGTAATGGTTGCGTGTAAAAGATCAAGGAGAGAAAAAGGAGAATGGAAGACTAGAGTGGAAGATCACATTGAGACAAAAAATGAGTGAAATGTTGTGCGTATATACATTGCTACACAACATACATCACTGTCAACATCATACACTATATAAGCATAAAATAGACTCTAAAGTGCCACAATAATCAGATTGTTTACCACTCTCAACTCAACTCAACTCAGATCAGTACTTGATCTGTCACTCTATAAACTGCAAACAACTTGGCACTAATTACAGTCAAGTCACATCCACTCAAGCATAGAGAATCCAGGTGACGCTTGCTAGCCTTTGTCCACCATAGCCAAGAACTCAAAAGCTCAATAGAGAAGTGAGCTCTCTGGAGCTGCACTTCAAAAGTATACCCCTTGGACTTGAGCTAGGTCTGAACCCTATTGGTCCCACTAATAGCACACTTGATGGTGCAAATGGTGCAAAGTGACAGTGAGCCCCACCGTGAAGTCAATACCCCAAACACCAAATCTAACCGTTGGAAAGTAGTCTCTGAGAAATTGTTGAAATAACTCTAACTACTATCACTAGAAGTCCAATGTCCAAGCATCTAGATACAACACTACAATGGCGTGATAGCTATCATGTGTATATATATTGCTACACAACATACATCATTGTCAACATCATACACTATAGAAGCATAACTCACACATAAGTCATACATAGACTCTAAAGTGCCACAATTGCCCCCCTAGCTGGCGGTTAGATCCCTCTAACTCAAGATAGCCATCTACTCTAAGTATATGGTATACCCTATAATGGGCAAAGATCAGGAAGTCGGGTGCTATGGAACCCCATCGTTAGTTGCCTATCTGCAACCTATACCATATAAAGAATGAACTAGCTATAGGTCAAATACATCTAGAACATAACCATTGTCCCTGAGAAACCATTGTGAGGGGAGGAGTCATACATGCCATATGCCATCCTCTCAAACAGCTATCACACACTAACATAGTAGCAGCTCTACCAGAAGAGCCACATAACATACACCTCAAGCCTGCACGTACAAGTGCCAAGCTTGGGTCCATAATACCATCAATGTTTGGGAGGTGGCATGGCGCATAATTGCACACATGATCCTTCCAAACAACACCATCACGTCCTTCCAACATAAGGACTCCAAATGGCAAAACCTCATGCACTCTCAAGATAGTGCAGCCTATGGAAACATCAAGTGTTGTTGGTGATATCTGCTGTAGATATACATAGTCGCCTGGATGAAAGCAACGGATCAAGGGTCTATAACCTCCTCCTCAAATGGTAGCATAGCATAAAGTATCTCTATGTTGAGCAATCGCCAAGTTCTCAAAGGCCATGGCATCACTCTCTGAAAGATCTTTGCCCGTTGAGAACATGCGCTCATCCATACATCGGGGTCATCCAAGTCCAAAACTATAGTAGCATCTTGATGAATGGCTGTAGGTAAATTTGGATCTTGTCCATAGAGTAGAAAGTATGGAGAGAAGGATGCCAAGGAGGCTTGCCGGCTGAACCGATAGCCCATGGCCAACCAAGGTAACTAGAGATCCCAATCTCCAAAGTGGCCTCTCTGCAAACCATACTTTTGCAATCCTCTCTTCACCGTCTAAACCACTCTCTCTGCTAAGCAATCTGCCTTAGGGTGATCTCGGGATGTAGTATGATGATCAATCAAAGCCTTGTCATACAAGACCTGAAACTCTCCCAGGAACTCTGTACCCTGATCAGTCAAAACCTCAGCTAGTGCACCAAAATGACTAAGAACTTGATCCAGGAACGAGTAAGTTGTCCCTTCACTAGACTTGTCAGGAAGTGCTACTAACTCAATCCACTTGGAGAAGTGCTCCACCATCACCAAAACATACCAATGATGCCTCACAATCAGCGATAAAGGTCCGGCAAAGTCCAAACTCCAACAATAACCCAATCCCATGATAGGTAATGGATGTAGATGTGGCGTAGGAGCATTGAATGATGCTCTAACTCGATCACAAACCACACATCTGGCAACAAAGCGTTGTACCTTGGTTTCCATACCGCGCCACCAATAATGACTCTGGAGTAAGCTATATGTATGCTTTACTCTAAAATGTCCTAGCTCCTCATGAGCATGACGGACCAACTGTGATCTCTATGCTAGAAGGGAGGATGGTAGAATGCTACTTGCACTCTACCATCCTCCCATATACGCAAAAGGTGTCTACCCTCCAATCTAAACTATCTAGCTCTTTGAAGAACACGGTCTCTCTCCTTGGCCTCAACTATGCCTCCCACAACACCAATGTAAAGATAGTCTATCACTAAGACATCATCATGAATGTCTTGCTAAACTGTACCAATATCTTCACTCTCTAGATCTGTAACCTCAATAACTCCTCGTATATGCATTGGGAGAGATACCACCAAAGCCTCAGAAAATATACACAAAAAGACCAATGCATGCCAACCTAGCACCATCTCCTCATTTGTCTCACCATGCCAACATGCTCCGGTCTGATCCTGCTGGCTGGGACATGGGTTTCTCCTCAACCCATCTGCATCACGGTTCACCACTCCAGGTCTGTGAACAACCATGAAATGATATTCCTGCAAAATCAGAGCCCATCATGCAAGCTTCCTTGAAAGCTTGTCCAACTCCATCACCCACTTCAGTGGCTGATGATCAATGATGAGAGTGAAAGGGTTACCAAATAGGTAACATTGGAAATGTGCTACTGCCAAGCACTCTCCCTCATATGAACTATACTTTGCCTCCACTGAATTGTTGGAGCAACTAGCATAGGCCACCACAAACTCCTTCCCCTCATCATCATGTTGGGTGAGCATTGCTCCAAGCCCCAACATACTCCAATCAATGTGAACCTGAAATGGTCGTCCTCTAATTGGTCTCCTCAAAATAGGAGCAGATGTCAACCTCTCTTTGAGCTCTACAAAAGCTCTCTCCTGCTCATCTCCCCAACACCACTCCTATGTAAGCTTGGTCAGCTTCGTCAAGGCCTTGGCAAATGGCACTAAATCCTCTAACATAGCGGCGATAGAAGTTTGCCAACCCAAGGAATGCTTGCACTTTGCTCACATCCGTAGGCCAAGGAATACATGCAATAGCCTCCACCTTGGTTTGCTGAACACCAAGTCCTCCGGGGTAGATAGTGTGACCCAAATACTCAACCTGCTCATGGAAGAACCAACACTTCCCAAGATGTAATTTGAGTCCATGAGATCTCAACCTCTCAAACACCTCCAACAATTGTCTCTCATGCTCCTCCACAATAGTGCTATAAACCAAAATGTCATCAATATAGCAAGAGCAAAATCCAATCTAGCTAGGATCCTATCCATGACCCTCTAGAACTCAATAGGAGCGTTCTTCAACCCAAATGGTAAGAACCTCCATTGATATAACACATCCTTATTGTGAGGATCAATAGCCCAGAATGTTGTCTTGGACTTATCCTCCTCCCTAATTGGCAACTAATGATATCCTGCTCAAAGATCCAAAGTACTGAAGACCTTTGCATGCCCAATTGCATCAAAAATCTCCTCCGGTGTAGGCATGGCATACCAATCAGCCCTGGTTTGTTGGTTGATAGGACGGTAATCTCCACACATCCGCCTATCTGTGTAGTTGCCATGCATATCCTTCTTGGTTGGTATCATTGTCGTTGATGCATACTCTCTATGTGAAATCTCCACCAAACCAGCCTCAAAAAGGTCACTACTCCAGCTCTGAATCAATGTCCTCTCCATCTCACTATATTGATAAGGACATCAGAAAATTGGTGTATCGCTAGTCAGCTCAATCCGTATACTAGGTCCTTTTAAAGCACCCAAATCCTTCATACTAAAGGCAAAACAACTTGTGTAGCTCCTCAAGAACCTCCAAACCCTCCGTCTTTCCTCTCCATTAAGCTTGGGTCCAAGATCTGGCTTCCAAGTATCCTCTATAACTATAGTAGGAGTGGAAGACGTACTGACTGGCTGCTACACTGGGCCCTTGGGAGCAATAGTGTCATGCTTCCGACCACTAGAGGTCCTAATCTCATTGTGAAAAACTCACTCCACTATGGCTGCAAGCTCCACATGTCCTCTAGTTGCATCCCATGTGGACCAAGAGTGTAATCCAAGTAGCCCACACTCACCTGGATGGACTCCAAGTAGACCACTCTCCCTAGTAGCTACTGGATGTGTCCCAAGAATACCATGTCCACTCGGTCCATTGCCCCCAGCATGTGCCTGAATCATCTCAATAGGCACAAGGCTCACAAGTGTCCGAGTGGTGATGCCTATCAAGCGCATCCTACGTTGCTCTACCAAGCCAAGGTTCACAATCCAGGTCAAATAGTTCAGGTCCATAGCCTGACCTAACACCTATCGCTTGGATGCCTTTGACATTGCTGGAACAGCGGTAATATTGGTGCAAAAACCCATCACCCGCTCTCTCTCATCAGCATTGTCGTGGGGATCGTATGGTCTCGAGATTGCGCTGGGCACCTGGCTGCCTATGCTTAGGCTTTTGGAGTGTTTTGTCCTTCTTGTACCGTCTATTATTAGTCCCGGCTCATTATTCTTGACCTCTTGGTTGGTCTATTATCCTCGGCTTTAATATGTTTTTGGTCTGGTGGGTTTTGCAGTTCTGGCTCAGACTGATCTTCCAAAGAGAATGATCTGGTGGGGTTTTGTGGAGTTGTCCACAAGTTATGCAACCGGACTCAATCCCGAGCAATTGGTTAAATGTGCTGACCCATCTACATAATCCGGACTGAGTGTAAAAAAGAAGTAAAATAAAAACATTATTATTATCTTTCCTACCGCTGTTTGCACATCAAGTACACACACTCAATCACTCGGAATCTCATTTCCATCTCAATTCCAAGTTTCACAGTTTATAATCCTTTGAGCCATGACACACGGCTCCTAACCAAACAGTGACCAAACTGAAGCACACTAACTAGCCAAGCACATGAAGAAAGAAAAGGAATTGAGCAGGTCCTATTTCCTATTCCCTACAACTCGTCATCCCCATGTTCTGCATCATCTCCAATTTGTCGTTCTTTCCATGTCTCCACTGTCCTGTAGGTCCTTCCTTGGGATTCTCCTTTCTCTTCGATATTCTGGTATGTTAGATCTTCCCGAACGCTCTGCACTGTTCTTGCCATAGGACTCTACGCCTGGTAGAAGCTCCCGACGAGTCCCATATTGAGTTTCTATATCCAGTCCTCGTATTATCCTGAGCTGAACATGACTTCTCTCTTCTTTTGTTCCTGTCCACTTTCCCTTTGCAAGCTAGTTAGGCCTTTCTTTCTCTGCTCCTCGAGTAAGTTTTGGATGAAACCTTCAACTAGTAACAGATTCTCTGTCCAATTCTCTTCCAGATCTGTCCCAAGCAGCAGCAGTCAATCACCGTCACTCCCATCTCTGCCCTTCATACGATAAGATCACTCATTTTCCAGGTCTGGCCTCAATAAGACGAGGCCCAAGAAGTACGACAACACAAGGATCTGCTCTCGCTCGCGAGTTTGTACTTGCTTCTATTGGTTTGCCGATAAAATCTGCTTCAGTTCTTGCTTCAGTCCCATTGGAGAAACTCAAGCCGCAGCAGCACACCTGCTGCTCCTCCTCATTCTAGTGCTCCCAATAAATCCAAGCCAATGCACTGATCAAATTTTCTCAAACACATTTCCCCTGATATATACTATATGAAACCGCAAATAACACTCCAAGAACTCAATTTGGTTTGATGACAGTAAGACAAGAGAATGCACTAAGACAACGGCAGATGACAATACACTGCAACAAAAAACTAAGAAACTCCTCTCACTGGTCCTCCAGTCCCACAATTCACTCGATCCAGAAATAATCCAACTTAAGCTACTGCAGGTCCATCGATCGGTCCTCCCGGTCTCACCATCACCAATTTAATCTTTCTTACTCCCTGGATTGGCGGGTCAAACCTAAAGTCACTTCCAAATCTTCTACAAGGAACTGCCCACCGCGCCAAAAGACAAGAAGATCCGGCACTTGTATGCGCCATGTTCTCAAACTAACTCAGCATCATCAATAGATAGCCATTTTGAAACCTATTGCTTTCATCTCATCCTCTGCTCTGCTCCCAATTTGCCTGCAGAAGTCCATCTCTTCAACATACATGTTCTAGAAACTAACTCACAAGGCCTCCGCTGACTAAATCACCGATACACAGTGCTTCCTCCCAACTTGAACCTTACTGCACTTTGTCAAACTCGAAATGCCTTCTCTTGATTCTTTGCCTTTTCTTGCCTCCACAATCTTTCACTTCTTTCTGTATTTTCTGTAATTCTCCTCCTTTCTTCTGACTCCACGATACCTCACTCCTTCCTGTCTCCACGATCCTCCACTCCCTACTCTCTAGACCTTTTTGTTTATTCCCTTGTCATTCCAATTCCGTTTCCTTTCTGTCCTTCTTCTCCCGTCGCTACTTACTGCTCTCTGCCAAAATTCAAAACCCTCTATCTCCTTCTTCTCGGAAATTTCTGCAACCTTTTATGCAACTTTCTCTCTTGAAACTCTCTGGGATTTTCTGAAAACCCTCAGTCTTTCCTCTCACTAATATTTCTGCCACTTCTCTCGAAAATCCTATGCAAACTTCCTGAAACTCTACTGTTCTTTTCTCAAAATCTTCTACAACTTTCTCTCTCTGAAACTCCTCTCTTGATTTCCGGAAAACTGGCACCCCTTCTTACCTTTCGATAATTCTCAATACTTCCCTACTGTCTTTTCTCGAAATCCTCTGCATTTTCCCGAAACTCTCCTCCTCATTTCCCAAAATTTGGCAGATCTTTTCACTTTCGATATTTCTCCCTCACTTCACTACTGTTTCTCTTGAAATCCCCTGCACTTTCCCAAAACTCTCTTCCTCATTTCCCAAAATTTGGCAGATCTTTTCACTTTTGATATTTCTCCCTCACTTCCCTACTATTTCTCTTGAAATCCCCTGCACTTTCCGGAAACTCTTCTCCTCATTTCCCAAAACTGGCAGTCCTTCTCACTGTGAAAACTCAACTCCTGCCCAACCTTGCCAACTTCCCTTTCGGCCCAGGAGAGAAACACGGGATCTTCCTGCATGACCCTAGAATCTAAGACCCAACGATACCCAGTTCCTGTCTACTTCCTCCACATTCATCAACCACAGGGACCCAAACTGGCCTGTTCCACAATCTCGTTGTAGCAAAATCCTTCTTAGCCGACATATGTCGAGAACAAGTCAACTAGACGGTGAGCAATTTGACTTCTGTGTGTTCAAACACAGCAGAGCATCTGAACCCGCATTTGCTATGGACGGGGAGAGGATTTGAACACAACCGGTACATCCACGTACAGAAGCTGAAACTTTTGCACAGTCCAATTATCCTTTCACCATGAAGATGGAGAGCCAAGAAATACACGCAAAGCCCCTTCGTAATCAACCCAGTCCCTTCCACCTCCTTCCTTCCCCTGCGTTTCCTTGTTCCTATTTGATCCTTCTATCTCTTTCCTGCTTCCTCCTTCGAAACCTGAACTCTGCAAAAAAAAAGTCTCAAAACCCTCCATGCAATTTGTGAACTCTTTATTTTTCCCAGTCCTGTCACAACACTCCTTCAATTCGTCAAAACTCTCTCCTCTATTCCCTTGTTCCAAATCTGAACTCTGTTTTTCCCTTCCTTCTCTTTCTTTTTCTTTTCTATTCCCAGTTCTCTCTTTGATCACTCTCCGTCGATGACCTTATCTCCCCTGCGTTTCCTTGTTCCTATTTGATCCCTCTCTCTCTTTCCTGCTTCCTCCTTCGAAACCTGAACTCCGCTGTTGCTGCTGCAACACGCTCTTCCTCTGTTCTCTCGATCGATCGTCCGTCTGTCTCTTGCCCTTCCCTTTTTTCTTCTCTCTCCCCATTCTTCCTACCTTACCTCCAATTCCCAAAACCCCTTTCGAACTGTTCCTGTCCCTCCCCAAACCCCCTTGACTTCCTTGTCTCCTCGCTTTTCCCCTCTTCATTCCTCCTTCGTAGGAAAAAACCTTTTTCTGTTCCTGTCCTTTGCAAAAAACCTTTTTTTTGTTCTTGTCCTTTGCAAAACCTTTTTCTGTTCCTGTCCCTTGCAAAAAAACCTTTTCCTGTTCCTGTCCTTTGCAAAACCTTTTCTGTTCCTTTCACAAAATTTCCAACTACCACTCCTTACCAAGCTCATCTGACATTCTTTTTTTTTAAAACTCTTTGCTGTCCAGTCCTCATCACTCTCATCTGGCCTTTTCCCGACGACAGCGTTGGGCTCCACCAACTACTATAAGTGTGAGTCCCAAACAAGTCGAGGTCCTCCCTCTCAAAAAGCATGAGAGCCTGGGAAACTCATGAGTGTGGGAAATGCGGCTCTAGGCTATCCAACTAAGTTCACCACTACCATAGGTGACCTATCAACCACTACTACTGTCTGAGACTAGCATCCAACATCCAAGATATCATCAACAAGGATGTGGTCAAGTCGTTGAATCCCATCATAAGCGCATTGTAAAACCTCTTTGGGTAAGAGGTTTGTCCACCAAAGACAAAGATGATGAGCCCGTGATCCCACTCTAGCTGCATTTAACAATACAGAAGGTCCCATCCTTGAATGGACCTGATGTGTACTCGCCACCACTCTGGTGCAAGAATCACCCATCAAAGGAACATTCTCCAAAAGGTAAGCTAGAGAAATGGACTGATGAACCTGGAGATGTCGTAATATCCATAACATCTCCCAAAACACACCAGAACGAGGATCCTGAAGACCCAATCCTCTACCAACATGTGTATGTCCTTGACATGGCCATCCAAAAATCACCAAGTGAATAGGCCCATGTCTCTCCATATCATGCGCCCCCAGTAAGGAAATGTCTCCTGGTAAGGCCTTTTGGTAACCCCTAACTGCTAACATTGGTAATAACTCCGGATACCGATAGGCCAAGTGTGCCACATGATGTAGAGAGACTTGCCTAGCAGCCTCATCTCTCTCTACATACAAGTACCTTTGTACTCGGATACCCGCTTGTAACACCGCAGCTAGTCCGGTGCTGATCCCACCAAACAACTCCAATAGGCATATCCCCTCTACTAGATACTACCAAGCAATGAGTGTGGTATCCAAAGGTATTAAAGCAATTGCCTCTAAAAGCTCATCCTCACACTCATTTGCTGATGGTACAAAGGCTCCACTCCAAGCCTACTGCACCAACTTATCTGCATGTTGCTACAATGCCTCCTCGGAACTCCACAATGGAACATCCAAGGTGGATGGAACAATCCCACTCGTACTCCAAAGCCAAGTGATCTCCTCTAGTACTAGAGTACACTTTGCATGGGCGTTCCCCTCCAACAAGTCATCAGGCCAAGTAATTGCACCACTGAAAGCTAAAATTGATGTTACCATGGTCCCGGACTGTAGTGAGCCAAGACTGCCACTACTAAAGCATACTATAGGCGACATACCCGTCCCTCACCAAACTGCCAATTAGGTCTATAAGAGGTTGTCTCCTCCCAATAGTCAATGCTGAAACCCATGGGGTATAACACTGCTCCCCCAACTAGCACATCATATGACTCAGCTATTGTTGCAATAGCCTGAGCTCTCACCACCGAGCTATCAGTCGGATGACCAAGCTAAACCTGGACAACAAGCTCCCCATGTGTGATATACTATGTCAAACCACCACCTAGAGATGTCTGGATCTGAAATGGACACCTCTCCACACGGTCTTCTGTAACTCTAGATCGACAACTGCAGCCTTCCCCAACATAAGGAGTTGTGCACCAGAGTCTAACAAGACTCTCTGTGGTGTATAGACTTTCCTTGAAGGTCCCACCAAACAAAAAATCCCCCTTTGGTTATCCAATAGGACAACACCAAGTGTAAACCGCACTCTCTCAAAGGCCAGTCTAGCTAGCAACTCCTCCAATCTAGCCGTTGCTGCCTGCCATAAACCACTGGTTGCTGAATGGATCCCATGCTCCTCAACCAAGTCAGCTCCACTATCAACCACCTCTACCCTAGTAGTAGGAACCGCATCATCCCTACTCTCACAATGTGTGGCAGCCAACCAGAACATTGGAGTTGGGTCAACTCCCAATGTAAACATGTCATTGGCCAAAAACAAAGGACACCGCATAATCAATTGAGCCGCCCTCAACATCATGCTAGACTCAGTCTATGTAGTAGCATGTGGCTGACTAGTAGGTAGTCCATCATGCACTCCATCACCACCTACCACACCTACACAGGGACATCTAGGAACCATGGATATTGTCTGCAATGCCTCAGATAGTATGAAAGATTGGGGAAGTCTGACCTATCTCCCAACCTCTCCTCTTTGTGGGTCCAACTCCACTGATGCTCCTCTAGGCTCAGGAGCACATACTACACTCCTAGTCACTGCTGCATATACATCCACCTGTGCTGCTCCACACATGAAGTCCAAAGCATCTCTATCACCAACATATGAGGTGGAAGCCTCAACACCCGAATCTGATCTCCTCTGAGCAATAGCCATACTAGCCAATCTCTACACCAACTGCTCAATCCGAGTAGCCATAGTTGTGTCAAAAGTAAGGGCACGTACTGCACCCCTACTAGGTGTAGATCCTCTACCACCACCTCGTCCTCCATGAACTGGAGCTCCGCTACTACCTACCATAGCAGCCCTACTACTCCGTAACTCCGGGTGTAGGTCAAAACACCGGTCACTAGTATGACCAAATTTGTGGCAATGCTCACACTGCCTCTGTGTTGGCTGTGATGCACCAAAGGTATCAAGTCCGCTGCCTTGAGTACACTCTCTCCTATGGTGAGGTCCACCACAAGTCCAACAAGCTACACTACCACTCACTGGCTGCTGCTGACCTACAAATGAAGGTAAGGGTCTAACTCCACTAGGCCCTCCACTTGCTCCATAGGATCTGGGCTGTCCAACTTGTCCTCAAAAACCAACTGGGCGTGGTGCACTCTCTTGCACTCTAGAAGAAGTCACAGCCATGGATGAGGTCTCCCTACCAAATCTAGATGTCACCACTCTCTCCTCTACCATGTTGAGCTCAATACGCTCAACCAACCACTGCCAAAGTAGGCAAAGTAGCATGTAACAACGTAGCATCACAAACTCTACGTCGCAACTCCTTGTCTAGTATCCCATACCAAAACTGGACTGCCTGGGCCTTAGTAACTCCCTGAGTGAAACTGATCAGCCACCTCATGCAAGTGTATGCCTCGCGTAGGCTCTCTCTAGCCTTCCGCTGGAACTCTTGCAAGCTCCTCAACTTGTCAATCTGTACTCCTTGGTAGTTCTACCTCAAACACAAGAAGAACTCCACCATGGGGTTAAACCCTGGTACCACACCACCTCCTGCAGCGGTACCTCTACTCGTAGTAGCACTATCTCCCGCTAGTGCACCTCCACTAGCTCCACCAACACTACTTGAGCTAGAACTCATAGGTACAGCAAATCTACTCCTGGCCACCAAACATGAAGTGATGGAGACATAGTTCGGAGACCAATATTGTCTCTATAACTCAATCTCCTCCAAATGAGCTCTCCTAAACTCATGGTAGTCATCCATTGGCGGACACTCCAAGTGCTAAAACAACCCCTTCCATGCCATGAAGGGTGTGAACAAAGTCAAGTTCTGCATCTGCTGCAGATCACACCAACTATCAAACTCATGGATGAAGTCATCCAACTCAATGGTACCCACTATACCAGAGTAACGCCTAGGGCCGTTGGAAGCCCCATAAATCTTGTCCATGTCCCACAACAACGATGCGGACACACCAAATGCACTCTCAACTGAATCAGCTCCTGTGTCGAACTCCAACTCAGAGTCAATCTCCTCCCTCACTAGGACCTAAGATATAGGCTGATACTAAGCACCACTCTGAGTAAACCCACTACATACTACAGGGCTAACTCCTTTGGAATCCCCAAAGAACTCCATCGTGACCAAGTAACCGCAACAACAAACCCAAACCACCAACTGCAACGGCAAGTCGCAACCGCAAGTGCCCCACCAAGTGCCAACACCACCAAGTGCCAATACCAACTAAGCACCACCCACTAATGTAACTCTAACCAAGATAACTACACTAGGTGAAAGGGCAACCTGTAACCTGCCATCATAACATGCACTCTCACGGTCTGCAGGTCATCACTTCCTACCTCACCGGAGAGAAACAAAGGTAGTCTAATTGGTCATCACTCCAGCCTCACTACCGAGAGCACACCAGAGCACCTACGCTCAAAAGTCAAAGCACCTCACACAAACGTGGTGCACAAACAGGAAATAGAGAATGGAGGGGGTCCAATCACAAGAAATCTAAACAAAAACCCTCCATCTCATAACACAACATGGGATTGACTCTGCCACCATTTGGCATTTGAAATAAGAGAAGTTCGTATCTAAGTCCTAAGCTACCATGATCACCAAGAATGGGATCAAATTGTCTCTCCTAGCCAAAGCTACATGTGTATAGATAACAGTGGCACAGTCACTAGGACAACAAGTGAGGGTGGACTAGTTGGCTAGGGCACCAGTCTAGGAACAAGAGATCTAGGGGTCAAACCCTATTGCGCACAATCTAGCAAGAAAGGCAGATTTTGCCAACCAATGACCAAGATCTACTCTAAACTAGCTAGCCTTCTAGGCCTTTGTAGCCTCTCATAGCCCTATGCCTTGAAGCTGACTTTCTAAGCCCAACTCGCAGCAAATTGGTCTTGCATTCACCTCTTGAGTTCAAAATCACAACCACTGCTCAAAATTTGCTTCTTCTTTGCTCAAAAATTGGACAGCGCTTCCGCACACGGTCTGCCTTACTACCAAATCTGCATCAATTGAACGAGCTTCTACACACTAGGGAAAAGCTGAACTTGAATTGAGCTACCAATGATCCACCGAGCTTGGAGATACCACCAACACTCAAAGTTCCTGCACCCAATTTCCCCTTGACTTCACTTCTTTGATGTAATCAGATTGTTTACCACTCTCAACTCAACTCAACTCAACTCAAATCAGTACTTGATCTATCACTCTATAAACTACCAACAACTGGGCACTCATTACAGTCAAGCCACACCCACTCAAGCATAGAGAATCTAGGTGACGCTCGCCGGCCTCTGTCCACCATAGCCAAGAACTCAAAAGCTCAACATCAGAGAAGCAAGCTCTCTAGAGCTGCACTTCAAAATTACACCCCCTTGACTTGAGCTAGGTCTGAACCCTAATAGTCCCATTGACGGCACCCTCAACGGTGCAAATAGTGCAAAGTGATGGTGGGCTTCACCATGAAGTCAGTACCCCAAACACAAAATCTAACCGTCGGAAAGTAGTCTTTGAGAAACTGCTGAAATAACTCTAACTACTATCACTAGAAGTCCAATGTCCAAGCATCTAGATGCGACACTACAAATGGCGTGACACTCTAGATGCCTAGCATGAACTTGGACTTTGGTATTTATAGAGAACATACAAGGCTCTTGAGAAGCTTCTTTCCAAAAACCGTCTACTTGGTATGTAAGCTAAGCTAGTTGGAAGCTTCCCAAGAAGCTTCCTATCTACTTGGTGTGCAAGCTAAGCTAATCAAAAAGCTTATCAAGAAACTTCTTCCTAGAAATCACCACTTAAAATGCAAATATTGTGGAAGGTACCAAGTAGCTTCCTAGATGCTTCTAGAATATTTTTATGACTCTTGGCTAATTTGGCCTATTTGCTACTTCCTTAGCATTAATTAACTTATTTGTAAACTCCATATTGTTACATATTCTTCCACCACTTCTTGGTGACGTCTTTGTCACCATGGAAGCTTCAAACTCCTAGATAGCCATTTGTGCATTCTAGAGGCTCCCAAGTGGTATCATGAAAGGGATACCCTTTCCAAAGGCCCTTGTACTCAATATGTTGTTAGCGCTTATGTTGAATATGGTGATGTGCACAGATACTATCAACTTCATACTCATCATGATTGTTGGTAGGTATGGGAGGAGGAGGGGGTTAGATACAAAAGGAAAAAGAATATGGATGGAAGATAACATGAAAGATAAGATAGATTTGCATATAAGAAGGCAAGGCAAGTCAATAAGCAACAAGAGAAATGAATTTGGGTGATATCAAATGGACTTATCCAATTAGGATTAAGTTTAGAAACTTAGTTATCTAGTGGGAGGGGCAGTTTACTAGAAGAAAGCATGACCTTATCACCAAGTTGAATAGTAAGATTACAAAAACGTTGGTCCGCATATTATTTTTGACAACTTTGAGCTTCAAGGAGATGAGATTTGGTTTGCTGTAGGGATTGGGATATTGTGGTCAAGAAGGTGAATGTATGAAGGACATGAGATGGAGGAGGAGAAAGAAGGGAATCTAGAACAAGTGGGTCTTGGCTAAAATTAAGGAAGAAGGCAAAGAATCCGATGCTTTCCCATTTGAAATTATTGTAGGCAAACTCAGCAATTGCAAGACACTCATCCCAATTGGTATGGTTAATGTTGACAAAGGCATGCATCATATCACCCAAGGTGAAAATTTCACATTTGGTTTTTCAATCAGTTTGAGTGTGATAGGCCATGAACAAAGCATGCTTGGTATTGAGTATTTGGAAGAGTGCTTGCCAAATTTTTTTGATGAAACGAGGATCACGATTGGAGATGAGTACCCCATGCATCATACAATGCTTGAAGACATTTTTAAAGTAGATCTAGGCCCATGCTAGAGCATCCACTATATCAAAGGTTGGTGCCAAATGAATTTGCTTACTAAGCTTATCCCTAAACATCACAATTGTTGTGTGATCTTGCTTTGTCTTGGGTAAGGATATGATGAGACCTAAGTTCACATGTTCCCATCAACCAGATGGGATGGGAAGTGGTTGAAGGAGTTCACTCAGTTTTTGGTTGTTGGCCTTATTGTGTTGGCATGTCTCACAAGACTAGACAAACTCTTGAACATCTTGTAAACTATGTTTAGCCACCACCATTGGCATTGTAGGGTACCCAAGGTCTTATCCACATCCATGTGACCGTGCTTGGTGTAAGTCATGGGCTTCTTAAAGTCACGTCAGTCATAGATCACCCTTGGCTAGAGCATAGATCTGGTTCTCCTAGAATAAAAGGCCTTCCTTGAAGGGGAAGTTGTTGTATTTTTTATCATATACAACAAGACAACCTTGTACAATCTTAAAGAAGGAGTCTTGTTATAGAGTCTAAACTCAATTTTGACCTTGGAGTGAATTAACACTATTGTAATTGCCATTGCAATGAGAGGAAGAGACTTCAAATTTGGTAGTTGTAATATGGCATCAAGGATGACATGGAACCTATCGAGTTTGTACTCAAGTTTGAGGTCAAAAAACTATAGTCATTCCTCTTATTGATGATGTCGACTTTGCATGTATTCCAAATGTAATGTTTGTAACAAGGGTTTATGATCAATTTGCATGATCACTTGTTTTTGTAATCTTTCAAGGATAGGAGACCTTCAGAGAAATGCAAGAGAAGAAACACAAGGCTTCACACTCAATACTACAATACCTCAAAGGAGCACTTGACTCTATTATATAGCAAAGAAGATCCTCTAAAAAAAAGCTCTACTCTTGGATCAAATACATGGATTGGTGACATGTCAGCAAGCACTATCCTTAGATTAGTTGCTTGGATGAGTGACATGTTGGTCCTTATTCTATCTGGTTGGTTTGACTAAAGGGAATCTTTAGAGAATCTTCTTATAAGGAGTTCAAAATTGCATGGATGAGGTATTGTTGGAAAGCTTTTGATGAGAAAAATAGTGGGGGGAGAAAAGCAAAACCTTTTTCCAAAATTGGAGAAAGTGACTTCGTTTTCAAGGCCAAATTCACCCATTTAGGCCTCCAAAATTAGCTCTAAAGTTTTTAGGTTATTTTCAACTTCTACTTTATTAATAAAAGTACTCTTTTAGTGATATCTCTATCTGATCTACTCAGTCCATCATATTTAACATCCTTTGATATGTTATTAAGCCAATTTTCACCTTGAGATATTATGTCTAACTATTGGTATTATAGTTTCCCCAAGAGATTATGTCTCCATACCTTGGTGGTATATACCATTGCTAGTTGTTCACAATCTCAAGTAGAGCGATTCCTATCTATAGTATTTAGTAAGTAAGACAACAAAGGAAATGAGATGTAAATCTGAGAATTCTTGTTGCAATATGGCTCCAATGGCAAAGTTAGAAGCATTGAAATTAACCACACAAGATAGTTTGGTCATATAGTTGAAGAATGGGGCTTGAAGATAGTATATGTTACAGCTTTTGTAATGCTTCTTTGTGCTTGGTGGTCTACTAAAAGCCTGAGTTCTTCCCCAAGAGGTCAATCAATGGTGCAGTCACATGAGCATAGTAGTGGATGAACCATTGATAAACACTCACCAATCCATTAATTGCCCATAATTTTGTGGCATCCTATAGAGTAGGCCAATCAATAATGGTCTTGATTTTCTTCTCTTCCATCTTGATCCCTCCAATGAGATCTTGTGACCCAAGAAGGAAACTTCCTTTTGCCAAAAGGCGCACTTTGAATTCTTGTAGTAAAACTTCCATTGACATAGTCATCTTAGGACTTCTTACATGTGATTTGCATGTTTTACCTCCATCTTGCTTTAGATTAAAATATCATCCAAGAATACTACCATGTACCAATCTAATAGCTCATCCAACACCCAATGCATCTGATCTATGAAGATTGCAAGAGCATTAGTGACCCCAAAAGGTAAAACTCTCCACTCAAATGCCCATACCTTGTACAAAATATAATCTTTTGCATATCTTCTCTATTAATGGGAATCTACCAATAGCCACTTTGAATATCTAACTTGGAGAAGTATTATGCTCCACTCAATCAATCTAGCAAGTCATCAATTCGAGGCAAGGGATATGCATTTGTCATTGAGACCACGGAAATCAATATAGAAGCAAAGTCCTCCATCCTTCTTTTGCACAAATAGTACCAGTGCTCCCTACAAAGATGTACTATGTTGAATGAAATCTTATGTTATTTGAACAATGTTATTTGAATCTCATCCAACTCCTTTGGTGAGAGCCAATAGATTGGTCTACTCATTGGAGTACTTCCTAGCAATAACTAAATCTTGAAAAGCATACCATGATTGGAGTGTAATCCCTTTGGCAAATCATCCAAAAACATATCTAAAAAATCCTAAATTGTTTGATCAATCATTGCTTATGAGGATTCTAGCCCTTCTCAGACTCTCCATGCATAATTGACTTGATCCACATTAAAATAATAGGTTTATCTTCCTCCAAAGCTTGCTCTATGGTTGCTTTAGTGATAGACTTCCCATCTAAGGATTGATTATTCTTAGGTGACTTACTCAAAGGTGCCAAACATCCTAATTGTAATTCTTACCTTAGGCATTGTACTTGAATTTTTTATCAGGTCTAATCAAATTGAACTTTATGATATTCAAACTAAGGCAAACCTAGAATGACATCATAGTGTAGAGGTGCCACTATAAACCTCATACACTCTAAATACTCCTTCTTAATCTTGAATATAATAGGATGTGAGGTACAGAATGTAGAACTTTTTCTACTATCCGCCATCATCAATCTAATTCCAATTATTGGCTTGATAGGAATTCCTTTGCTAATTGCATGGACATGTAATTCTTTGAACTTCCAAAATCCTACAACAATGATCAAATATTATACCTTACAAGTGAAATAAACTAGCATATGTTGAGCTTCAATTTGATTGGAACTAATCAAGTTCCCATGAGGTGGCTCAAACTCTCCTATTGGGATTCTTTGTTTCCTTGATCATTATCCTCCACTCTTGAGTGGACATTCTACAATGGATGTCCAATTTAGCAATTATAAAAGCAACCACCATTTTGTCCTAATCTTTCTCCATCTATAATGCCATGTGGTCTTTGTTGGATGGCATCAATCTACATTGGTATCGGCTCCTCCACCCATGTGTATGGCATTGGTAGATTTTGTGGAAGTTAAGGTCATGGCCAAGTTTTCATTGCAACCGAGGAATCAAAACACTCAACCAATTGCATGGCTTCTTCCAAATGTTTTAGCTCTTGCATAGTCACCTTCAATTTGGTTCATGCTATCAAGCCCCTCATAAATGAATCTAGAGCTTCACCTTCCAACATATCTAGAATTTTCATAATGGTGTTTTGGAATTATGTGATATAGCTTCTTTTAGAGCCAATCAACTTCACCTTTGTCAACCTATATCGTGCAGCTTGTGTGACATTTATAGTTAAGAAATCAACCAATTATTGCATTCTTAAATTCTTCCCATGTCAAGACTGGTGCAACAACTTATCATTCAACTCACTCCACTCAAAATTGCAACCATAGCTTTGCCACTCCATCCAATTGGCTTGAAGCTAAGAGAATTTGCTTTTGTTCATCTTGAAGATTTGTAGCTTCAAAATAACATTTAATATTAATATTATATTTTAATAACATTCAAAATAACAAAATTCTCCATTATGCTTGGGAGATTCTTGTCTTCAAATGCCTTGGGCTTTGGAAATTAGATTTTCTCTTCTCCTTCTCAAGCTGGTGCTCTCTCTACATGCTCTTGTCATTAGTGATCTTGTTCTTCCAACAATCAAGTAAGGTGTTCAATGTGTTGTTGCATGGTCATGATTACCTTGGTCATTGCCACCATGACTACTACACTATCAAACTATCTATTATCAAATTCAACATGTAGATGCAACACGTCCATTATTCTCCATAAGATACAATCAAAAGTACCAAGAGTTCATTGGACAAGTTGATCACATTCAGAAAATTATATCCAAAACATGAGATGATGAATTGCATGAAATGATACTTAGGTAGTACATGGACACAAGAATCTGAATGGTTTGTCAAAACTAGATTTGGTTATCCTTAAATTTCATCTATCCCATTCCTACTATATCAATGTAAAAGGCCAAAGAGAAAATAGGAGAATGGAAGACCAAAGTGAAAAATCACATTGGGACTCTTGAATGAGGGGAAACTCTAAATGTTTAGCATGAGCTTGGACTCTGGTATATAAAAGGATTACATAAGGCTCTTGAGAATCTTCTCAAGAAGTATCCTAAAAGTCATCATCTTGGAATGCAAGCTAAGCTAACCAAGAAGCTTATCAAGAAGCTTCCTTCTAGAAGCCGCCTACTTGGCATCTAAGCTAAGCTAGTTGGAAGATTCCCAATAAATTCCCATCTACTTAGTGTGCAAGCTAAGCTAGCTGGTAAGCTTCCCAAGAAGCTTCCTCCTAGAAGTTACTACTTGGCATGCACATAACCCAATACTTGGGAATGTACCAAGTAGTTTCTTAGATGCTTCTAGAATATTTTTATAACTCTTGACTAATTTGGCCTATTTGCTACCTCCTTAGTCTTAACTAACTTATCCATACCCTCCATATTCTTAAATAGGTGGTATTTTGTGCTTGAATAACTTCATAATGGCTTCCACAATTGCTCTCTATGCCAAATCCTTGTAACTTCTCACATGTCACATGTTATTCTTATGTCTCTTCTTGGCAAAGGTTGCTTTGATTTTTTCATGAATGCCTTGTATGCAAACTTCATTTCAATGGTAATTGCTCCATGTGGTCCTACATTGAGTCCAAACACATTTTTCCAATTTTCCTCACTCCAATTATATGGGTTCACTCTCAAGTCTCATTTGTTCTCTACTTCTTCCCCTTCATCTCATGAATAATCTCAAAATCACTTAGCTCCAAGTCTTAGAACAAGAAGCCCAAGTGCTTGCTCTAGATCACCTCCCTCTAAAATATATTGCTCATTTATGCACTATGGGATTTTTGAGGATGGCTTTGGGGATCTTCCTCATGGTTTTGGATGAACATCATTTATTCTCTCAAAGAAGTTTTGGGGACAAAGGAAAATTTAGGTTGGATTGAAAATAAGGAAGACTACAAAGACTTTGAAAACGTAGGGAATCCTAGTTGCACTTAAGACTAAAGATGAATTTTCTATGGAGAGTGAAATTTGTCACGCCATTTGTAGTTCCGTGTCTAGATGCTCGGACACTAGAGTTCCAGTGATAGTAGTTAGAGTTATTTCAGTAGTATCTCAAAGACTACTTTCCAACGGTCAGATTTGGTGTCCGGGGTACTGACTTCATGGTGGGGCCCACCGTCACTTTGCACCATTTGCACCGTTGAGTGTGCCGTCAGCGGGACCGTTAGGGTTTTAGGGCTAGCTCGAGTCCAGGGGTATAGTTTTGAAGTGAGCTCCAGAGAGCTCACTTCTCTGATGTTGAGCCTTCGAGTTCCTGGCTATGGTGGACAGAGGCCGGCGAGCATCACTTGGATTCTCTATGCTTGAGTGGGTGTGGCTTGATTGTAATCAGTGCCCAGTTGTTGGCAGTTTATAGAGTGACAGATCAAGTACTGATCTGAGTTGAGTTGAGTTGAAAGTGTTAAGCAATCTGATTACATCAGAGAAGTGAAGTCAGGGGGAAATCGGGTGCAGGAACGTTGAGTGTTGGTGGTATCTCCAAGCTCGGTGGATCGTGGTAGCTTGATTCAAGTTCTGTGTTTCCCTAGTGTGCAGAAGCTCGTTCAAGTGATTCAAATTTGGCAGTTAGGCGGACGGTGTGCGGAAGCGCTGGTCAAATTTCGAGCAAAGAAGGAGCAATTTTTGAGCAGTGTTGTGATTTTGAGCTCAGGAAGTGAAGGCAGGACCAATTTGTTGCGAGTTGGGCTCAGAAAGTGAAATTGAAGGTGGAGTTGGGAGGCTCTTCTCCTGAAATTGTGATTTGGAAAAACTCGTTTTGTCAATTTGGCTTGAGTGGAAAGTTAGCGGGGGATTTGGCGGACATCCATCTTTAGGGTTTATGTCAGATTTTACGTCAGATTTTCGGCCAGAATTGGAGGAGTTTTGCTGTTTGGCCAGATTTGGAGAAGTTTCGCTAGTTTGGAAGAGTTTTGCAGATTTGGAGAAGTTTCACCAATTTTGGAGGAGGTTCGAAGTGGCAACAAGAAAGGCCTCATTTGGCTGAATTTCGGGGCTTCGAGGCATAGGGCTGTGGGCTATGAGAGGCTACAAAGGCCTAGAAGGGCCAGCAAGCCAGCTTGCTGGCGTGAGACTAGCTAGTTTAGAGTAGATCTTGGTCATTGGTTGGCAAAATCTACCTTTCTTGCTAGATTGTGTGCAATAGGGTTTGACCTCTAGATCTCTTGTTCCTAGACTGGTGCCCTAGCCAACTGGTCCACCCTCACTTGTTGTCCTAATGATGTGCCACTGTTATCTATACACATGTAGCTTTGGCTAGGAGAGGCAGTTTGATCTCATTCTTGGTGATCTTGGTAGCTTAGGACTTAGATACAAACTGCTCTTATGTCAAATGCCAAATGGTGGCAGAGTCAGTCCCGTGTTGTGTTATGAGATGGAGGGTTTTTGTTTAGATTTCTTGTGATTGGATCCCCTCCATTCTATGCTTCTTGTTTGTGCACCACGTTTGTGTGAGGTGCCCTAACTTTTGAGCGTTGGTGCTCTAGTGTGCTCTCAGTGGTGAGGCTGGAGTGATGACCAGTCAGACTACATGTGTTTCTCTCCGGTGAGGCAGGAAGTGATGACCTGCAGACCGTGAGAGTGCGTGTTATGATGGCAGGTTACAGGTTGCCCTTCCCTTAGTGTAGTTATCTCGGTTAGAGTTACATTAGTGGGTGGTGTCTAGTTGGTGTTGGCACGTGGTGGTGTTGGCACTTGGTAGGGCACTTGCGGTTGCAGTTGGTGGTTGCTTGGTCACGACGGAGTTCTTTGGAGATTCTAGAGGAGTTAGCCCTGTAGTACGCAGTGGGTTTACTTGGAGTGGTGCTCGGTATCAGCCTGTATCTCAGGTCCCAGTGAGGGAGGAGATTGACTTTGAGTTGGAGTTCGACACAGGAGCTGATTCAGTTGAGAGTGCACTTGGTGTGTCCGCACCGTTGTTGTGGGACATGGACGAGATTTATGGGGCCTCCAAAGGCCCTAGGCGTTACTCTGGTACAGTGGGTACCATTGAGTTAGATGACTTCATCCAGGAGTTTGACAGTTGGTGTGATCTGCAGCAGATGCGGAACCCAACTTTGTTCACACCTTTCATGGCATGGAAGGGGTTGTTTCAGCATCTGGAGGGTCCACCGATGGATGACTACCATGAGTTCAGGAGAGCTCATTTGGAGGAGATTGAGTTATGGAGACAGTATTGGTCTCCACACTATATCTCCATCACTTCAGGCTCGGTGGCCAGGAGTAGATCAGCTGTACCCACGAGTTCTAGCTCAAGTAGTGTTGGTGGAGCTAGTGGAGGTGCACTAGCTGGAGATAGTGCTACTACGAGTGGAGGTACTGTTGCAGGAGGTGGTGTGGTACCGGGGTTTAACCCCATGGTGGAGTTCTTCTTGTGTTTGAGGCAGACTACCAGGGAGTGCGGACTGACAAGCTGAGGAGCTTGCAAGAGTTCTAGCGGAAGGCTGGAGAGAGCCTACGCGAGGCATATACTTGCATGAGGCGGCTGATCAGTTTCACTCAAGGAGTTACTGAGGCCCAGGCAGTCCACTTTTGGTATGGGATACTGGACAGGGAGTTGTGACGTAGAGTTCGTGATGCTACGTTGTTGCAGGCTACTTTGCCCACTTTGGCAATAGTCTTTGGTTTGGCTGAGCGTATTGAGCTCAACATGGTGGAAGAGAGAGTGGTGACAGCTGGATTTGGTAGAGAGACCTCATCCACGGTTGTGACTTCTTCTAGAGTGCAACAGAGTGCACCACGCCCAATTGGTTTTCGAGGACAGGGTAGACAGCCCAGATCCTATGGAGCGAGTGGAGGGCTTAGTGGAGTTAGATCCTTACTCTCATTTTCGGGTCAGCAGTAGCCAGTGAGTGGTGGTGTTGCTTGTTGGACTTGTGGTGGACCTCACCATAGGAGAGAGTGTACTCAGGCCAGCGGACCTGATACCTCTGGTGCATCATAGTCAGCACAGAGGCAGTGTGAGCACTGCCACAGATTTGGTCACACTAGTGACCAGTGTTTCAACCTACACCCGGAGTTACGGAGTGGTAGGGCTGCTATGGCAGGTAGTAGAGGAGCTCCAGTTCATGGAGGACGTGGTGGTAGAGGATCTACACCTAGTAGGGGTGCAGTACCTGCCCTTACTTCTGACACAGCTATGGTTACTCGGATTGAGCAGTTGGAGCAGAGATTGGCTAGTATGGCTATTGCTCAGAGGAGATCAGATTCCGGTGCTGAGGCTTCCACCTCATAAATCAAATTGCTTAACTCAACTCAACTCAAATTAGTACTTGATCTGTCAATCTATAAATTGCCAACAATTGGGCACTGATTATAGTCAAGCCACACCCACTCAAGCATAGAGAATCTAGGTGACGCTCGCCGGCCTCTATCCACCATAGCTAGGAACTCGAAGGCTCAACATCAGAGAAGTGAGCTCTCTAGAGCTCACTTTGAAACTATACCCTTGGACTTGAGCTAGCCCTGAAACCCTAACGGTCCCTCTGACTGCACACTTGACGGTGCAAACGGTGCAAAGTGACGGTGGGCCCCACCGTGAAGTCAGTACCTTGAACACCAAATCTGACTGTTGGAAAGTAGTCTTTGAGATACTACTGAAATAACTCTACCTACTATCACTAGAACTCTAGTGTCCGAGCATCTAGACGCGGAACTACAAATGGTGTGACAGCTGTCGTGCGTATATACATCGCTACACAACATACATCGCTGTCAACATCATACACTATAGAAGCACAACTCACACATAAGTCATACATAGACTCTAAAGTGCCAGAATCGCCCTCCTAGCTGGCGGTTAGGTCCCTCTAACTCCAGATAGCCATCTACTCTAAGTATATGGTATACCCTCTAATGGGCAAAGATCAGGAGGCCGGGTGCTATGGAGCCCCATCGTTAGTCCCCTGTCTACAATCTATACCATATAAAGAATGAACTAGCTACAGGTCAAGTACATCTAGGACATAACCACTGTCCTTGAGGAACCACCGTGAGGGGAGGAGTCATACATGCCATATGCCATCCTCTCGAACAGCTATCACACACTAATATAGTAGCAGCTCCACCAAAAGAGCCACATAACATACACCTCAAGCCTGCACGTACAAGTGCCAAGCTTGGGTCCATAGTACCATCAATGTTTAGGAGGTGGCATGGCGCACAATTGCGCACATGATCCTTCCAAACAACACCATCACATCCTTCTAACACAAGGACTCTAGATGGCAAAACCTCGCGCACTCTCAAGATAGAGCGGCCTGTAGAAACATCAAGTGTCGTTGGTGCTGTCTACTATAGATATACATAGTCGCCTAGATGAAATTGACGGATTGAGGGTCTATAACCTCCTCCTTGAATGGTAGCATAGCATAAAGTATCTCTATGCTGAGCAATTGCCAAGTTCTCAAAGGCCATCGGCATCACTCTCCGAAAGATCTCTGCCCGCTGAGAACATGCGCTCATCCATACATCGGGGTCATCCAAGTCCAAAACTACAGTAGCATCTCGACGAATGGCTGTAGGTAAATCTGGATCTTGTCCATAGAGTAGAAAGTATGGAGAGAAGGATGTTAAGGAGGCTTGCCGGCTGAACCGATAGCCCATGGCCAACCAAGGTAACTGGAGATCCCAATCTCCCAAGTGGCCTCTTTGCAAACTATACTTTTGCAATCCTCTCTTCACCGTCTGAACCACTCTCTCTACTAAGCCATTTGCCTCAGGGTGATCTCGGGATGTAGTACAATGATCAATCAAAGCCTTGTCACACAAGACCTGAAACTCTCCCAAGAACTCTGTACCTTGATCAGTCAACACCTTAGCTGGTGCACCAAAATGACTAAGAACTCGATCCAGGAACGAGTAAGCTATCCCTTCACTAGACTTGTCAGGAAGTGCCACCAACTCAATCCACTTGGAGAAGTGCTCCACCATCACCAAAACATACCGATGATGTCTCATAGTCAACGGTAAAGGTCCGGTGAAGTCCAAACTCCAACGATAAGCCAATCCCATGATAGGTAATGGATGTAACTGTGGCGTAGGAGCATTGAATGATGCTCTAACTCGGTCACAAACCATACATTTGGCAACAAATTACTGTACCTTGGAGTGCATACCGCGCCACCAATAATGACTCTGGAGTAAGCTATATGTACGCTTTACTCCAAAATGTCCTAGCTCCTCATGAGCATGACGGACCAATTGTGGTCTCTGTGCTGGAAGTGGTACTACTTGCACTCTACCATCCTCCCATACACGCAAAAGGTGTCTACCCTCCAATCTGAACTGTCTGGCCCGCTGAAGAACACGGTCTCTCTCCTTGGCCCCAATTGTGCCACCCATAACACCAATGCAAAGATAGTCCATCACTAAGACATCATCATGAATGTCTCGCTGAACCGTACCAATATCTTCACTCTCTAGATCTATGACCTCAATAACTCCTCCTGTATGCGCTGAGAGAGATACCACCAAAGTCTCTGCAAATATACATAGAAAGGCCGATGCATGCCAACCTGGCACCATCTCCTCATCTGTCTCACCATGCCAACGTGCTCCGGTCTGATCCTATTGGCTAGGACATGGGTTTTCTACTCAACCCATCTGCATCACGGTTCACCACTCCAAGTCTGTGAACAACCGTGAAATCATACTCCTATAAAATCAAAGCCCATCGTGCAAGCTTCCTGAAAGCTTGTCGGACTCCATCAACCACTTCAGCGGCTGTGATGAGAGTGAAGGGGTTACAAAATAGGTAACATCGGAAATGTGCTACTGCCCAAACTGCTGCCAAGCACTCTCCCTCATATGAACTATACTTCACCTCCGCTGAATTGTTGGAGCGACTAGCATAGGCCACCACAAACTCCTTCTCCTCATCATCATGTTGGGTGAGCACCGCTCCAAGCCCCAACATACTCCAATCAATGTGAACCTGAAATGGTCGTCCCCTGATCGGTCTCCTCAAAATAGGCACAGATGTCAACCTCTCCTTGAGCTCTATAAAAGCTCTCTCCTGCTCATCTCCCCAACACCACTCCTGTGTAAGCTTGGTCAGCTTCGTCAAGGCCTTGGCAATGGCACTAAATCCTTTGACATAACGGCAATAGAAGTTCACCAACCCAAGGAATGCTCACACTCTGCTCACATCCGTAGGCCGAGGAATACGTGCAATAGCCTCCACCTTGGTCTGCTGAACACCAAGTCCTCCGGAGTAGATAGTGTGACCAAATACTCAACCTGCTTGTGGAAGAACCTACACTTCCCAGGCTGTAGTTTGAGTCCATGAGATCTCAACCTCTCAAACACCTCCAACAACTGTCTCTCATGCTCCTCCACAATAGTGCTATAGACCAAAATGTCATCAATATAACACCGAGCAAAATCCAATCCAGCTAGGATCCTATCCATGACCCTCTGGAACTTAGCAAGAGCGTTCTTCAACCCAAATGGTAAGAACCTCCACTGATATAACACATCCTTGCCGTGAGGATCAATAGCCCAAAATGTTGTCTTGGACTTATCCTCCTCCCTAATTGGCAACTGATGATATCCCGCTCGAAGATCCAAAGTACTGAAGACCTTTGCATGCCCAATTGCATCAAAAATCTCCTCCGGTGTAGGCATGGCATACCGATCAGCCCTGGTCTGTCGGTTGATAGGACAGTAATCTCCACACATCCGCCTATCTGTATAGTTGCCATGCATATCCTTCTTGGCTGGTATCACTGTCGCTGATGCATACTCTCCATGTGAAATCTCCACCAAACCAGCCTCAAAAAGGTCACTACTCAGGCTTTGAATCAATGTCCTCTCCATATCACTACATTGATAAGGACGTCGGAAAACAGGTGTGTCGCTAGTCAGCTCAATCCTAGAGCACCCAAATCCTTCATACTGAAGGCAAAACAACTCGTGTGACTCCTCAAGAACCTCCAAACCCTCCGTCTTTCCTCTCTAGTAAGCTTGGGTCCAAGATCTGGCTCCCAAGTATCCTCTGTAACTGTATTAGGAGTGGAAGACATAGTGACTGGCTGCTACACTGGGCCCTTGGGAGCAATAGTGTCATGCTCCCAACCACTAGAGGTCCCAACCTCTGTGTGAAAAACTCCCTCCACTTTGGCTGCAAGCTCCACACGTCCTCTAGCTGCATCCCATGTGGACCAAGGGTGTAATCCAAGTAGCCCACGCTCACCTGGATGGACTCCAAGTAGACCACTCTCCCTAGTAGCTACTGGATGTGTCCCAAGAATACCATGTCCACTTGGTCCATTGCCCCCAGCATGTGCTTGAATCGTCTCGATAGGCACAAGGCTCACAAGTGTCCGAGTGGTGATGCCTATCAAGCGCATCCTACGCTGCTCTGCCAAACCAAGGCTCACAATCCATGTCAAACAGTTCAAGTCCATAGCCTGACCTAACACCTGACGCCTGGATGCCTCTAACACTGCTGGAATAGCGGTAATACCGGTGCAAAAACCCATTGCCCGCTCTCTCTCATCAGCATTGGGCTCCACCAACTGCTGTAATTGTGAGTCCCAAACAAGTCCAGGTCCTCCCTCTCGAAAAGCATGAGAGCCTGGGAAACTCATGAGTGTAGGAAATGCAGCTCTAGGCTTTCCAACTAGGTTCACCACTACCATAGGTGACCTATCAGCCACTACCACTGTCTGAGACTGACGCCCAGCATCCAAGATATCATCAACAAGAATGTGGTCTAGTCGTTGGATCCCATCATAACTACACTGTAGAACCTCTTTGGGTAAAAGGTTCGTCCACCAAAGGCAAAGATGATGAGCCCGTGATCCCACTCTGGCTGCATCTAACAATACAGCAGGTCCCATCCAAGAATGGACCTGATGTGTACTCGCCACCACTCTAGTGCGAGAATCACCCATCAAAGGAACGTTCTCCAAAAGATAAGCTGGAGAAACATACTGATGAACCTAGAGATGTCGTAGTATCCGTAACATCTCCCAAAACACACCAGAACGAGGATCTTGAAAACCCAAACCGCGGCCCGCACGTGTATGTCCCTGACATGGCCATCCAGAAATCACCAAGTGAATAGGCCCATGTCTCTCTAGGTCATGCGCCCCCAGTAAGGAAATGTCTCCTGGTAAGGCCTTCTGGTAACCTCTGACTGCTAACATCGGTAATAACTCCGGATACCGATTGGCCAAGTGTGCCACATGATGTAGAGAGACTCGCCTAGCAGTCTCATCTCTCTCTCTCTACATACAAGTACCTTTGTACTCGGATACCCGCCTGTAACACCGCAGCTAGTCTGGTGTTGATCCCACCAAACAACTCCAATAGGCATATCCCCTCTACTGGATACTGCCAAGCAATGAGTGTGGTATCCAGAGGTGTCAAAGCAATTGCCTCTAGAGGCTCATCCTCACACTCATCCCCTGATGGTACGAAGGCTCCACTCCAAGCTTGCTTCACCAACTGATCTGCATGCTGTTGCAATACCTCCTTTGAACTCCACAATGGAACATCCAAGGTGGATGGAACAATCTCACTCGTACTCCAAAGTCGAGTGATCTCCTCTGGTACTGGAGTATCCTCTATATGGGTGTTCCCCTCCAACAAGTCACCAGGCCAAGTAACTGCACCGTTGAAAGCCAAAACTGATGCTGCCATGGTCCCGGACTGTAGTGAGCCAAGACTGCCACTACTGAAACGTACTGGTAGGCAACATACCCGTCCCTCACCATACTGCCAACCAGGTCTATAAGAGGTTGTCTCCTCCCAATAGTCAATGCTGAAACCCATAGGGTATAACACTGCTCCCCCAACTAGCACATCATATGACTCAGCTATCGTCGCAATAGCCTGATCTTTCACCACCGAGCTATCAGTCAGATGACCAGGCTGAACCTGGACAACAAGCTCTCCACGTGTGATGTACTATGTCGAACCACCACCAAGAAATGTTTGGATCTGAAATGGACACCTCTCCAACTCCAGACCGACAATTGCAGCCTTCTCCAACATAAGGGGCTGCGCACCAGAGTCTAACAAGACTCTCTGTGGTGTATAGACCTTCCCTGAAGGTCCCACCAAACAAAAAATCCCCCTCTGGTTATCCAATAGGACAACACCAGGTGTAAACCGTGCTCTCTCAAAGGCCGGTCTAGCTGGCAACTCCTCCAATCTAGCCGCTATTGCTTGCCACAACCCATTGGTTGCTGAACGGATCCCATGCTCCTCAACCAAGTCAGATCCACTACCAACCACCTCTGCTCTAGTAGTAGGAACTGCACCATCCCTACTCTCACACAATGTGGCAGCCAACCGGAACACTGGGGCTGGGTCAACTCCCAATGTAAACATGTCACTGGCTGAAAACAAAGGATGCCGCATAATCAGCTGAGCCGCCCCCAACATCATGCTAGACTCAGTCTGTGTAGTAGCAGGTGGCTGACCTGCAGGTACTCCATCACCACCTACCACACCTGCACTGAGACGTCTAGGAACCATGGATGTCGTCTGTAATGCCTCAGATAGCGTGAAAGACTGGGGAAGTCTGACCTATCTCCCAACCTCTCCTCTCTGTGGGTCCAACTCCACTGATGCTCCTCTAGGCTCTGGAGCACGTATTGCACTCCTAGTCACTACTGCAGATGCATCCACCTGTGCTGCTCCGCACATGAAGTCCAAAGCATCTCTATCTCTATTGTGGCACTTTAGAGTCTATGTATGACTTATGTGTGAGTTGTGCTTCTATAGTGTATGATGTTGACAGCGATGTATGTTGTGTAGCGATGTATATACGCACGACAAATTGGCAAGGCCCACTTGGTTTTATAGGCAAAGTTTTCAATCATTTAGTGGTTGGGAAGTGGTTGAGCACTTCTACACACATTACATACATTTGGTGTAGAGTATTTTTTCACACATGGGAAATATTCCCCAAACTAACACTCTTGCACTTGCTTAAGCATTATTGAATGCAAACAATCTTCCTTGAATTTCAATGGTATTTGGAGGCAGTTTTTTAACTATGTGATGGCACATTTAAATATGGATATGGTCCTTGGATGCAACTATTTTTGAGCCAAAGTTCCCATGGCTAAAGTTATTTGGTTGCAATCTTCTTTCATGCCAAAGTTATTCCGAGCTGAAGTTCTTCTATACAGTCACCTCTAGGCCAAAGTTACTCGCCTCTAAACACCTTTGGAGTCATTTCTATTCTACATTTTTCCTTTGGATTGCCTTCAGCTTTGGACTTCTATCCCTTGTAACTTTTCATAAACAAGACACAACTCATATAGGCATTTCAACTAAGAAATTTTCCTTTCTAAACATTAAAATTATGGTTGATCTATCTTTGCAAAAAGAGTAAAATTAATAAAAAGTGGAAAATTGTGAGAATTTTTATCACAATAATCATTACATATCTTTATATTCTCATCATAAACAAAACTAGAAGCTTAGAATTATGAAGTAGTTTTCTTGGATGGATGAATCCTTTCTACAACTATTACTTCACTTAGACTTTACAATCTTATAGTTAATTAGTTTTGGTTCTTTATATGCTCATCTGATTGGCTTATCTTCTTGTGTCTCTTAATTTATTAATGTATACCTTGATACCTTAATTTATTTTAGTTAAATGATGGTTAGGTCCATTATTTTCATTGAATATTTTATTAATTTGGACATATAATGATACAACCTCCACATTTACTTGCACAAAAAAGATTCAATCTAATCCAAATAACTTGATTTAAGATGGAAAGTTGAAACTTCAATCTTAGGGTTCACTTGCATTTTCAAGTACAATGTGAAATACTAGAGTCTTCATGTACTTGTGAACATAACTACTATAATAGAAGAGCATTTGACATGATCTTTACATTAGATTAAAGCACTAATCAAGATGGCTCTAAGAAGACCATGAGCACCCTAATGGTCTAAGTATAAAAGGAGTTATGATAGTTAGCTCTAATTAGGAAGACCTTGAGCATCCTAATGGTCTAAGTATAAAAGGAGTTATGATAGTTAGCTCTAATTAGGAAGACCTTGAGCATCCTAATGGTCTAAGTATAAAAGGAGTTATGATAGTTAGCTCTAATTAAGAAGACCTTGAGCATCCTAATGGTCAAAGTATAAAAGGAGTTATGATAGTTAGCTTTAATTTTTATTAGACAAAACTCCTCAAAGTTGGAGAGAGATGATCCTTATGTTTGGAGATGTATCTCTTTGAATAAACTAAAGCTTAGCTTGATCTTGATATCATTGGAAAGCTCTTTCAAAACACCTCATGCAAGACCAATTTAGTCAAAAAACATAAATTTTGAGATATAATATGAAGTGGAACCTAAACTAAGTCTTGTTATTTCAAAAGGCAATAAAAAGTGTTTTAGTATTTAAAGTGTAAGTTGATATGTACTTTAGTGACTCAATGTTGACCAAAATGCAGTAAAATAATAAGAACAAATCATTCTCATGGAGATACAAGTTTGAATTGACTAGCAAATGAAGGAAAGTTATCATAATGGTTCATTATCTAGGCCATTCTGTTTATTATTTAACCCTTTGGTGGAATTATTCCCAAAGAGTGTAATGTTACCCCTTGTGGTGCAATACAAAAAGTGAAAATTAAACTCACTTTCACAAAGATCCCTTTAATATCACTTTCACTAATTATTCTTGAAAGTGATGGTTCATTTGTCACAAATATCACTTTGCTTTGCAATCACTCCCAACTAAGTACATAACTTGGCCAATTATTTTTAGCACCTGCTTTTTGTTAATGATTTAAAAATTTTGAACATCATGACTTATCATGAATCCCAAAGGTTGCTAATCTCATAAGCATTGAGCCTCTACAAATATTTATTTCTTGGGTAGTGTCACCACAAGGGTCCTATTGTTCTAGTGACTACAACTACGTACTATGAGCCGGCTTGTCTCTCACTCAAGATGAACCTCTGATGGCTATTCTATTAGCGCACCATGGACTAAGAAGGCAAGGAATCCCAACTCTATCATACTCCTCCAAGGCTAACACTCCAAGACTCAAGACATTGCTCACTAAAGAACTCAATGAGAGGGAGATCGTTGCATTGAAAGGATGATGAGTAACTCTTCACTACTTTTTTAATATTTGTGAAATAGTTACGCACTAAAGTTATTAATTACTAGAGTAACTCAAGTTACTAAGCTAAAAGTCAAGTCAAGTCAAAAAGTATAAAGGAATATCTATCCACATATGCCACACAATACTCAAGCACTTATGATCCTACAATGGACTTCCTTACCACTCCTCATCCAAGTACACAACCAATCACAAATTACATAGACCCATACACATAAAATCTTAGAGGTCTCATGAGTATGAAGCGTTGTGAGCAAAGAATTGACTCATTGTATAAACAAACATAGTTTGCATTGGGTTGAAGCACTTTATACAATTCCTACTCCTCCATAGAATAAATCTAGTGGTTAAAATTTATTAGAAATCTTTAAATTACATATATTTCACTCATTGTTAGTCTTATCTTAATCTAACTTAATGTAAGAATTGCCTAGATGGAAATGCTAGGTTAGTGTAATACCAATAGCTAGATATATTATCTATTTGGGAAAATTTGAATGGTTACATTTAGAAGAATTTTATATATAATGGACTAAATGGGTCAAAGGTGTTACCAAAAGAGTACTTTTACTAATAGAGCAGGAGCCAAAAATAGCCTAAAAACTTCAAAGCCAATTTTGGAGGGCTAAATGGATGAATTAGGCCTTTGAAATGTGACAAATGCTATCCTCCCCAATAAAATGATGAGGTTGTCCCTCTCTCCCTCCTCCACTGTTTTTCTCATTGAGAGCTTTCCAATGGTACCTCATCCATGCAATTTGAGATTCTTATATGAAGATTTCCTAAAAATTCCCTCTAGTCAAATATTGTTTGAATGACCAAATAATGTTTGACCAACCAAATATTGTTTGACTAGAAAGAATCTTTAGGACCACCAAATAGGACAAGAACCAACTTGTCACTCATGCATGCAACTAATTGAAGGGTGAAACTCTTTGATATGTCACCAATCCATGTATTTGATCCAAGGGTGAAGCTTCCTTTGAGTGAATCCTCTTTGCTATATAATAAAGACAAGGTGCTCCTTTGGGGGCATAAAAGTATTGAGTGTGAAGCTTTGTGGTTCTTCTCATGTGTTTCTCTTGTAAGTTCTTTTATCCTTGGAATGTTATAATAAGCTTCTCAATTTTATCTTATACTTCTAATTTGTCCTTTGGCTCTTGATCCCAAAGCTCTTCAACTATAAAATTAGCCACTCACCAAAAATATCATGAATTTGTAATATGAATCACAAAGATGTTCAGCCTAAAAGATTTTGTCTTTGTATTACTAGGCCAATAATATTCCAAAAATATGGCATTTTGAACAGAATTCTTTATTTATGAATTTTGACCTAATGGTCATTAAAATCACAATCACAAGATCACAAGAATCAATACCACAAAAATAATAGGACTTATGATAACAAAAATACCAAGACTCATGATCACAAAAATCACAAGGATCCCAATCACAAAATCACAAGAGTCAAAATCACAAAAATCATAAAAATCATTATCATGATAGTCACAATCACAAAAATCATAACAATCATTATCATGATAGTCACAATCACAAAAATCATAATAATCATGATCAGAAAAATCATAACAATGATCATTATAAACTCATTAAAGTCATTATCACAAAAATCAGTCATGATCACAAAAATAACAAGAGTCACAATAATAGATATAACAAGAGTCATGATCACAAAAATCATAATTGCAAGTGTCTTCATCCTCATTATCCTTGGACGTAGAAGAGCCATGGTGTTTTTCTTGTGTCATCTTCTTGTCCTCCTACATGGTTTCTTTATAGGCCAATGATAAGTAGTGCAATCTTGTGTTCTAGCCTAAATAGCTTTCCTAATCTCTCACTAATCTATGGAACTCAAAAATAAAACAATAAAAGTACACTAATAGCTTTCCTAATCTCTCACTAATCTATGGAACTCAAAAATAAAACAATAAAAGTACACTAATAGTGCAAAGGTGAGTTACCATATGCACATATCATATCTATTAGAGTTGAATATGTTTGAACACAAAATCTTGAGCTTATGTGTATGATTTTTTCCCATTCCTTGATTATTTGAAGATATGCTATTGAAGTTACTCCTTCCATTTGATCTACCTAGTGAGCTTCATGTTTATTACTTCTTGTATTAATTGGTCTATTTTAGCTATGCTTCTCTTTAAATTTAGTTTTATCTCCTTTATTTGAAGGACAAACTTGGTATGGTTGGATTATCCATCTACTACTCTTGTAGTTGGATCATAAAGTAAAAACTCTTTCTAACTAATGCATCTATATATGTATTCAAAAGCATTAGAAAATGTTGAGAATCTCAAATCTTATATTATTTCTCTATGAGAATCTTTATAATAATCTAATCTTTCTATGTTATTTTTTAATATATTGATAATTAAAATCAACTTGGATATTAAGTTTTATAATTAGATCTATATTAAATTTCATCATAAATACAATCTTATTATCATGATAGAGAAATATTCTTAATTTGGAACTCTATACTTTAGTCATATAGTTCATATGCAACATTTGCACTACATGTTAATTTGTATCAATTGGTTGAATTTTAATGAGTATAGTATCTGGAAATGGAAATTTTGACACACAATTATTCTTTAATCATCTCTTTTATTTTATCATTATCTACAACCTATAGCAATTTCAACTCAAATAGATCAAGTTGAAATTTTATTAATCATTCTTTTTCTTTGAGATATCCCTTCTACCTTACTTTACTTATAGCTCAACCACAACCAACAATAGATCATAACCAACAAAAAAATCTCTTTACCTTCTTCAACATCAAGATATATTATTGCATTATTGTTCAAAGAAAGACTATTGTAGAAAATAACACTCATAAGAACCTTACTCTAACTATGATGACTTGATGTGCACACTAAAACTTCTCCAACTTATCCTTTATATTATTATTATTATTATTTATTCATGCTATGAACTCTAATATTAATAAAATAATTCAATAATATTTTAATTAACATCCAAACATCAAATTTTATACTCATATATGATTTTTCCTGTAAAATTATATTTATAATAAATAAATATATAAAGAAAAATAAGTTTGATTCTAAAATTTGATACAATCAAGAGAAAAAACAAGATATACATCTCTCTCTCTCTCTTGAAAAATTATAAATTATCAATCAAATATTTATCGGTGAATTTTTCTTAAATAAAAGTCAAGAAATGGTTTTTTGGAAAATAAGTCACCATTTATTCTAATATTTAAAGTGTAAGTCAATATACATATCTAAGTAAAGCTTGTGAATAATTTTATATAATCAATTTCAGTAAGAATTCAAAAAAATAAATATTCGTAGCTACCAATAAATATTAACTCTTAAAAATAAATAGAACATACTTTTCTTTCATCAAGAAAACTATAAAGAAAAAACATAAAGCAAGATATTTTTATGCATTTTGATCCAAAACAATTTTCAATTTGCATTACATTTAAAGTTTAATTACGATTTTAATGAAAATTATAAATAAAATTGATAATTACCAGATTGTAAGCTACATTATTTCTTAGACAAAGATTTATTTAGAGTATCATTATTATTTCAATTTACATATATTTTATGGAACAATAGTTTATAGATATAATCTGTTTGGTATCATATTTTCTTATTAGCTATTGTATATTAATTAGATAAATCTTATCATGATATAAATTTATCTATTTACAAGTTATAAATTTTCATTTATGATTATTTATTCTTTCAACGCTTAATTTTATTTTATATGATATCTTTAATCATATCATTTGAATAAATGAAATCTGACTTAGAAAATTGGAGCTTTGGTGATGCATGTTGTGCATACCAAAATAGAATACATTTAAAAGTGAGCCCATGAAATTATATAGATGATTCAAGATTATGATTTGACTCTTGAAAAATAAAAACATATTAATCTTATAGAAATAAATTAAATATGTTATGGGAAAAACCAAAACATATACTAGATAAGAAAAGCTAATTAGGCAATAGAGACTTTTCTAAATAGTTTTATATCCTAAAATTATATTTTCAAGTGGTTATCAAATTTTAATATTAAATAAAAATATTATTTATAGTAAAATAACTTAAAATTAAATTTTATTTTATTTTTTATATACTGATAAAGTATCTATAAGATGACAATATTTATTATTTTTATGTCTTATTACTTATCAACTTCTACTCTGAAATAAAAATAGATTTTATAGTAAAATAATTTAACATCAAAAATTATTTATTTTTTATATACTGAAAGTATCTATAAGATTACAATATTTATTATTTTTATGTCTTTTATCTTTGTTAATTGACATATCCATTATTAGGCTACTTATATATGAGTTAGATAATATTTAAAATAGTTTTTATTTAGTTTTTTTCTTGTAGTATTAGTATGTCATCAAGGTCAAGCACAATAACAATATACATTAACCACAATTTTAGTTGAATGGAATTATACTTACTAGATTTGAAGTGTGAAGACGGTTATAATCTTGATAGTTGTAGAAGATTATAAAATTGAATATTTTTTGAAATTTAACTAAAAAATTATAGTATTCAACATAATACATGATTTATAATATTACTGAAAATTGTGAGAAAATTAAGACACTTAAAAACTACTTATCATATATGAGATTTACATATACTTTAAGGTTTAATTATAATTTTCAATAAAATTTGTATTTTAAACATTCTATACTTCATTTAGATCATGATGATGAATTCATCCCTTATTTGTGACTATAAATTTATCTCTTAGTTTTGATACTTATTTAGCTTGATGGATCTTTCTATTCTTCTTGCTATCATTGGTGAGTCTGACTATAGACTTTAAATCATGATAAAACAGATTCTAGATAAGAAAACTTACAAAACCTTTGGATAAATATTCCACCTCTGGACAAGAGTTTAAGAGTATAGAAAATAACCATGGGATAAAAGATTAATCAAAAGAAAAGTATGTCCATGTAAAGTAAGATCAAAACATCCAAATAAGTCAATAAGTCAATATCGTATAAAAGTAGAACAAATCTTTTCTAATTTTTGTCAGTTTTATGAGAAGAAATATTTAATCCAATTAAATGATAAATTGATTATACATGGATTAATTTGTTCAAAAATTATGATAAAATGTAAATTTAATGAATCCAAAAGTTTTATACAGAGTTCTACCTCCCAATAATGACATACAATAGTATCTAGGCTTAATGTCACTATTGCGAGGATGTCAATATTAGGGGGAATCATGCGCAACCTCTAAGATTGTGTGCACAAGTTGAGGTTGTACCTCCTATCTTCTCTATCCTAGGTAATAATAGATCCTTATAAATCTGTACTCTTTGTATCGTCAATGAATGCGTCCAATCTAAAGAAGCGCACATGATTGGATCTAGAAACAAAGATTGTTGTTTTGCAATTTTTGGAGCAACCGGGCATTACACAAGAGAAAGCCATTGAGAAGTTTGGTGTTGCTTGCTCGATGATAACTAAGATTGCAAAGCAAAAGCAAATCTTAGATGCATCATCATTGTCAAATACTAACCTAGCCAAGAAAAAGTTAGCATTGACTCTTAGAGTATCTATGCTGATTGAGATGGTGCATCCATAGCAAGTGCGAGTCGAATCAACACTCTAGACCTCAATGTTACCGGTGAAATTTTGAAAAGACCTCAATGTTACCGGTGAAGTTTTGAAAAGCAAAGCATTGTTCTTTCGCAACAAGATTCTAGATGTCTACACTGAGGTTCTTACATCTACCAACATCATTGCGTTGAAGGCATTCATTGCTTCAAATAGGTTGCTCAATAAATATTTGAACGGAGTTGGCATATCAAATAGAAGAAGGTGTGGGAAGCATAGTTTTGTATGTCCAATATAGATCAAAAGGCAATTGCAGGAGATCTGGGAAATCTTAAAAGATGTACCACTTGAGAGCATCTTGAATATGGACAAATCTGCTCTTCAACATTGCATAACATCGTCATGGTCATATTGCACTACAAATAGTGATGACCAAGGTGTCAAACGCTAGAAGGAACGCATAACGATGACTCCAATTGTGAGTGCAATGGGAGAAAAGTTTACAATTCAAATCATTGGTAAAAGTGCTCAACCTTGTGCACTAAAGAATGTGGCGGACATCAATCAGACATACTATATTCAATATGATTTTCAGTCCAAGGCGTGGAAAGATATATCTTCCTATATGCACCTATGCACAAAATCAATTGCATTGCAAAAAGTGGGTCATGCACACTTTACATGCTACATGACAATTATTGTCGTGGATTGTAGCAACAAAGAATCTCAATCCTCATGGCTCAGCCTGATTCCAATTTCAAATTCTAAAATCTTGTTCTCATTTTCTTTCAGTCTAATGCAACAAACAACTGTCAACCACTTGACCAAGGCATAATCTGTTTGTTTAAGGCCGCCTTTTGTCGCTGTCAGCTCAATCATCTACTTGCTAAATATGAGAGTTGGCGCTGTAACAGTCCATTACATGGTGCCAAGTTTCCAATTAGCAATCATACTCACATGCAAAATGTGTTTTTTTGGGTGAAAAATGCTTATGAGTCAATCGACTCCAACCTTATTTGTCATTGCTTTGTCAAAGCCAATTGTCTTCCAGCCATGTCAAATGTCACACTCAATCAAGACATTGACCAAAGGACTATGACATCTTGCAAAGCGGATGATGCTATGAACCAACTGATGTCAGTTTTGGCTGACCTACAAATGGACAATAGTTATCTGTGCCATGGGAGTTGATGGCAATGACCCCAATCAAATTGTTGATGAGCTCTTGAAATTGGACAAAAATGATCCTATTGGACGCATGGACGATGATAGCGTGGACGATGATGATATCATTTTTAACATTCTCATCAGCAACAATATGATACATGTTCCTCAAGACGACGAGGTGGACGATGATGATGTCCATCCGGTGGTTCATATTTTGCATGCAAATTCAACAATTATAGTTTTATTGGATTTTCTCCCGTGTGATTCAATAGTGTTGGCGAGCTTTGGGATCAAGCAATAACTATCCTTAATTGCATACAACGCCCATTGCTTGTGAAACAAAGAACTGATCAAATTGAGGGTATGAGGTAGTCTACAATTAAAGGCTTTTGCAAAAAGACTAGACGCATTAGAGGCTTTTTCCAAGTTCAGAACTATTATTCAAGCCCATTACAATGTCACTATTGAATAAAATTCATGGTTGTAAAAAAATGGTTCTGCAACTTTTTGTCACTGTTGAGAGGATGTTACTCATAAGAGGTTGTCACTGTTGGAAGGTAGAACTCAGTATCATTAAAGATAAATTCATTTTATCATAATTTTAAGAGTAAATGAGTGAAAAGTACCTAATTATCTTCTTTGAAGCAATCTGTAGTTAAGGAAAACTAACTTAACTGACTTTGCAAATATTATTCATTTTAAATAATAAATAATAAATTTATTTAAAATTAGTTTTCTTATTAAAAATTTGAATATATTTCATTCATCGATTAAGAAATATTTGACAAGGCTAAATTATATAAGTCCAAACTTTACAAAGATAGATCAGACCTTTTTATGTTGAGTATAATTCTCCCAAACCAGTAAAAGAATGAATTTTGTGACAGAGCTAATTTTGAGAGTGTTCTTTTAGTTAGTGAATATTTCCTTATAAGTTGATCATCTTGTTTCAGATTATAAATTCCATTAGATTCAGATTATAAATTTGTATGAGGTGCTCACAAAAAATTAGTCAGAAATGAAACCATTTTACACAAAAAGGTATAAATATAAATTATGATACTGAATATACTATACTTCATGAGAATTAGAATTTCAAAGTGTTCTATGTGCATTTATATTTGGTTCATTATCGATATTTATAAATATATCAAATTGCTCAGATTATTATTGAAATACGGTGAGTAATTTTAGGCACTGTTTGATAAAACAGCAAAGCAATCGAAAACAGTTCAATTTCTGTAGAATCTGTAATAGATAAATATCGAATGTCACATGTTCTTATGATTGCAATTAGATAAATCTTAAATGACATATTTCTTTACAATGGCAATTCTTATATCCGCTAAGACTCTACCAATAAATAATCTTGGGTCTCATACTTCATTATATTTGCCCTGAATCATATCCTATAATTTCTATGTTGATATTACATGGAATGAACTCAAACTGATAACACATATAAACAAAAGCAAATAATATCTGTATTAAACGAAAGACTACAAGAGGTTAAAAAACGCATAACAGAAAATGACATTCAAGTTTATGACAAATTTATGTCTCAACACTTATGAAAGTATTCTAAAGTATTGCCTCGTTGCTGTCTCAATTACGAGGAGATTCGGACGCTCGGAGCTCATCTACATCGGCCATAACGAATCCTCGTCCCTGTAGCTAAGACGGCAAGGCAACATATACTGGAAACATTAAACAAAACTACCACAAGCATCTCCTACCGATGGAGGTGTATTCAAACATCCTTTCCATGTACCGTGTCATCGTAAAGATCTGAAGAGGGTTTATCCCGAAGGAGGATGAAACCCAATATTGGCAAAGGAAACTGATTCAAATATTCCAAATATGGTTTAATAGGATCTCCCGCAGCAAAAAAGCACATATAAATTTAGTTTATGGAGAGGAGTAAACACACAACAAGATGAGAAAATAGGTTGCTCTCTTGCAAAAGAACTAATTTATTGTTGCTTGTGCGACTTGATAGTCAGTTGGTTTAGCGGTCCCATCAATTTAGCGGAGGTTAAAGTTAGGAGCATTGTGTGCAGCGTCGAAGAAAGTATGTAGTGAATGGAAACGTAAAGCAAAAGGACGAAGCAGAATCAGCAGAAAGGAAAGGAGAGGAAGTGAAGAGGCTCCGGTTCACGAAGGAGAAAGTGGAAGAAAGAGGGACAGGAGGAAGAGTAGGATGAGCGAAACGTGTCAAGTGTGCTGGGACATCTTCTCGAGCATCCTCCAATAAGCTCGGTCTTTTGTTCAGTGAGGAGCTTTTGGGCCGTGTTTCTGCATTGCAATTGCTCGTCTTTCGTTCCCTTGCAGCAGCTGCGATTAGCTGCTCGCTCCCGATGAAGTTCTTGATGTCGAAGTCAGGGTATGTAGAGAGGAACTGATGTCACTTCCCACGGCCTGAAGACCCGAAGAATAGGTGAAGACGAGGGGACAGGGACAGGGAAAGGGAGACCGTTGGGGTGTCGGGAGCAGTGGGAGTGGAGTGATCCTCTCGTAGATTGTTGGATTGGACTCTAGGAAAAGTTACGAACCATGCAGCCTCAAGGTGAGGTGATGAGTAGCACAGAGGAGCAGGAGAAATGGCTTGCAGATGCAATGGCTCTCGTACAGCACCACGCGTTCTTCATGCATCGAGCTCTGGTACGTTCTTTCTCCTCGTTTTTCATTCAGATCTTTTGTTGATGCTGCCAATTGTGCGCTGCAATGGTTCCTGACTTCGCCGCCGGTGTTGATGAGATCTCTTTTGTTTCGGAGCGTTTGGGCGTCCGATAAATTTGGATGTCACTAAATTATTAAGAAGCTTTTCAAGTACTAAATAGCGTTCCCAATGGTCAGGGCAGGAAGCCCCTGTTTCCTTCCTTCTCTAAATGGTGTGCTTTTGGTCACTTTTAACTATCATCAACCCAAGCGCTGCCCAATCCCGAGATTGCGACTAGTGAGTTTTGCGTTCATCCATACAGTCTAGGTCAACTGCATGAGGATTTTAAGGGTGCCGATGTCATAAACTTTCAGAGCTCTCTCGGAGAATGGGCGGTCGTTGAGGCATCATCTCGTGCCGAATTTGCAAAAATGATAGAAGTTAGTTTACTTTGTGGTAGTTAATTGACGACGCTCGTAATTGACTACGTTCTGCTGTTTCATGCAGGATGCAAACAATCTGCGAGATGCATTGAAGTTTTCAGCTCAAATGCTTTCAGAGCTTAGGACCTCCAAGTTATCTCCTCAGAAATATTACGAGCTCTGTATCTTTTAAACGTCTTAATGCTAGTTTCTTCTGGATTGCCAAATGGCCAGTATATGTTTAGCCTAGTTTGTAATCAAATTATTCCTCTTTTTGGTGTTTAAAGTCGCTTTGCGTCCTTCTCGACATTGCTTCCAAAGGTTGTGATAGTTCTGTTTCCCTGTATAGTTTAAGTAGGCAGGAAAATGATAGTTGTCACAAAGTCATGCAAGAAAGTCTCGCCTTGACCAAGGCATTGTAGATATGAGAACTTTTGATGAGCTGCGAATGCTGGAGGTTTTTTTCAAAGAGGAGAGTAAGCGTGGTAGGACCAACGCCGATCTGTATGAATTGGTGCAGCACGCAGGCAACATTTTGCCAAGACTGTAAGTGTATACAGAACAGTAACGCCCAGCAACTTCCAAATATTTATGGTCAAGTTCCTAGTTTGTTGCAACTGTTCATTGCGAAAATGATATTTGAGTGTTTAGTGAATAAGAAGGTTGAACTTGATCTCAAGTTGTGGTGGCTGCTGTAGTTCTTACGTATGATAGTATGGATGCCCAGATATCTTCTTTGTACAGTGGGCTCTGTGTACATCAAGTCCAAAGAGGCACCAGCAAAGGATGTGTTGAAGGACTTGGTTGAAATGAGTCGTGGTGTCCAACACCCTATTCGAGGGCTGTTCTTACGAAGCTATTTATCACAAATCAGCCGAGACAAACTTCCGGATGTTGGTTCAGAATATGAAGGGTATGATAAACTATCCTAGACCAGTGAAGTTTCTTGTTTTCATAGCAGAGGCTGTGCTGGGCACGCGTGAATTGAACTTTGAATTTGAGCTTCATCAGGTTAAACTGGATAGTTTGCATCTTGGGCCTATGAAATGATTATTTTTGAGTGTCCCGGGCTCAGCACATGTGAATTTCCAGCTCATATCACGATAGCCCAATTTTGTACCTTTAATCAGGGAGGGAGGCAACGTTATGGACGCAGTTGAATTCGTCTTGCAAAACTTCACAGAGATGAACAAACTATGGGTTCGAATGCAACACCAGGTAAATTTTGTGTGATGTCTAGTTTCTCACGTGCAATGTGCATCTTGACGGTCGATCTTAGGGTGTTGAGCTTCGTTATTTTCGAAATCGATAGCACCAGTATCAGAGTCTCTGTAAAACGAAATCATGTCACTTTGTGAAGTGGATGGTCTCAATTAAGGTACAAGGTACCCTGCCCTACAAGTTTCCGGGTTCAACTTATCCACCTGGAGTTCAGGTATTCAAGCGGTACTGGGGATTAAAAATCAAGTCAGAGATATAACATAGTATATATCAAATCATGCTATCTCTTCTCTTAATATCCGGTTGCGTTCTACTGTATCCTATATACTACAGTTGCGTTCTACTGTATCCTATATACTACAGTTGCGTTCTACTATTGCGTTCTACTATAATGTTAGGCTTCGCTCTGTCTCAGACAAAACAACATCCACTCCGCTCCCGTCTCTCAACATCAACTCCTCCCGTCCACAACTAATTCCCTCTCAATTACTATTCGCTCGCTGTCTGCCTGTTTCATGGTTCATACATGACTTTCGATCTCAAGGTTCCTGTCCGACTCCAGACTTTAGTTTACTTTCATTGTTCAAGCGTTGCTTGTAGGTTGGGTCGATTACCCAATATATCATATTTCTCGACTTATGTTGCGTAGCTGTTACCGATTACATATTGCTTACTAGTTTTTTATATATGTTGTTCTCGACATGTTGCTATCATGGCTTTGCTGCAGGTTACATTCATTTTGTTACGTCCACTTCATCTACTTTACGGATTCATCACTCTTCTCGGTTTGAGCATATCTTGGTTACCCGTCATATGCATTTAATGAGTTCTGGATCACCCATTCCTAGAACGGCTTCTGCTCTCATCTACCTATATACTGGTTACCTTTTGTATACCATTCTTGACTCCTGAAGTGATATATATACACTGCCTACCACTATTTGGGTTTTCTGCCATATGGACGTTGATCGTTTGCTTATGGACACGTGGGCACACCTTGTCATTCACTTCATCCGAGGCAGATTTTTCCTCCTTTCTTTGCCCTTTTGCGAGATGCCCTAACTCTTTTTAGACTTTTATTTGCTTCTCTGTTCACCTTTGTTTCTCCTGTTTGAGTTGCCTAGTCCCTTCCCGTGCAGCGCTGATGTTTTTTCCCTAACTCTTTTCAGACTTTTATTTGCTTCTCTGGTCGCATTTGTTTCTCCTGTTTGAGTTGCCTAGTCCCTTCCCGTGCAGCATTGATGTTTCTTGCTCCCCACTCGTCCCTTCCTGTGCAGCTCTGATGTTTCTTGTGCTGATGGTTCTTGCTCCCCACTCCTACAGTTCTCGAACCTCTGCTTGATTATTTCTCTCTGCTGTGTCCTGGATTTTCTCTCTAATAATGCATGTTTGTGATTTCAGGGGTCCATCAGGTATGTCTCGTTTCCTCCCTCCTCTTACTCATGTGGATTCTTTTCTTTCTTGCCTGATACTCATTATCCGGCTGAGATTTCTGCGCTTGTTTATGTGCCTGCACTTCTACTTGCCCTTTATTTCCACATTTCCATTTCAGTTCTTCTGTTCTTACGACATTCCCACTACTTATGAGCGGCACTTTAGGGAAGCAACTGAGTTTGCCTTGGCACTCTTGAGTTTTCGAGCAGAAACTCGGTACGAGGGGTACTGACAATTGCTCAGCTACTTCGGCACTGATGAATTTGCAGGTGTCTTCGTGGAGGTTTACTATGGCAGCCTTCTGCTTCCCTTTGCTGTTTAGTGTCTCAGGACTCTAGTGTCCTTAGCACTTGGTGCGATATACTTTATATCCTGTCCTCTTTCGCCTTGCTCTTGTTACCATGTTACACTTCGACCCGTTTCTGCAGCCACACCATCCCATAGTTCTCGCATTGCTCCACTCCTCCATCCCGAGCTAATTCCCCCCTTAGTATTTTTCCTTTGCTCTTTGACTGATTCCAGGCTCGACCTCTCGCATCTACAGTGTTCCTACCCGACTCTAGCCCACGTTTTCCATCTTTATCGTTCACGCACTGCTTACTGGCCTTCGATTTACATAACGTTTCCTATTACTTGCAGGCGTTTGCATGGATGTTCTCGATTTCATGTTGTGATTTCATGTTGTTTAGTAGTACGTTAGACATATGTTATTCTCAATTTGTTTCAATTCTGCCTTTGCTGCAGGTTACATTTGATGCATTCTACCTTAGGGCTTTATCACTATTCTAGCATCGTGAATCATGTACATATTGCTTATGGATCTTTTGCATTTCATGAGTTCTGGATAACCTGTTCAGAGAATGGCTACTGCTCTCATATACCTATATATTGGTTACCTTTCATATGCACTTCATATGCATTTAATGAGTTCTGGATCCCCCGTTCCTCAAACGGCTTCTGCTCTCATCTCCTAATATCCAGTCCCTGTGTTAGGCTTCTGCTCTTATCTTCTCATATCCAGTCCTTGCGTTAGGCACTGATGAAGTCTGTAAGTGCTTTTGTGAAGGTTTACTATGGCTGCCTTCTGCTGCCTTCAGTTGTTTAGTGTTTTAGGACTCATGCGTTCATAGCGCATGCTGCAATATACTATATCCAGTCCTCTATCCAGTCCAGTGCCTTGGCACTGATGAGGTTTCGAGCACAAACTCAGTACTGACAATTGCTCAGCTACTTCGGCACTGCATGAGGCACTGATGAAGTCGCAGGTGTTTTCGTGGAGTTTACTATGGCTGCCTTCTGCTTCCCCTTGCTGTTTAGTGTCTCAGGACTCAAGCGTCCATAGCGCTCGTTGCGATATATTTTATATCCTGTCCTCTTTCGCTTCGCTCTCATTACCATGTTTCCTTCGATCCGTTTCTGCAGCCACACTATCCAATAGCTCTCGTATTGTTCCACTCCATTCCCCAGCTAATTCCCTCCCTAGTATTTTTCCTTCGCTCTTTGACTGATTCCTGGTTCCACCTCTCGCATCTAAAGTGTTCCTACCCGACTCCAGCCCACGCTTTTAATCTTTATTGTTTACGCACTGCTCACTGGTGGGCTATTACATAACGTTTCCTATTTCTCGCAGTCGTTTGCATAGATGTTCTCGATTTCACGCTGTTTGCCAGTACGTTAGCCATATGTTTTTCTCAGTTTGTTTCAATTATGCCGGCGCTGCAGGTTACATTCAACGCATTCTACCTTAGGGATTTATCACTATTCTAGCATTGGGAATCATGTACATATTGCTTATCGATCATTTGGATTTAATGAGTTCTGGATCTCCCGTTCCTTGAATGGCTTCTGACCTCATTTCTCTATATCCAGTCCTCTAACGCTTCGCTGTACTTCCCCTGTTCTCTGAACGGTTTCTACTTTTCTTCTTCTCATACCCAGTCCTCTATCGTTTTGCTCCAACTCAGCCATAACACCGCCATAACACCGTGCGCACCTCATCTCCCACTTTGCTCTATTCCACCCATCCTCAACTAATGCTCCTTTGGATGTTGTCTGCTTCATGGTTCCTACCCGTCTTTCACTCCTAGGTTGCCTGCCCGACTTCAGCTCGCAGATTGCTTAAGAGTTCATGTCCGGCTCATCGGTCTTTGTTTACACGTTGTTTACTACTTCTACACTTACTTCTTTGCGTCGCGATTAGCATTTACCCATTGTTGTACATTTCTGTATTGGTCTTTGATTCCACATTGTTTTCGATTTCTTTGCATGCATTGCTTTATGCTTTGTGATTACATGTTGGTTTACAGTTTCTCTGCATGTGGTTTCCTTCTGATAATTATGCAATGTCGATGCTTAGCCTTACATTCGATTTATGAGTTGCACTTCATCTCGTTTCCACATGTACTTTTCGTTTAGTTTTGCTTTCCTTTTATTGCCATTTCATCTGCACTTTATATGCACTTAATGAGTTCCGGATCTCCCGTTCCCCTAATGGCTTCTGCGCTCATCTCCTCGTATCCAGTCCTGGCATTCATGAGCATTCAAACAGTACGAGGGGTACTGGCATTTGTCCAGCTACTTCGGCACCTTGTGGGCCACTGATGAAGTCGGATATGATTCCGTGCAGGCCTATCATGAACTGCTTCCTTCTAGAATTTAGTGCATTGGGACTCATGCGCTTACAGAGCGTCACGTGATATATAATATCCAGTTCCGTCACACTTCGCTCCTGCCCAGTATCCTTCCTACCTGTTCGATAGGTTTCCTTTGCTTTCCCTTGGCCTAGTATCTGCTCGGCAGACAGGGCTCGCTTCATTTCCCACATGAATGTTGCAGATGTTCACTACGCATGCTACTCAGAAAAGGGATCAATTTCGCTTCTGTTTTAACGATTTCTATTATGTTCCGCTGTATTTAATTGCTTACCTTGCCCTCCTGTCATTTCGCATCACTTGCTTGCTTGCATTTTTCTTGCTTGCATCTCCCATTTGCATATGTCCGGTTCAGTCTTAAGTGGGTTCTGGATCCCCCGCTCCATGAGCGGATTCTGCTCCATTACTTAAATATCTTTGTCATGAGGAGATTATATTAACTAACATCCTCCAATGAAGTCCTTCTACTGAGATCATGGAACTCTTGTTTGAAGTTTATGTGATTGTCACTGGCGCTTCTATTTCAATCGCTCAGGATTACCCACATACAGTGAAGAAGTGCCCTGAAAACGGAGTTTGTGCTCAGGTTTAGGCGTCGAAGTGGTACCCATATCTACGTCAGACAACGTCTTTCTTATCTCAAGTATCATACTCTTTTTTTTGCGTGTTCTGTAGGGCCCAGCTCGGGAGAAGGAAAAGAGGGAGAAAGAGCGTAGTGAACTCCGAGATCTGGTAGGAGCATTTCCTTCTCGAATTATCTTTGTGTCAAGTTCTAAAATGTGTTGTTTGCTTCTTTCATATGCTCATATGCTTCTGCTCTTCAGCAATTAGTCTTTCTCACAGACTTAGCTCGGGACTCCCGTCTTGAATGCGAAGTAGGAGGTTTTGTTATGGTATGCAGAAGTCGGTTGAAGGACGGGGATCCACCCAGATTTGACTAACATGTCTCTAGTATAAGTCATGCAATATAGCCACGACTGATCTAATAGAGTTTGGAAAATTCAATTCCCTGAAGCTGATATCAAGTACAAGGAGACCTTAAAGGCTCAATTGGTAAAGGTCCGAGAGTGATGTCCGAGATTTCAGAAAGCTAGATGTCATGACTACGGGTATAGGGCTCAAGTGTGGCAGGAAATAACTTGGATGAAATTATGGGCCGTTTCTCACTTTCCAAGTGATGTTTACAGGTAGGTAAGAATCTTCATGTTTTGAGTCAGCTCGAGGGAGTCGACCTTGAGATGTACAAGGAGGTGGTTCTACCGCGGGTTCTAGAACAGGTACTACTGCTTGCGGTAACCTCATCTGTCCCTAAGTTTCGCAATACTGTATAAGACGTGGAGATGTGCAGTGTACGGATCTAGGCAGTCATTAAGTTTCCTCTTTTCTTCAATTTTGAGAAGAAAGGAGGTTGAAAAGCTTTTCTCGGATCTTCAGATGTATGTCATGTGATGTCATACATCTTAGTATCCATTTACAGGATCTCAAAATCTCCTCCCTGTACTTCTCAGGTCGTCAACTGCAAAGATGAGCTTGCACAGTATTACTTGATGGATTGCATCATCCAAGTTTTCCCAGACGATTTCCACCTTCAAACGCTGGAAACTCTTCTCGGAGCTTGTCCTCAACTTCAGGTGTGTCATTTTGTTATGCAGTGACCTTACATGTGACACTTGTCTATTGGATGATTCCTCTTGAAAGTCTGCGTTTCGAAATGTTGTCGGACATTTTATGTTGGGAATAGTACGTAGCTTTACTCAATAATGCTCTCAAAGCTTTCATATTCAGTTCTGTGATTCTTTACTTTTCTGACTGCAGCCTACAGTAGATATCAAAACAGTTATGTCACAGTTGATGGAAAGGCTTTCCAATTACGCGGCATCATCACCTGAGGTACAGTACTCCACTGCCATTTTAACAAACAACTTCAGAAGTTCATATTATGAGTTTAAGTCTTTTGAAATGTTTGTTAACTGCTGATGGTGTAACTTTCCATGGTTGCAGGTTCTGCCTGAATTTCTTCAAGTGGAAGCATTCACAAAGCTGAGCAACTCAGTTGTCAAGGTAATTACTTCGGACGATTGTTTTGCTGCACTCGTTCTCCAAATTGGTATTGATCTTATGTGCAGACTTGGATAGAGCAAAACCGACAACCAGATCCTTGAAATGTTCATAAATTCGGAGGTAAGTATTTTTCAACCATCAGTTGCATGTTCCTAACACCTTATGCTTCCTGGATTGATATGTCAGGTTATCGAAGCTCAGCCTGACATGCCCCTTGTAGGAGCAGTCAGCCTTCATGTTGCACTTCTCACATTCATCCTGCGGGTGCACATTGACCGCCTTGATTACGTGGACCAAGTTCTGGTACGTGTCTGGAACAGAGTACATTATCGTGCCTGATTCAGTGGTCCTATTGTAACTGCCACTCGTATATATTCAACAAAAATAGCACACTGGCTCAACATGTCTTAATATGTTGATCAATCGAGGGCTAACCTTTGGTTAACTGATAGAGATTCTCTGGTTACTACACTAACCTCCTTGGGTTTCTGTCATTTCATGCCTTTCTGTAGAATGCCAGGGTCAAGATCTTGTCCATCCAATGTGCTTCCCCCCACTGAACTATCTTCTTGATCTTGTTTCCCGCTTGCAGGGAGCGTGCGTGAAGAAACTTGAAGGGAAGGGAAAAGTGAAGGACCCAAAAGCAACAAAGCAGATAGTAGCTCTACTGAGTGCACCTTTGGAGAAGTATAACGATGTCGTGACAATGTTGAAACTAGTTAATTACCCGAAAGTCATGCAGCACCTGGATTATGAGACCAACAAAGTGATGGCCACAGTGATCATTCAGAGCATAATGAAGAACAGTACATACATCACAACCGCAGACAAGGTACAATAAATGGAGTCTGCAACTATTTTCAAGCAAGATAGAAAACTTTTGCGTCTCTGAAAGTTTGAGATATTTAATAATCTGTGACCTGTACATGATTTATTACAGGTAGATGCTTTATTTGAGCTTTTGAAGGAGCTCATCAAAGACGGAGAGGGAGATCCGTCAATGGAAGAGGTTTGGACTCCGTAATCTGTTTGCTCCAGATAGGGTTTTACTGGTCCAGGTGAATCTTGAGATAGTGGGTAACCAGACTGTGAGTAAACCAATACAGTGGTCTTAAGTAGGAACATACACTCCGTCTTAAAATTTATTATTAGGTTGGAGGAGCCTTTCTAGGATGGCTTCACTCGCAAAGTTGCTAGTGGTTAGTCTGCTTGTACTGTGTCCATGGCTCATCGTGTTTTCTATGTGGAAGGTGGTAACGAATTCAATTTGAACACTTAATGGGAACTGAAACTAATGGACTGATAGTTGAGGTTTTTCTTTTCTATCAGCTGGACGAGGAGGATTTCAAGGAGGAACAAAATCTCGTTGCACGCCTAGTACACATGCTGGTGAATCCGGACCCAGAAGAGATGTTCAAGGTATGTATCTATGTATGTAAGCATGTCTAAAGGATACACGTTTATGTTGGCAGGATACCTTCGAGCATTTGCTTTTCCATGAACACGGTCCAGAAGATCCCTCTAGAATGGACTATAATGATGTACGATATGGTTCTCAACCTAAATTGTAGTATTCCAGTACTTAGGTGAGCTAAAGAACTATAAGCACTCACTTAGACTTAGCATACCGGTTAGACATTGGTATGGAACCGGGTTGTGGGTTCTGCATTCCAGTACTTTCGTATAACGTGATGGTTGTTTATATTGCCGAGGTAGCGGAGTCCAGTTCAGTCCTCTGTAACACAATGCATTTTCCTTTCCAGATTTTAACCACTGCCAGAAAGCACTTTGGACAAGGAGGTCCTAGACGACTTGAGTTCACATTAGCTCCTCTTATCTTCTCAGCCTTGAAGGTAAGATTCCCATCTGGTTCCGAGAAATATGATTTAGTCTACAAGGTTGTCACGAGCTGTAGACATTATAGTCCGGTGGTCTGGTGACCTCCGATGCTTGATGAGGGATTCGTCTCATGCTTCTAAGATGGTTTGGGCAACCTCGTCGATATTCTAAATTGAGTATTTCCTAATCGCTTGTACGTGACTTTCTGGTTCTGCAGCTTGTAAGATCTTTACAAGGCAATGATGCAGGCGATGATAGTCCTGTTTCATTGAAGAAGGTTTTTCAATTTTTACATCAGGTTGGTACTGTCGTTTTCTCCTTTACCCAGGGCTTTCTGGTTGTTGCAGTCTTTCGAGGATTTTATGAGTTGAGCACCATTTCCAAGGATTGCTAGTGTGGTGGCTTGGTTAACCCGTCAGGAATCTCTTGTGGTGGATCTGATTTTGAAATCCTGGCAAACGCTGACAGCTACTTCTTTGATCACAAGTGTAGAACACATGTGTTCTTTTAACTATTCAAATTTTGGGTGATGTAGACGGTGGAGGCCCTTTCGATGGTTCCAGCACCAGAATTAGCCCTTAGGCTGTACTTACAGTGTGCTGAGGTATCATTTCTTTTGGATCTTTTAGTTTTGTAGAAAATTTATTTGCGCTTCCGTGGTAGTTTCTATGTGGATGATCGTCGTAAATGATGTCTCTTGCATACCAAGGCTTGAAGAGAAGCTATTACTCATGACTGTGATCCGAAATTCTTTTTCTGTCGTAGACGGGAATCTGATAATCTCGAACTCTTTAACACCAGCTTGTGAAGGTAAAAATCCTTATGACCTGGCCTTGACATTAACGATCTGTTTCTGGAAATGCATTGTTGCTTGAGCAGGCAGCTAGTGATTGTGGGTTGGAGCCAGTCGCATATGAGTTCTTCACTCAAGCTTTTATGCTCTACGAAGAAGAAATTTCTGTAAGTCACATTCTTCAACTCTTTTCACATTTTGAATCGTAGCTGGTTTCACCAGGTTTTGGGGACTTGAAAGCTTACAGAGTATTCACCCTTAAAATAGTGACGAGCGACAACCAGTCTAACCTACCTCTGTTAAACATGAAATACAGGTGGTAGCCTCCACTGAGCTTTCTTAAGACTATTGAATCGGTCTGATAGTTGAAAAGGGATGAAGGTCCGTCATAATATCTTAGTTACAGTTGATTATATGCTGACCTGCTTCAAGACGTCACGGTAAACTATCAATGGCGCTGGAATGAGTGTGCATATAATCGGCCCCCTTCAACGTTCTGATGCACATTGTACATTGCTAAAGCAGACGCTGGATTTGGTATAACTCTTAGAATGTAAGTCTTCTCGAGTCCTCAAAGTTCCATTCACTCAAATAAGCTTTGCAACTATATTCGCAGGACTCCAAAGCACAAGTGACAGCAATACATCTCATCATAGGAACGTTGCAGCGAACTCATGTCTTCGGGGTTGAGAACAGGGATACACTTACACACAAGGCTACAGGGGTATGAACACAGTACCCATGCAGCTCAATTAAAAGCAACGCGAGTCAATTACCTGTAGCTTGAATAGGAGCTATTACCTGATACCTGTAATGTAGTCGATAGGCCCGTTGTTTCTATGAGTCTCATCACGTTCAGTTTTGTTGCATGAACCCACGATGAAGGATCCTTTTCTCCAAATTCTGACTCTCACATTCACATTTTCTGATATTTGCAGTATTCAGCAAAACTTTTGAAAAAGCCTGATCAGTGCCGAGCAGTCTTTGCATGCTCACACCTATTCTGGGTAGAAGACGAAGGCGGAATCAAAGATGGCGAAAGGTATGATAACTATATTGTACAGGTTGAAAATAGACAGATATATGGCGAAGTTTTATAGTTGTAGATTTAGCTCTAAGTACAGAGAAAATTGCTTAAATCTAAGTGGTTGAGTTGGTGCCCACGATCTGCCCATTCTCAATAACGATATTGGAGCCAAGCGTGAATACAACGTTATTGCTCCATTGATAAAATCACGAAAAACAAGAGCGATAAGATCATGTTTCTCGATCATGACCCTGCCCAGCTCTACTGATATCCCTATCTACATGTGCATACTTTGCATGGGGAAAGAGTTTACAGCCTACACCCAATTAAGACCATCTCATGATGCTAGAGAAAGGCGTTCCATTTGGCTCGATAGATCAACCCATATGAGATGTACTTATCATAGAAAAGATGTTCCTCATTGACCTGTGCTTATTTTCGGCCAGGGTGTTACTTTGCCTCAAGCGGGCATTGAGGATCGCCAATGCTGCTCAACAGATGTCCAGTGCAACCAGGGGCAGTAATGGTCCCATGACACTGTTTGTCGAGATTTTGAACAAGTAAGTATCGAGAACGCATCGCATTGACGTGTTATGTGTCTTTCAGTCACAACCTTAGATGGTCTCTAATATATTATTTCTGATCTAAATTTTGCTCAAGTTTTACCACTGATTGTGTGTCGTTGATCACAGGTATTTGTACTACTATGAGAAGGGCAATCCTCAAGTGACCAGCGACGTGATTCAAGGATTGCTCGAGTTGATTCAAACAGAAATGCAAAGTGAAAGTACAGCACAAGATCCAGGAGTGGATGCTTTTCTGGCAAGTACCATTCGCTATATACAATATCAGAAGCTTAAGACTGACGAGGTGGGAGAACGATACTCAAAAATACAAACTTAGAGCCCCCCTCTTGGATAGATTTATACAGTCTTTTTGTTTACCTTACCGGTAGAACACAGGAAAGTCCTAGTCACCAACTTACAAGTCAGATTTTGGTACATTCCAAATCATTCGAACTTTTTGCCTGGGAGCGAGTCTATGCATTTGCCTAGTCACCTTGCGCAAACCAGAGGGCGTCAGTGTGCATACGTCAAGCCATCACCGGGAATTCTCCCAGTTAGGAGGTCTTTTCTTCTAAGGTGACATTGTGTGAGAAGCACAATGCCGGTCACAAGCTAATGAGCTTCAGTCCTGGTTACCATTTATCTTCTTTGTGATGACTTGCATTCTTTCTTAGTCAGGGTCTTTCTTCTACAACAGACATCAATTCAGTATCATAGACTCTGCCTTCTCTCTTTTGGCCTCTGGCAGATCTTGCCAGTCTGGTCGATGTCCGTGTGCCCGTTTTCGATAAGCCAGCAGGCAGGCACATGATTCTCTCGTTCCTTGGCTTGGGAACCCCCCTATACAAAGGTCTAGAGCTTTATCACGGGCATTGTACATGTGAACTGGAGCGGCTACCTGGTGATTACTTCAGGCTTCTTAGCTCCAGCTATAGCCCCGGTGGTTGAATTATAGGTACTTAGCTAGAGCAGAAAACATTTGTGGTTTCCTAAGAGGGAGTATTACCAATCTGATCCGTCTTGATCAACAAGCACAGGCTCATATTGCTTGATGTAAGAGCAGCTGCCTCTTGAGTTTATCCCTTCATTTGAAAGCGATACTTGGGGCTCAGTCCCTTCTTCCCAGTGCATACACGCAACTTTCGCGGTGGAGTACGACTGCCGAATCTTAGGTGATTGTTACATGTCAATAGCAGCATTTGAGGTATGACAAAGGGGCTGAGCTCAAGAATGTCATTTTCCGTTGCCAAGCGTGTAAAATCCCAGTTCCAGTTAACATCCTCGGAGGATGGTCGTTTGCTTGTATCAATCATTTAGAAACAAATGGATCACCGAATTGTCATTGTATGTCATAAACTCGTATTCGCGTTTTGCCTGACCCGAAAGGCGCTTCAATGAATGACCTTTTCCCGGACCTTTTAACCATGCTTCTATTGGCTAGAGAAGATGGTAATTTGAGTGAGCGTTTAATCCAGCAAATCTGGATCAAGAGAGATAGGGTCAGAAGTTTCAGAAGCCTGGAAAGCAAATAATATGCAGCTTCCCAGAACCCAAACCTATCGTGGATGTATTGTTTATTTCCTGGAAGGCAGAAGCCTCTGAGTATGCTTCATCAGGCAAGAACGATCAAATTCTCGCTCCCAAATAACGCTAAACTACACACTAAACTGGTGTGGGACTTGAACGAGAAGACGTGCACAGAACGACTTAGTGTATTGCACATGCATTTCTGTTTCCTGTTTGAGACGGTGGGATACTGTTACAGCTATTCTACCCTCCCATAGTATGCCTTGGGACTTGATGATTGTAGTAGTTGGATAGAGGAAGTCCCCTCGTGTCATTGTTTTGGCGTTTTAGCCTACGGGCTGCAGCGAAATGTACAAGATGTTTCTTATTTCTGTGTTTACATCATCAATAGTTTACTTGTGTGTGCCTCATTAATTGCCATGTAATTCAGAAAGAGATGATCCACAGTATCCATAGAAATCCCCCGTTCATCAAACGGTGTCCGCTCTCATTTCCTAACATCCATAGAAGAGCTGCCATGTGTTCTTCATGGGCAGGGATGACACATCACTGGATTGCGTTTTTCATCTAGTCAACCCAACTATAAGCGTATAGCTCGGATATCATAGGGGCAATAGGTGGAGATTTTTCATATACTCTATTGGGGTTTAACCCCATTTTACCTTTTTGTCTCTCCCTTGTGCTGCTTGATTGGGTCTTCCCATCATTTGTGTTTTCTACGCGGTCGCCCTTTTCTCACTATAAGTATTGAATCAAAGATAAAATAGAAATGAATATATTCAAATCTAACATCGGGTATCTCACCACTTTTTCCACGAGAGGTATCGGCTCTTACCGAAGCAACTTCAACGCCAGTTCAGCTCTGCCGGGAATCCGTCTACTAGCGACTGTGAAGGCAGGAGGGGCTCTGTGTATATCGTGTCTCCTACAATGCGCAGTGCGTACATCTACTCA